>JAJAGP010000181.1:372619-521491 GCA_025084515.1 Ancistrus triradiatus | reverse complement strand
TAAATGATGAAAATAGAAGACTGGAGGTGAATAAATATGTTGGCCCAAGTGTTTACTTCAATTTGAGCCCTGAATGATCATTGTGCTATATGTAAAACCACTATTAAATTTGATAGTGGTCGTTCATTACTGCAGCATAGTGTTAATGTTGTGGCCGTCTAGAGCTTATGTTCTGATTCAAATATTTTATGGGCCTATTAAACTTGTACTTTCACCGCATTTTTACATCGTTTCGAGTCTGTTAACTGACTGGTTATAGTGTAATTTAATTTAGTTTCAACATGAATCCATTACATTAGGTAGTCACATCATCCACAACACTTCATGAAAGCTTCATAAAAGTGTACACATTACGGTACAACAATGGCAGAAGTTTTAGGAACTTCCCAACCATACAGCATTTCCTTGGTATTACTTCCTTGGCTTGTAGTACAACAACTTAAATTGGGTATAAAAAATGAATGAATGAATTACTTAACTAACTAACTCATTAATGTTTCATTTTCTAAATGAAAAGTAGTTTTCATAACCACATCAGGGAACAAACTTACGTATTACATATTTAAAACTGAACAGTTAAGAAAGTTCTATTGTTGCAATTTTATGTATAATTTTTTTTTTTAAATGACGCATTACATTTGTAGAAAATGACTCATTTTCATTCCCTGCAGAGATCAGTTACTTTTTACATTGGTATCTCGGTTCTCGACCACTTTGGTACCAATCAAATTCAGTTCTTGACACATTTTGACTAGAAAAAATTGTTTCAGCTCTCATCGTTTGCTCAGTACTCGCACTTGTTTAAACTTGTACGAGTCGAGCCGCACACCTCGTTCCAGCTGAAACTCGATTCACAATTCATGATTCACGATTCAGTACTCAGTGATTCAGTGCAGATCTCCGCTGTGTTTTTCTTTATGTTTGCATCTACAGTACTTTATTCTTACTGCAGAATAGTCCCCATGGGTCCTAAAAAGGTTGCTGATTACAGCCTACCAAAATGAAAACAGGAACTGAATCCTGCAGATCACTTTCAGGCTGCATAAGCTTTGTGTTAATAATTTTGGCCAACGGTAGGTTAACATGTAAGTGTTTTAAGCAGTAAGGTCGGCTCCACTATGATACAGTATAGCCTATATTAAACTCCTTGGTTCATGATACATACTTATTTTGAAAATTGTCAGAATGCAACTCGATCATAAAGCAGACAGCACATGTGCAATACCACTACATTAATAAATATAATTCCTACACAGTGTGGATTTTCTGGAGGTCTGGAACAGATTACTGTATTTTTTCGGACCATAAGGCGCACTTAAAATCCTTTAATTTTCTCAAAAATCGACAGTGCGCCTTAAAATGTGGTGCGTCTAATGTATGAATTAATTCTGGTTGAGCCTTCTGACCTACAACCGACTGTAGATGGTACACGGCGCTCATAAATCTTTAGCACGGTCTTGGTAGGTTACGAAGCTTACGGCAACCGTAGTGCGCAGCATAGCGGAGTAATACGGTATGTGCTTCACCATTACGGTGTGTGCATTCATTCATTTATTTTCGAAGCGGATTTCAAACATAACGCTATCAGTCACGCAGTACAACATGGACATAGAGCAGCTGCGAGAGAATTCAACATTAACGAATCAATGATACAGAAGTGGAGGAAGCAAGAAGACGCCCTGCGCCAGGTAAAGAAGACCAAACTGAGTTTCCGACAGAACTTAAGAGTTTTGTTTCATTTAATGCGTCTTATAACCCGGTGCCCTTTATGTATGAAAATAGATCCGTTAGCAGTCGATCATTGATATCACGCCTTATAACCCGGTGCGCTTTATAGCCCGGAAAATACGGTGATTAAATTTACATCATTTCCTATAGGAAAAATTTGCTCGGTACTCACCCTTTTCGGGACTCAACAATCCTTCTGGATCTAATTAATGATGAGAACAGAGGTACCACTGTATTTATAAAATTAAACAACTTGTCATTTGAAGAGCAGTGACCATAATGTTGCCTAGACTATATGATGATATTGATCACATTATTCCTATTAATTTGTGGTGAGTTATTCAGCTTTCAGAATGCACATACCTTTGTAAATTTGTTTGATTAGTTGTATTGATCCAAAGCAAATTGTTTTGCAAACTTAATGGAAACGCATATGTACCAACAAGATGAAGTACTCAGCAGGAAGTTGAATATCTCGGGGTTTATGTGATTTTAAACACTTTTGGAACACCTTATTAATACTATGTTTATCTGTGACAACAGAACTGCCCTGCAGTGTGATATGACACATTATTTCTAATGTTATTTTGCTGTTTACTTGTTATTTCAGGTTTACAAGTAGTGTTGAACTCCATCATTAAAGCCATGGTTCCCCTGCTGCACATTGCTCTGCTTGTACTCTTCGTCATCATTATCTATGCCATCATCGGCCTTGAGCTGTTTATGGGGAAGATGCACCGCACATGCTTTTTCTTCAAAGATGGGCACAGAGGTCAGCATCTTAAATGACCCTACAAATCATTTTACATGATAGTTAATGTACTTATTATGCAAACACTTCTAATGTAAACTTATGTTCAGTTGTTCAATGTTTGTATCATTTTAATTAAAGATAGCAATTAAACAGAAATTTTGTGAAGAAAGAACTTGTTTTGCCTCAGGTCCTATAGCTGAGGAGAAGCCTGCACCATGTGCTCCGAACTCTGCCCATGGCCGACACTGTGCTCCATCCAACATCACGCAGTGCATGATGGGATGGGAGGGGCCAAATGATGGCATCACAAACTTTGATAACTTTGCATTTGCCATGTTGACGGTGTTTCAGTGCATAACAATGGAGGGTTGGACCGATGTGCTGTACTGGGTGAGTCTGGTCTGAACCTATGTGATCCCAGATGCCAAACAATAAACATACAGTGGGGCAAAAGAGTATGCAGTCAGCCACTGACTGTGAAAGTTCTCCTACTTAGAAAGATGAGAGAGGTCTGTAATTTTCATCATAGGTACACTTCAACTATGAGAGACAAAATAAGAAAAAAAATCCAAGAAATCACATTGTAGGATTTTTAAAGAATGTAATTGTAGATTATGGTGGAACAGAGGTCAAACGTTTCCTGTAAGTCTTCAACAGGTTTGCACACACTGAAGTTGGTATTTTGGCCCATTTCTCCATGCAGATCTCCTCTAGAGCAGTGATGTTTTGGGGCTGTCACTGGGCAACACAGACTTTCAACTCCCTCCACACATTTTCTATGGGGTTGAGGTCTGGAGACTGGCTAGGCCACTCCAGGACCTTGAAATGCTTTTTTTGGAGCCACTCCTTCGTTGCCCAAGTGGTGTGTTTGGTATCATTGTCATGCTGGAAGACCCAGCCACGTTTCATCTTTAATGCTTTCACTGATGGAAGGAGGTTTTATCTTAAAATCTCACGATGCATGGCCACGTTCATTCTTCCCTTAACACGGATCAGTCGTCCTCTCCCCTTTGCAGAAAAACAGCCCCAAAGCATGATGGTTCCACCCCTGTGCTTCACAGTAGGTATGGTATTCTTGGGATGCAACTCACCATTCTTCTTACTCCAAACACAACGAGTTGAGTTTTTACCAAAAAGTTCTATTTTGATTTTATCTGACCACATGATATTCTCCCAATCCTCTTCTGGATCATCCATATGCTCTCTGGCAAACTTCAGACAGGCCTGGACATGTACTGGCTTAATCAGGGGGGCACGTCTGGCACTGCAGGATCTGAATCCCTCTCGGCGTAGTATGTTACTGATGGTAGCCTTTGTTACTTTGGTCCCAGCTCTGTGCAGATCATTCATCAGGTCCCTCCATGTAGTTCTGGGATTTTTGCTCACCGTTCTCATGATCATTTTGACCCCATGGGATGAGATCTTGCATGGAGCCCCAGATCGAGGGAGATTATCAATGGTCTTGTATGTCTTCCATTTTCTTACAGTTGCTCCCACAGATTTATTCACACCAACCTGCTTACCTATTGTAGATCTTGCTGGTTTGTGGGTGACCAAATACTTATTTTTCACCATGATTTACAATTCAATTCTTTACATATCCTACAATGTGATTTCCTGGATTTTTTTTTCTCATTTTGTCTCTCATAGTTGAAGTGTAGCTATGATGAAAATTACAGACCTCTCTCATCGTAGGAGAACTTGCACAGTCAGAGGCTGACTAAATACTTTTTTACCCCACTGTATTTAAAGAAAGACAAATGGATTTATTATATTTTACCATGAGAAATGCTGGTATAATTAAAGTATAAATTATAGATTATTTCTAGATACCAACTTGTGTGTTTGTGTGTGTGAGAGTGTTGTCTAAATGGTAAGGTGGGTTAATATAAGTAAATTGATTCAAACTGAGAGTCAAAATGTCAAACTGTGACCTGACATATTGTAGAAACATTAACCTTAACATTCACAGTGGTGCTTGAAGGTTTGTGAACCCTTTAGAATTTTCTATATTTCTGCATAAATATGACCTAAAACTTGACCTATGACCCAAAAAAAAGAAACCCAGAACATAAAGAGAACACAGTTAAACAAATGAGACAAAAATATTATACTTGGCCATTTTTGTTTTGAGGAAAATGATCCAATATTACATATTAGTCAGTGTCAAAAGTATGTGAACCTTTGCTTTAGGTATCTGGTGTGACCCCCCTGTGCAGCAATAACTGCAACTAAACGTTTCCTGTAGCTGTTGATCAGTCCTGCACAACGGCTTGGAGGAATTTTAGCCCATTTCTCCGTACAGAACAGCTTCAGCTCTGGGATGTTGGTGGGTTTCCTCACATTAACTGCTCCCTTCAGGTCCTTTCACAACATTTCGATTGGATTAAGGTCAGGACTTTGACTTTGCCATTCCAAAACATGAACTTTATTCTTCTGTAACCATTCTTTGGTAGAACGACTTGAGTGCTTAGGGTCGTTGTCTTGCTGCATGACCCACCTTCTCTTGAGATTCAGTTCATGGACAGATGTCCTGACATTTTCCTTTAGAATTCTCTGATATAATCCAGAATTCGTTGTTCCATCAATGATGGCGGGCCGTTCTTGCCCAGATGCAGCAAAACAGGCCCAAACCATGATACTACCACCACCATGTTTCAAAGATGGAATAAGGTTCATATACTGGAATACAGTGTTTGCATTTCTCCAAAAATACAACATTTCTGTTAAACCAAAAAGTTCCATCTTGGTCTCATTCGTCCACAAAACATTCTTCCAATAGCTTTCTGGCTTGTCCCTGTGATCTTTAGCAACTGCAGATGAGCAGCAATGTCCTTTTTGGAGAGCAGTGACTTGCTCTCTGCAACCCTGAAATTGCACACCACTGTTGTTCATGTTGTTCTGATGGTGGACTCATTAACATTAGCCAATGTGAGAGAGGCCTTCAGTTGCTTAGAAGTTACCCTGGGGTCCTTTGTGACCTCGCCAACTATTACACACCTTGCTCATTGAGTGATCTTTATTGGTCGACCACTCCTGGGAAAGGTAACAATGGTCTTGAATTTCCTCCATTTGTACACAATCTGTCTGACTGTGGATTGGTGGAGTCCAAACTCTTTAGAGATGGTTTTGTAATCTTTTCCAGCATGATGAGCATCAACAACTCTTTTTCTGAGGTCCTCACGGATCTCTTTTGTTCATGCCATGATACACTTCTACAAATGTCTTGTGAAGAGCAGACTTTGATAGATCCCTGTTCCTTAAATAAAACAGGGTGCCCACTCACACCTGATTGTCATCCCATTGATTTAAAACACCTGACTCTAATTTCACCTTCAAATTAACTGCTAATCCTAGAGGTTAACATACTTTTGCCACTCACTAATATGTAATATTGGATCATTTTCCTCAATACATAAATGAACAAGTATAATAGTTTTGTCTCATTTGTTTAACTGGCTTCTCGTTGTCTACTTTTAGGACTTGTGTGGAAATCTAAAGATGTTTTAGGTCATATTTATGTAAAAATATCGAAAATTCTAAAGGGTTCACAAACTTTCAAGCACCACTGTAGGACAGTAACATCTTTGTTACGGGTTCACCAAGATGGGATAAAGCAAACCCTAATAGAAAGTGGGTTTAGGACCCAAAATGCAGTTAGCTCCAGATGGAATTAGTGAACCAAAATCATGATTTAAATATACTCAAAAAGAGAGTGTACTAAATAATGAACGCTGTGCCAACGATGGCACAACATGGAATCGAACTCTGAACGACAGCGTCAGAGTCCGTAACTTTAACCGTGAGTCCACAGTGGGACTACTCTTGAGTTGTACTCAAAAGGGGGTTTAACCCTAACTGAAAATGCTCCGCCTTGAGCAAGCTCAAAAATAGGGAAAACTAGTGAATGGATAGATTATACACGATCGCCACTAACTGTGCTTAAATAAGGGAAAGTGTGGCGAACATGAGACAGAGACTGCGCATGCGCCCAATCGGCAGGTCGGGAGACAGAGAAAGCGATGACTCGCTGTGAAGTAAGGCTCGCGGGCTCCCAGAGCGAGTCACGGTTCTACGCATGCATGCGCGAGGTACGGGCTTCCTTGGGTGCGATGTTGGCCTCAGTACCGTGCATGCGCAGCATGACATGGACGTGGAAAAGCGGAACGGGCTGAAAAGTGGCACAACGTTCCAAATAATTACAGCGCGAGCGAGGCAGCTGCCTTCCACTCAAGCGCAGGGAACATAAACGCAAATAAAGAAGCGGGAATGGTGACGGGATAAGAGGGAGGTGCTCCAGCCGCCGCAGCGGCGAGTCTAAAGCCCTGGAGGGCTCCGGCGGGGCCGTGATGCAGCGTAGGGGATGCGAACGAAGGATCCTTACCCTTCTCTGGCGTCTATTGCCCTAGCCGTTACCATCTAGCTTCCCAGCCGTATCATTACTGTTTCTCTTCGAAGAAAGAGCTACCATTATCCCTAACAAGGCCGATTACCGGCGAGTGTCCACACGTGTACAGCACGACCGTGTGGGTGAGGGCTCCAATGGGTGATGGTACCCCCATCACGGGTGATGGTGCGACACAGACTGAACTCAGGACGGACCTTATATGCCTGAGTCAGCAGGTGTTGCCCATAATGCGATCAAGCAGCTTGATTGGATGTACGCGTGATCACACAGTAATGCGATCGCACAGCCTTAATCGTGCATGCGCGATCACGCTCACTGTCAGGGTCTCATACCTGTGAGAAAGTAAGCCAACACTGCTCCCTAGCATTGGAAACAATCCTGGATGAAAAATTTTATATATATATATATATATATATATATATATATATATATATATATATATATATATATATAGTATTTTGTCAGAGAAATGTGTTTACATTAAATCAAATTCTGCAGATTAGAACATGCATATGATGCGTCCTAATTCTATAGTTTAAATTCAAATATTGGAATTTATTATACAAAGTCCTGAAACTTGTGTTTTATGATTAGATGAAGAAATGTTTGAATTACCCCACATTCCCATTTGTGTCTATGCCTGCTCTTTCACACTGTTTCTTCTTCAGCTTTTTCTTTTTTAACTAAAGAAAGAACCAGTAGAGGGGAGCTGTATATTCAATATAGTGGGGGTCAAAAGTCTGATATGACTAGTGGAAATGCTTGTTTGGATCTTTGAGTAGAAGGATTCATAAGTAGCAAGATAAAGATCCAAAAACAAAACTCAGTTGTTTTTTTTTAAAGCTACTTGAAGATCAATGATTCTGACTTTCATGGACTTTCCTCCATTCAGTAACAATACAAGATGACCTTTGAAATATTTATAAATCAGATTTTGCACAAACTTGTGCAGTCCATGCCATGAGTGCAAACTGTCATAACAGCAAATACTAATTTTCTTTTCTTTTCTTTTTTTCGTTTATTTTTCGATGTTTCAATTTTTCACAGCAGATCATCAATCTCCATCTCACCCTGTCTTCTGCATCTTCCTCTGCCACAGCTGACATCTGGGTGACATCCTCACCACATCCATTAACCTCTTTTTTGGCCTTCTTCTCCTCCTACTGTCTGGCTGCTCCATCCTTAGTGTTATTTTCCTGATATACTGTATATCGGTCCTCTGCATGTGAATAAACCATCTCAATCTTGCCTCTATTTGTCTCTAAACCATCTTACCTGTGCTGCATCTCTAATATACCTATTCCTAATCTTGTCCATCCTCACCCACTCCCAACACAATAGAATCTTCTACTCTGCCACCTGCAGCTCTACCTCCTATCTTTTTGTCATCAACTCCAAGCCTTACCCCATCCTTCTATCTTCCTCTATACTCTCAACACTCTTAATGCAAACATCGCTTCTCAAGTGCAAACCAAACAAATCTCAAAATGTAAATAATTTTTATTTTTTAAAGGAACAAGAATGTAATAAAAAACATAGTATTAAATTAATGAAAAATGCAAAATAGAAGTTTTTTTCAAGACTTTTAGCTCCCACTGTATCATAGTGCCATTTTCTGTTAATGAAGTGACCCTGAACTAGTAAATACAGTGTTTTTTTTTTTTTCACTTTTTATATTAAATAAAATCTAAGCGTAATTTCTTTCCTTCTTCTTCTTTTCCTAACTTGGCGTCCTTCCCTTCCTCCTTCAGATGCAGGATGCTATGGGCTATGAGCTACCCTGGGTCTATTTTGTCAGTCTCGTCATCTTTGGATCCTTTTTCGTTCTAAATCTGGTTCTTGGGGTGTTGAGTGGGTAAGCAATGTGCATGTGCTGTTTGTGTATGGGTGTGTGTCTGCAAGGTTTACAGTAAAACCTCCAAAGACAGCAGAACTTATGAAGTTTATTTAATCCCGAAAGAGAAAGGACAGACAGGCAGCAAAACTTCAGGAAGCTCACCCAATAGCAAGACAGGCCCATTATGTTGTTATTACTCAGTCATATGCTAATCATCCCTTTCTTCATCTCTCCTTTTTTGCCCCTCTCCCTCTATTCCCAGGTGAATGATGCTGTAGGGAACTCCTGGCCATGGCTATATTTTGTCACACTAATCATCATTGGCTCATTTTTTGTTCTTAACTTGGTTCTGGGGGTCCTGAGCGGGTAAGAGACATGACAATAAGGACAAACAGACAGACAAATGGGAGTTACTAATTACAGTGGAAGATCTCAAGGGTCCTTGACCAATTATGCAAACATATAAAAGCATATAGAGAATAAGTGGTGAACATCCGTGATATAATCTGGACATTTTATTCTGTCTGAATTCCATATGGTAATTTCTAAGTAGCATCGTTACATATGGGCTACCTGTAAACGTAATTACAGTTCATGGTATTTTTTCTGTCCTTGATAGGGTCTGAGGCCAAGTGAGTCTATAACTACGGTGTTGGTCCAGGGGAGCTAGCCAAGAACTTTGAATCTTAATAAATAAACAAATCCAGCATCTCCTGTTGGTGTTCCCCAGAAAAGCATGCCCTAAAAAAACATGTATGATTGGAGGATTTTGCTTGATGTGATAACTGGATGCATATTGATTCTCTCCATTTTGTTTGACTGAAAATCACTGGCAGACCCCTTTGAAAACTAGGTCCACCTATTTGATGTAATGATCAAATATGCAATCAGTGACACACTCAAAAACACAAATTCTAAAAGAAAATACAAAATATTGACAACGTACTGGTCCATGTTTAGAATTTCTCATAGACTTTGTGAGTAGAGACTTTTAAGAGAGATAAAAGAAGATAGTAGGTTTTTTGAAATTTTGGGCCTCATTCATGAAACCGTCATAAAAAGACGAGCAAACTGCGAGTAAATTATGTGTAAAATGGACTTTTCCCGAAAAACTTTTCGCCTGATTCTTAAACGCTGCCTAAGCACCAGATTTATTAGTAGAATCATTTCTTTGTAGATCGAGCGGATGTACACGTTCATTTACAATTAGCTTACAATTGCCATAATTCAGGCGCACAACAAACAAATGAATGCCATAAAGGAAAGCCTCTGGACTGAGGAACCACACCAAAATTCCCAAAATATCTCAGAAAAGCAAAAGAATCAAACTATTCAGATATGTAAATTTACTTTTTACCTAATTAAGTGCATTTAAATTGACGCTTTTTTTCATTTGAGACTCCACAGCGGTGGTTTGGGTCCTAAAAAGTGGCTTGGCAGAAAATTACATGTACTGCAGTTTCCTCATTTACCAGAACAGGTCGAGGTCAAGAAGATATGGTTCAACATGAAGCTTGAATCTAAAAAACGTATCAGCACCAGCAGGCACTTTCTCAAAGAGGAGCCTCCGTCATCAAACGTTTCTGTTGCAGACTAACTAATTACCAGCATCACTGGTGAAACGTCTTTGTCAGGTATTATTCCTGGTAGTGACAGTGATCCACAGATGGACATAAATCTGGTGGTAAGTTAAGGATAAGGGTTTGTGGCATTTTCACCTAATACTAGCCAAAGGAATCATGCTGAACAGATCATCACTCTAAAGGATATACATATATGTGTGCTGTCATTTGTCTGATAAATACTTTACCTAAACTAATAGAACTTTCAAAATGAACAGTGGATTTCACTGAACCAGTCATTGTTCATTTTTTACAATGTATTTATTAAATTTGTTACTCAGGCAAACAGGATTTTCCTCACACACTACAAACATTTAGCCACCCACCAACAGACGCCTGGCAGAAACAGAAAATGTATGAAGCAGTGCTGTGCATAAGTCATTCTTTGAAATAAATAAATAGCACACTCAGAGAAATATGCAATGTGTCAACACCGTCAAATAAAATAATAATGCACTGGTTTGATTAGCTTGAGTATAGATTTTACCATTTCAGAAACATTCAGGCTTCTCTGAATAAAAGGCTGTATTAGGAAACTGAGTGATTGTTGAGTGTAATTTATTTTTAAGTATTACATAATTATTTAGACAATGCTTGAATTAAAGTGCAGTTATGTCTAATGGATGTTATGCATGCTTTTGAGACTACGAACAATTTCATGAATGTGGATGTTCACGAATGAGTACAAACGACTTACATTCAAATTTGTTCTGCTTGCATTTTATGAATGAGGCACTTTATGTGCATTTCAATATTAATTATAATCCATGAGCAGCATGAAAACGTATCCATTTTTTTATTTAATCCAGTGCGAGAAAGGCACCTTTTGTACAAGGCTTTTATAAACTGTGCTTTCGTTGGTTTTAATACAGTTGTATGTGATACTACATGATGTTACATGAGGCACACTGTATAACCTACTGAGATATACAGTGCTGCTTGAAAGTTTGTGAACCGTTTAGAATTTTCTATAGTTCTGCATAAATATGACCTAAAACATCATCCGATTTTCACATAAGTCCTAAAAGTAGATAAAGAGAACCCAGTTAAACAAATGAGACAAAAAAATTATACTTGGTCATTTTTTTTAATTGAGGAAAATGATCCAACATTACATTTTAGTGAGTGTCAAAAGTATGTGAACCTTTGCGTTCAATATCTGGTGAAAGACTGTGAAGCCTTTAAAATGTTCTAGATTTCTGCATATGGAGAGCAGTTGCTTTCTCCTTGTTCAGTGATGGTGGTCTCATGAACATTAACATTAGCTAATGTGAGAGAGACCTTCAGTTGCTTAGAAGTTACCCTGGGGTGCTTTGTGACCTCGCCAATTATTACACGCCTTGCTCTTGGAGTGATCTTTGTTGGTCGACCACTCCTGGGGAGGGTAACAATGGGCTTGAATTTCCTCCATTTGTACAAAATCTGTCTGACTGTGGATTGGTGGAGGCCGAACTCTTTAGAGATGGTTTTGTAACCTTTTCCAGCCTGATCATTTCCATCAACATCTCTTTTTCTGAGGTCCTCAGAAATTTCCTTTGTTCATGGCATGATACACTTCCACAAACGTGTTGTGAAGAGCAGACTTTGACAGATCCCTGTTCTCTGTTCTCATTTGCTTAACTGGGTTCTCTTTATCTACTTTTAGGACTTGTGTGAAAATCTGATGATGTTTTAGGTCGTATTCATGCAAAAATATAGAAAATTCTAAAGGGCTCACAAACTTTCAAGCACCACTGTAAGAAATAAAATAATAATAGATATAAGATTTAAGTAAATTAGAAATCTACTTAGTTCTCTATAGCCCAGGACTTCTGAGCACCAAAATGTGTCTCTGCTCCTTCACATGCTGTATCTTCCTTTCTTGTTCATTTCATATTCATAACCAAAGTGACACAACCTACATTCAAAATCAAACCATTCATTATTTGAGGCAGTTTGAGCAGTTTAATGCTTTTCATAAGCTCACCAGATGAAAAATTAGTCACCTGTGACTGAAACATAGGTATCAGGAGTTGCTCCATGGACACTAGAGATCAGCGTCGGCTCAGTAACGGCAATGATGCGGTAAGGGCGGTCCCTGCACACACGCACTGTAAGAATCAGGGGACCGCAATCCCTACTAGCAAAAATCAGGTGCAGCTGCCCTTGGGCTATAAACAGTCCTAAAGCAGTGGCTAGCATGGCACCCTCGTAATGTATGTGACTTCTCACCGAAGGGTTCCTCAGTTCCTCGTGTCTGCTCTCCCGTTAGGGTTATTGGTTGGGGTTAGGGTTAGGGTTGAGTGGCTAGTGTAGGGTCAGCATTTCCCAGTTTGCTTTGCTACTCATTGCTGCAGCAACCTGAGCTCCGCTCATTACTTGAAAGCTGATTGATTGGTTTGATCATGTTCGCGTTTTACATTACTTCCACATCTCAAGCAGTGAGCCCTGTTCATTGTTTAAAAGTGAAATCAATTGTTTGACCACGTCCGTGCTTTAAATCGCTTCTGCACTACAAGGCATGCATCTCCGCTCATCGTTTAAAGACGAATTCCTTTGTTTGATCACGTCCATGTGTTTTATCGATTCCGCTCTGCAAACGCTTAGACCCACTCAGTATTAAAGTGGATTCATTTGTTTGATCATGCCCATGTGTTTAAGCACTTCTGCACTTCAAGTGTGCAGCTCGGCTCATTGATTGGAGGCAGATTCATTTGTTTGATCACATCCTCATGTTTGCTCGGCTCCACTCATCTTTTAAAAGTGGATTCCTTAGTTTGATCACGTCTGCGTGGTTTATCGCCTCCACGCTAGAAGCTGCTTAAAAATAGCTTCATTTGTTTGGTCACGCCCGCACCTTGAATCACTAGCATCCCACACCATGCTACGCTCAGCTCAGCTCGGCGTTTCCCTCTTCCCTTTTGCTTCAGTTATTATTAAGACCCTTTGTTTTAAGCTCGCTTTTTGCAGCACCCGTGTCTGCCTTTAGGCTTAGAGTCCTTTTGTTAGGGAGTGCTTACAGCAGCAGCCCCGTAGCTTGCTGATAATGTGTTTGCCCTGGAACGCAGGCACTCAGGGTTCAAACCCAAACAGTGACCGTCTCAAGACACAGCTTCATTTTTTTCTCCCCTTTTGGGTGCGTGTATGCTAGCGTATAGTGGGGCAAAAAAGTACTTAGTCAGCCACTGATTGTGCAAGTTCTCCTACTTAGAAAGATGAGAGAGGTCTGTCATTTTCATCATAGATACACTACAACTATAAGAGACAAAATGACAAAAAAATCCAGGAAATTACATTGTAGGATTTTGTTAATTATTTAATTGTAAATTATGATGGAAAATAAGTAGTTGGTCACCCACAAACAAGCAAGATTTCTGCCTCTCACAGACCTGTAATTCTTCTTTAAAAAGCTCTTGTGTCCTCCAGTCGTTACCTGTATTAATGGCACCTGTTTGACATTGTTATCTGTATAAAAGACACCTGTCAAAAGCCTCAAACAGTCAGACTCCAAACTCAACCATGGCCACGACCAAAGAACTGTCAAAGGACACCAGGAAGAAAATTGGAGACCTGCCCCAGGCTGGGAAGAGTGAATCTACAATAGGCAAGCAGGATGGTGTGAATAAATCAACCGTGGGAGCAATTGTAAGAAAATGGAAGACACACAAGACCATTGATAATCTCCCTTGATCTCATCCAAGATCTCATACCGTGGGGTCAAAATGATCATGAGAACGGTGAGCAAAAATCCCAGAACTACATGGAGGGAGCTGATAAATGACCTGCAGAGAGCTGAGACCAAAGTAACAAAGGTTACCATCAGCAACACACTACGTTGAGAGGGACTCAGATCCTGCAGTGCCAGGCATGTCCCCCTTGCTTAAACCAGCATGTCCAGGCCCATCTGAAGTTTGCCAGAGAGCATATGGATGATCCTTATGAGGATTGGGAAAAGATCATGGGGTCAGATGAAACCAAAATAGAACTTTTTGGTAAAAACTCAACTCACTGTGTTTGGAGGAAGAAGAATGGTGACTTGCATCCCAAGAATACCATACCTACTGTGAAGCATGGGGGTGGAAACATCATGCCTTGCGGCTGTTTTTCTGCAAAGGGGACAGGATGACTGATCCTTGTTAAGGGAAGAACCCATGTATTGTGAGATTTTAAGCCAAAACCTCCTTCCATCAGTGACATCATTGAAGATGGAACGTGGCTGGGTCACCCAGCATGACAGTGATCCCAAACACACCGCTCGGGCAACGAAGGAGTGGCTCTGTAAAAATAATTTCAAGGTCCTGGAGTGGCCTAGCCAGTCTCCAGACCTCAACCCCACAGAAAATTTGTGGAGGGAGTGGAAGTTCGTGTTGCCCAGTGACTACCCCAAAACATCACTGTTCTAGAGGAGATCTGCATGGAGGAATGGGCCAAAATAACAGCTACAGTGTGTGCAAACCTGGTGAAGACTTACAGGAAACGTTTGACCTCTGTCATTGCCACCAAAGGTTATGTTACAAAGAACTTTTGTTATTGACCAAATACTTATTTTTCACCATAAGTTACAATAAAATTCTTTAAAAATCCTACAATGTGATTTCCTGGATTTTTTTTCTCATTTTATTTCTCATAGTTGAAGTGTACCTATGATGAAAATTACAGACCTCTCTCATCTTTCTAAGAGAACTTGCGCAGTCAGTGGCTGACTAAATACTTTTTGCCCCACTGTATCCACACACACACTTTCCCATCTCACATAGTTATTTATTTCATGTTATTTGCTTCTTTGGGACTGTGCTGCACTTGGGTTCTAAATCTTCTACCCCAACTCAGTTCGCCCCTGCTGTGGCGAATTGTAACAGTAGGGTGCCACCAGTATGGACCCAGCAGAACCCCCACCCCCCTGGTTATTGAGGCTGTCTAGGTCCTCCATCATCCCAAGGGGCCGCAATTGGGTGGCACGAGCAGCAGTTGAATGAGCCACCCGGATGGCTACCCTTGGGGCAGCTATTGAGCAACTATGCCCATGCTTACCTGCCACTCCACAGCTGGCAACCAAATCCCCCATGGAGGACTACATAAAGGAGGCCCTGAGTCGGGGCTTCATCCGGCCCTCTTCCTCACCTGCTGGGGCTGTTTTTTTTCTTTTTTGGTCAGAAGGATGGCTCCCTTCTCCCATGTATTGATTATCAGGGCCTCAACACCATCACGATCAATGATTGCTATCCCCAGCCTCTCATGCCATTGGCGTTCGAGGAGCTGCAAGTGGCCAGTCTGTTCACTAAGCTGGACCTATGCAGTGTCTACAACCTCATCCACATCTGGCAGGGGGACGAATGAAAGACGGCCTTTATCATGCCCAAAGGGCATTATGAGTATTTGGTCATGCCATTCGGCTTCATGAACGCCCGGCCATCTTCCAACGTTTCATCAACGACGTGTTGCGGGAGGACCTAAACAAGTACTTGTTTGTCTACCTCAATGACATTCTTGTCTTTAGCCGGACTTTCCAAGACCACGCAGGCCACGTCAGGCCCATCCTTTAGCTTCTGAATTAAAAGTCGAAAAATCGGTCAGTTTTCTTCCTGGGCTTCATTGTGTCCTGGGGAACCCTGCGCATGGACCCGGCCAGTATCTGGACCGTGGTCAGTTAGCCCCAGCCGACCTCTCTCCTGCTTGTGCAGCGGTTCATGGGATTCTCAAATTTCTTTCAGCGGTTTGCGAGGGACTTTAGCTTGGTGGCGGCACCCCTCATCACCCCCACGCGCAAAACCCCAGGTCCCTTTCACTTTATAAGAGAGGCAGGGGCAGCCTTCGAGGAGGTCAAGAGATGGCTGACGTCTCCTCCCATCCTTAAACTTCCAGATCCCAAGGAGCCATTTGTCATCAAGTTAGACACATCCAACATTGGCGTAGGGGCCAATCTGTCCCAGCATACTTGGCAGGGCAAGAAGCTACACAGCACCTTGTGGCACTCGGTCCTAGGCATGTCTCCCTTTCAGTGCCAGTTCGGCTTCCCGCCACTGTACGTCCAGGGCAGCACCCAGTAGTTAGTGGACTGGGAGGTCTACGGCCCTGAGAAGAGGTCATGGGTTCCGTCGCGCCACTTCCTTGACTCGGAGCTCATTCATGAGTTCCGGAGAAATTGCACTGCAGATATGGGGACGTACCATCAGGAGCCACCCCACGGACACTAGAGGGCAGTGTGGGCTCAGTAATGGCACCGATGCCTCAAGGATGGTCTCTGCATACACATGGGATCAGCATCAGGGGACCGTACCGCCTAGTAGTAAGAATCCGGTGCATCTGCCCTTGTTCGTTCCTTGTGTCCGATCTCCGTTTGGGTTATTGGTAGACCTGCCTTGCCAAGAAGGTAGGTCATGTAGAGTCTGGAGGTTTGATGTAAACAGGGTTTAGTGACTAGTGTAGGATCAACATTTCCCAGTCTGCTTCTTTTGGCCACCTACACTACCCCCTCCCGCTCGGGGAAGACCCTACTCAGGCACTGCAGAAACCTGAGCTCCGCTCATTGCTTGAAAACGGATTCATTGGTTTGACCACATCCATGCTTTAAATTGCTTCTGTGTATCAAGTGCTGAGCCGCATTCACTGTTTAAAAGAGGAATCAATTGTTTAATCCCATCCACACTTTAAATCACTTCCGTCCCACAAGGTGTGTAGCCCCACTCATTATTTAAAAAGGAGTTCCTTTGTTTGATCATGTCCACGTGTTTAATCTATTCCGCTCTGCAAGTGCTTGGCTCCACTCAGTTTAAAAGCAGATTCATTTGTTTTATCATGTCCATGTGTTTAAGCACTTTCCGCGCTTCATGCGTGCAGCTCGGCCCATTGATTGTAGGCGGATTCATTCGCTTGATTGTGTCCTCACTTTTGATCGCTTCCGCGCTACAAGCATACAGCTCTGCTCATTGTTTAAGAGCATATTCATTTGTTTGTTCACGTCCGCGCATTTAATCAGTTATGCACTACAAGCGCTCAGTTCTGGATGCTTTCCCTAGTGTCTTACTCATAGTTCCAGGTGGTCCCACAGATTTAAGAGGATTCACATCTGGGGACCCATAATTAAAACAATATCAGAACATCACTGAACCTCCACCAGCATGAACCACACCTTGCATGCAGTCCTCATTGAAGGCTTCCTGAGGTCCTTGATGAACATTTTGAATTGTCCAATGTTTGCGTCTTTTTGCCCACTGTAATTAGACAACTTTGTCAGCAGAAGTAAGCAAAGGCCTCTTGAATGAAACTCTGATCCATATCTTCATGGTATACAGTTCCCTACTGAGTGTTCTTTCACAAATTAGTCGTGAAAGACCTGCGTTGACTTTTAGAAGCAATTCTTGCCTGGAAGCAAAGCATTTTTATCCACAAGTTGTGAAACACACCAGCATTGCCTATCTGTCAGTTTCGACTTTCGGCCACAATTCTGATGAGAATTTCCTATATACTGAGATTTTTGCCAATGCTGGTCCTGTATGACTGTACACTTTGATGCATCTGTAAATTCAACTTCGCACTATGGCCTTTGGCCCATTTTTTCATTTATCCACATCATCTCACTCTATGAATCCCATCACACACCCGCAGGTATTTATAGCCCGATGTTGTTCAATGCCATCTGCAGGAGCCTGAAGTTACTACCACTTTTTAAGACATAAGGTGACTAATTTTTTTGTCCAGGGAGCTTATTTAACAATATTATTACAATGGACAGTTAAAACTAGAATTTTCTGGAAATATGCCATAGAAAATATATCTTAGAAGGTGTGTTTTGGTGTTTTCTTTTTGTTCAGCCTCATGCTTGTTTACAGCAAGGACTAGCTACCAACAGTGATTATAATCCAATGTAATATTGTTAAATTGCTGTTTGGGTAGGAGATGCACATGTGGATGCTTTTTAAATAGGGCACATGTGGTGTGTTTTTGAAGGACATTTAGAAGATTTTTTCCCTCTTCTTCCTTATTTTTCCATTCCTCCTTTTCTTTATTTTCTCATTGTGCTCAGAGAGTTCTCTAAAGAGCGTGAAAAGGCAAAGGCACGTGGAGATTTCCAGAAGTTGCGAGAAAAGCAGCAGCTGGAGGAGGATCTGAAGGGATACCTTGACTGGATCACACAAGCTGAGGACATTGACCCAGAGAATGATGACGAAGGACTGGATGATGACAAAACCAGAAACTGTGAGTACATCTAATGTAAAACCTACTCAGAAAGAAACAAATGCACTAAAGGTGCAGATTCAGTTGATAGTATTTAGAAAGTCTTCGCGTGTTCCGAATCTTTGCTTAAAGTTTGTAAAGGGTCATACCATTTCTCCAGCTAATTGAAAATACAACTGCTTTATTGTCTTTAAAATATGCAAATGACACTATATGTTAAATGTACTTGCACCACACAGACTATGTATTAGTGTCAGTGGTGTAATGGAAATGGTCTACCATCCACCATTTTTGGAGTCTTATTGTTGTAATTTTATATTGATGCACAGGGTAGAGGGAGCAGACAAATGATAAATCTCAACAGATGGACTAATATAAGAAGTCATATCTACAAAATGTACATTCAGTTGTGCATGGAAGTTTGTGAACTCTTTAGAATGTTCTAGATTTTTGCTGAAAAATGAGCTAAAACAAGTGCTGAAAGTAAATAAGGAGATAACTTATTTTGTTGAGGAAAATTATGAAATATTATTAACCAGTTGTAGCAGAAGTAAGTCAACCTTTGCTTTCAGTGCATGATCTGACTCACTTTTGCAGCAATAAGGGCAACTAAACATTTCTGTGAACTTTGGATCAAATTCTGTACATTTATCTGGAGGAATTTAGCATATTTCTTCATACAAAACAGCTTCAGCTATAGGATGTTGGTGGGTTTCCTTAAATGAACTCGCTTTTGATCCTTCTACAACATTTCAATTGGATTGAGTTTAGGACTTTGAGTTTGCCCTACCAAAACATTAACATTATTCTTCTTTAACCATTCTCAACACCTGTGTGCTTAGGATCGTCATCTTGCTGCATGAACCACCATCTCTTAAGATTCAGTTCACAGAAAAATTTCTTCACATTTTCCTTTAGAATCCATTCATATAATTCCATTGATTTTTAGTGATGGTAACCAGTCCTGGCCCAAATGCAGTCTCATATAATGTCAATACCACCACCATGTTTGATAGATCTGGTAAGATCTGTAAGATTTGTCTGCTAAAATCTGTCCACAATTTTTTTTTTTTTTTTTCAGTAACATTTTGGCTTGTCGACATGATATTCAGGAAAACTGCAAATGAGCATGAACATTCATGGCTCCGGCCTGGCGGGCTTAGTTTATGATGGCGAGATGTTATCTGACCACTTGGCCAGATCCTAAATGTTTCTTTTGTTGGTTTGAGGAAAAAGGTTGGTTATTGTGGCCATTAATCTGTGAAGAGTCTGTCCAGATGGTGGCCCCCTGCATTCCAAAGTGTGTAATGGTTGTGTAGGAGCCAATACAATAATGTTGATAGATGAACTTTTATTTTGAAATCAGCACCTTTACCTGGGGAGCACATAGGAGGTGGCTAGGAAAGTGCCAGGGAGGTTTTGGTGAGCACATGGTTTTTGGACCATATTGGATTTGAATGGATTACCTTGGGACATGCAAACAGTGTTTGGTGTTGCTATATTTTTTGTCATCTACTTTGGATTACAAGTTTCTTCCTTTTAAATAAAATGCACAAAAACGAGACATTGTTTGTACCCTTGAATGGATGCGTCGGAAATTACCAACCTCACAGTCATGCATGAGGACTTCAACAGTATGACTTAACGCAGCCGTGAGTAAAGAAAGGTTTCATTTGTTCCCTGCTGGTGAATTGTCTTGGAATGGTTTTGTCCTCTTGAAGCTCTTGTCCTCTAACTTTGGTGGAAAATGGCGGGAGTTAATGATGGTGATACTGAAGAGAAATTATATAAATTTATCGGCTCAAGGAGGGGGAAACTTGCTGTGTTGACTTGGAAAAGGAATGAAATCACAACACTTATTAATGCTGAGGCAGATGTTGCAATTGTGCGTGGCCATCTTTATGCATTTGATATTTGTTTGGGTGAATTTATGAACCTGCAAGTTACTGTTCAAATGTCTCTGCCACCATCTGAAAGAGAGGCAGATCATATCAACTGGTATGAGCCTAAACTTGTGGACTTTAAAGAATTTAAAGAGGGAGTTGATAAATGGATTCGTGGTGAACATTCGCCTCAAAATTCTGATGATGGATATGCTACCTGATATACAGCCCTGTGACAGCGTATCTGTGGTTGCACACAGTAATGCCTCTAAAAGATCAAGTGCTTCAAGTGTTCACATGAATCTGGAAGCAGAACAAGCAGCAATAATTGCTAAGGCAAAAGCAATGGAGAAAAGGCATGAACTGGAAATGGAGGAAATGTGTATAAAAGTAATGAAAGATAAACTTGAAATGGAAACTGAATTAGCAGCATCTGAGGCTAAATTAAAAGTAATTCAAAAATATGAGCAACGAGAAAGCCCAATGAAATCTAGATTTGAAGCCAACACAATGAAGGGCAATGCAATGGATATGGCACAGTTAAGTGAGAATGTTCAGAGGAGGCAATCAAGAGCACTGGAACCTTTTGAGTGTTCATGACCACAGAAAATAGCCACAGGAGACATGATGTTTCAAGCACAGGTTTCGGAGACAGACAACGACTTTCATCTGTTAATATTGAAGATCAACCTAGAAGAGTTACATCTGAATTTCAGTCAAAGTGGCGATTCTGATCATCTAGTGCTGGCCAGTGTTTTGCGTAGACAAAATGATATCACTGAAATCCTTGTTAAACAACAACAGCTTTCACTACTCCCTACAAGAGAAATAACAGTTTTTACTGGAGATCCTCTGCAGTACAAGCCATTTATGAGAGCATTTGAACATGGTATTGAACAGAAAACAGAAAGCAGTCGTGATCGACTTTATTTTCTGGAGCAATTCACTCTAGGTCAGCCCCAAGAGCTAGTTCGTAGTTGCATTTATATGGACCCTGATAGAGGTTATAAAGAGGCAAAGCAGCTGTTACAGCAGCATTTTGGCAATGAAATAAAAATTGCTAACGCAATTTTGGAAAAAGCTCTCGCATGGACACACATCAAAGCTGAAGATGGAAAAGCTCTCAATTCTTTTGCATTGTTTTTAAGAGGATGTTTTAATAGCATGCAGGACATTGAAGCTCACAAAGAACTTTAAATTCCATCAAACCTTCGCAGTATTACTTCAAAGTTGCCATTTAAGCTGCGTGATAAGTGGAGGTCTGTCGCCTGTGATATTCAGGAGAGATTTCATCGTAGAGCCAGGTTTGGTGATCTTGTGTGCTTTGTGGAGAAACAAGCTCAAATAGCTTTGGACCCTGTTTTTGGGGATATTCTTGATCAACCAAATAAAGTCACCACCAAACCAAAAGGATCAGAAATAAAGGCAAAGGTGCGAGAAAGATTGCCTAGGAAAGGGAGTATCTTTGCTACAGCTGTAAAAGCATGCACTAGTGTTATCACTGATAATTTACAAAACACCAGTGCTACTGAGAAGCCTTGCCTGTTTTGCAGCGGAGATCATGCCTTGGAGGACTGTAAGAATGTGAGAGCAGCCCCAAACTCAGAGAGAGTAGAGTTTCTAAAGAAAATAGGACTTTGTTTGGGCCACCTTAGTTCCAAGTGTCTTAAACGTATGTCCTGCAAAGCCTGCCAGCGAAAACACCCAACTATTTTGCATATTGACACGGAACGAGTTAAAGCGCACACAAGTGGCATAAAACGTTGTAATGAGACTCAAACTGATACATTTCTAAGTAGTGCTTTAGTTTCTTTAAGCCCTCGTAAGAAGACTGGGGCTGGAAACATGGAATGTGCTCTGGCTTTGGTACCTGTACAAGTATGAATGCATAATTCTCATCATACAGTTATGACTTATGCTTACTTGGATCCAGGAAGTTCTGCAACCTTTTGTACTGAGGCTTTGAAGGAACAGCTGGCAGTTACTGGAATAAAAGAAAGAATCCTTTTAAAGACTATGGGACAAGAAAAGCCAGTAGTGAGTTACCGAATATTTGGAATGGAAGTAGCTGGACTTGATGAGACTGAATTTATTGAACTTCCAGATGTATATACTCAAACATCAATTCCTGTGACCACTGACAATCTTGTGTCACAAGAAGATCTCACAAAATGGCCATATTTGAAGGAGGTAAAGCTTAATCGTATTGACTCTGACATTGGGCTCCTTATTGGAGTCAATGCACCCAAGGCTTTAGAACCATGGAAAATAATTAATAGTGAGGGTAATGGACCCTATACAGTAAAAACGGTTCTTGGTTGGGTGTTGAATGGCCCACTTAGTAGTGGATCTTTTGATGAAGAAAATGATTGTCCACTGGTTTGCGCAAACAGAATCTCTATTGCCAGTTTGGAGGAGCTGTTGATAAAACAGTACAATCAGGACTTTGTTGAATACTGTCCTGACAAAGATGAAATGTCAGTTGAAGACAAACAATTCTTAAGCCTTATGGAAAGTTCCGTGATTTTAAAGGATGGCCATTATTACCTCAAATTGCCATTTAGAAATCCAGATGTGGTTATGCCTAATAATCGACAGCTGGCAAAACAAAGAATAATTGTTTGCTACGAAAGTTCCAGAAAAACACAAAGTTCTATGATGAATACAAGAACTTCCTTGATGATGTTATCAGTAAAGGATATGCTGAACTTGTGCCACAGGAAGTGCTTCATCGCCAGGATGGAAAAGTGTGGTATTTAGAACATCATGGAGTTCATCATCCGAGGAAAGGTACAATTCGAGTTGTTTTTGACTGTGCATGCTCTTTCAATGGAACCTCATTGAATCACGAGCTGCTTCAAGGTCCAGATTTGACCAATAGTCTGCTTGGCGTGCTGATCAGATTCCGCCAATATCCAGTTGCACTAATGGCAGACATAGAGGCAATGTATCATCAGGTTAGAGTGCCTGAAGAAGACAAGGACTTCCTTCGTTTCTTGTGGTGGCCTGATGGTGATGTCAACCAAACCCTTGCAGAATATAGAATGACAGTGCACTTATTTGGGGCTGTCTCATCACCCAGTTGTTCCAGTTTTGCCTTGAAACAAACTGCAAAGGATAACAAAAAGAAATATCTGCCTGAGATAACTGAGACACTTACTCAAAATTTTTATGTTGATGATTGCCTCAAGTCTGTTGTTTCTGTGGCTCAAGCAGTAAATCTTTATAGAGACCAAAACTAGCTTTGTGGTTTGGGAGGCTTTAAATTAACAAAATGGATCTGTAATAATAGAGCAGTGCTCAGAAACATTCCTGAAAAGGACAGAGTCAAAGATATCAAACAACTTGACTTGGACCACGACAACCTACCAATCGAAAGAGCTCTTGGTGTTCAATGGAATGTGGAAGAGGATTCCTTTAACTTCAAAAGCTCATGGAAACCAAAACCCATCACTAGACGGGGTATCCTTTCAACAGTCTGCTCTATATATGATCCATTAGGTTTTCTTTCCCCAGTTGTTCTAACAGCCAAACAGATCCTTCAGAACCTCTGTCGAAGCAAATGTGGCTGGGATGATAACATTCCAGAAGTCTTTACAATTCAGTGGCATAAATGGCTTTCAGAGAGTCATACCCTTTGTGATTTTCAAGTAAAAAGATGCATCTTTCCTGATGGTATAAGCGACGTATGTAAAGTGCAAATGCATCATTTCAGTGATGCAAGTTAAACAGGATATGGAACTGCATCATATCTTCGTCTTGAAGACACTAATGGAAAAACGTACGTCTCCTTCCTAATGGGAAAAGCCTGTGTGCCACCTCTGAAGCATACTACAATACCCAGACTGGAATTGGTAGCTGCTGTTGTAGCAGCACGGATGGATAATTTGTTAAAAATGGAATTACAGATTGTAACAGATGATTCTGTATTTTGGACAGACAGTACATCAGTGTTGATGTATCTCGCAAACTCCAGCAGTAGATTCAAAACATTTGTTGCAAATAGAGTGTCCACAATACACAGCTTAACAAATGTTTCCCAGTGACGGTACGTAAGTTCCAAACTTAACCCTGCAGACGCTGCCTCTCGTGATTTAGCACCAGCAGTCTTTCTTTCTTCTGATCAGTGGATTAATGGGCCAGAATTCCTCACAAAGCCAGAGTCATATTGGCCAAAGTCCATTCAGCTGAGCTCTGTAAACGACCATGATCCTGAAATAAAAAGGAACCTTGTAGTATGCAGTACTGTGGTAATAGAGGAAAGTCCACTAACGAAATTCATTGACTACTACTCATCATGGACAAAGTTAAAGACTGGAGTAGCATGGCTTCTGAAGATTAAGTCTGTACTGAGGACATTATACCTTGCACGAAAGAAAGCTGTTGAAATGCACGAGCAGAACTTGGACCGTGAAAGGTTGATTGAGAAACACATGCAACGTGTAAAAGCAGGTCTAGGAAATCAGCAACTTGCTGTGGAAGACCTGATACTTGCTTAGAAATCTATCCTTCAATTCATTCAGAGTCTGCATTTTTCAAAGGAGATCTCTGCATTGAGGAATGGCAGAGCAACTGTTGGAAAAGCCAGCACAGTCTACAAGTTGGACCCCAAACTAGATGAGGGTGTCTTGAGAGTTGGAGGAAGGCGCAGTCGTACTGCTCTACCTAAGGAAGTAAAACACCCAGTCATTCTTCCAAAAAACAGCAATGTATCAACACTTATACTGCGTCATGTACATGAATTGGTGGGACACAGTGGAAGGAAGCTCACCCTTTCCAGACTTCAACAAAAGTATTGGCTCCCACATGCAAACTCTGCCATACGAAAGATCATTAAAAGATGCATCACATGTCAGCGCCTGCATGCCAAAGTTACAGAACAAAAAATGGCTGACCTTCCTGTTGATCGTGTAACTACAGATCTTCCACCTTTCACAAATGTTGGACTAGATTATTTTGGACCCATACCTGTAAAGAAAGGAAGAAGTATGGTAAAGAGATATGGAGTCATATTTACATGTTTAACAAGTCGTGCCGTGCACTTGGAAATGGCATTTTCACTAGACACAGACTCCTGTATCAATGCACTGAGACGTTTTATCTGTCGTAGAGGGCCTGTGGCAGAGATAAGATCTGACAATGGCACCAACTTTGTCAGTGCCAATCGAGAACTCAAAGCAGCAGTCAAAGATCTGGATAACAATAAAATCCATAAGGCTTTATTACAAGACCACATTAAATGGATATTTAATCCTCCATCATGGGGGTGCTTGGGAACGTTTAATCCGTTCAATTAAGAACACCCTTGCATTCAGTCCTAAAGGAACAAGCCTTGGATGATGACTCGTTTAATACAGTCCTTTGTGAAGTTGAGTTCATTTTGAATGATCGACCACTCACCTTTGTCTCGGATGATCCTAATGATCTAGATGTTATCACGCCAAACCATCTTCTCCAACTCAAAAGTAACCCAGTTTTTCCACCTGGATTATTCACAAGGGAGGATAATTACTCAAGAAAGCGGTGGAGACAAGTTCAGTATGTAGCAGACCTTTTCTGGAGAAGGTGGATTAAGGAATATCTACCACTTCTGCAGGAGCGACAGAAATGGAACAGAAATAAAAGGTGTATAAAAGAAGGAGATTTTGTATTGCTTGTTGATGAAAATGCTCCACGTAATCAGTGGCAGATGGGAAGAGTCATGAAGGTCGTACCAGATGCTGTCGGTCATGTGCGTCAAGTCCAAGTGAAAACAAGGAATTCTGTTCTTAACAGACCAATCAGTAAACTCTGTCTTCTTTTAGAAGCGGATTGAGTCAACGGTAAAGGTTGCACTCCTACGATAGAGCCAAGTGCTTGTAACCTCTGGCTCCCACTTTGCTTGGAACATATACCATGTGACTTATAATGACTGTCAGAAGATCATCATCAATAGACTTTTGTTATGAACTGACTATACAATGTCTATTCAATGAGTATTTTGTTTGTTATTATGTATGCTATATAAATAATAATACTTAGGAATAAAATTACCTTATGGCTCCATATTATTTAGTTGGGAATTGCGTAATATCTCCTTTATGCAATTTGGGGCTGGTGTGTAGGAGCCATTACAATAATGTTGATAGATGAACTTTTATTTTGAAATCATCACCTTTACCTGGGGAGCACATAGGAGGTGGCTAGGAAAGTGCCAGGGAGGTTTTGGTGAGCACATGGTTTTTGGACCATATTGGATTTGAATGGATTACCTTGGGACATGCAAACAGTGTTTGGTGTTGCTATATTTTTTGTCATCTACTTTGGATTACAAGTTTCTTCCTTTTAAATAAAATGCACAAAAACGAGACATTGTTTGTACCCTTGATTGGATGCGTCGGAAATTACCAACCTCACAGTAGCTTATGGCCTGGAATCTAGTTTGAAGGCTACAACAGGTTGTGACTTGGAGGAGAGATTGTAGATAGAGAATACCCAGATTTCGAATGACTGTCAATCCAGCTAATGACGCTACAATATCTCATCGTTCAGTAAATTTATTTCTAGTTATGAGGATTTCTTTGGGACAAGGTACTGAAAAACTTGCCATAGAGACTCGTTAATTTCAGCAACTCCGATTTGGATTTTTCAATGTTTTTAACCTGTCATAACTCATCAAGGTACTTTCTCATCAATCCTCACTATTTTATGTCATAGCAATCACCAAGGGACTCTGTCCCACAAACTTTTCAGTTCAGTGATCGGTTAAATATTTTTGGAGTTATGACCATTTGTTTGAGAGGTCTGACACACAGATTTTTCATTGGAGAGTAATAGTAAGAGTCATTGTGTCATGGTTTTTGAGGATTTGAAATGTAACGGTCATTCTCTCACTCCCTCTCTCTCTCTCTCTCTCTCTCTCTCACACACACACACACACACACACACACACACACACACACACACACACACACACAGAGCAGCTGTCATGGAAACAGACTGATATGGATGAGCTCCCCTGAGACCCATTAGTTTCATTGTAGCCATAGTACCACACAGGGCACAGAGTTCCCTGTCAGGATAGTTTTCAACCTACAGTCATGAAAATGCTCAGTCCCAGGTTAACTGAGACTTGTCACTTAGAGATGCCACTAAGGCCAGTGAGGTCCCTGGCAGGGCACAGAGGCCTCTGGCAGGACATTGTCTGTAATGTAGTCAATTTTTGACCTAAAGCCCTGAAATTTGACACGCTCAGTCTTGGGCACAGCTTGAGTTGAGATATGACACCCCTGTCACCCCTGAAGTCCCTGGCAGGGCACAGAGGCCCCTGGCAAGGCAATGACTGTAATTTAGTCAGTTGTCAAAGTACAGCCACAAAATTTAGCACACAACCTTCTGGATATACCCTGAGGTGAAATCCGATGCCGTTGGGGTCCCCAAGTTCCCTGACAGTGCACAAAGGCCCATGGCAAGGCATTGACTATAATTCAGTTGGTATTCTACAGCCTAGAAAATTGACACACTCAGTGGGCATGCACTGCTACAACACACACAGTTTCTGCAGGAGCTGCACTTTTTAGTTGGTGTGACTGCCTATAGAGTGCTTGTATAGGGCTTTTTGGTTGGATTTTGCCTGACCCCTGGCAGGTCATTGACCGTGATTTAGTCAGTTTTTGACCTACGAAATTTGGCCTCGAAATTTCGCAGGCTTGGTCCTGGGTGCAATCTGAGGTGACATGTGATGCCTATGGGGCCCCTGAGATCTCTGGTTGGGCACTAGGACCTCTGGAAGGGCATTGACTGCAACTCAGTCGGCTTTCGACTTACGCCCATGGAATTTGGCAGACTTGATGCCGGGTTCACCCTATGGAGACATGTGATTTCCCTCGGGCCTCTTAGGTACGCTCATTGCTGAGAGGCAACCACACTCATTTTCTTCAGGAAATGCACCTCAAGTTATTATTATTATTATTATTATTTGATTTTCAGACTGTATCAACTGGCACAATTTTCGAGATATCAACCCCGTTCCAGCACCAACTCATTCGGTCTGGTAGGGAATGGTGTGCTTGTGTAGGCCTTTATGGTGGGTCTAAAAGTTTCCCATTGAAAATGAATCAATTCAAGTCAAGTTTGTCTTTTTGAGTCTTGGTCCTCCCAAGGTTTCTTCCTAGAACTAGGGAGTTTTTCCTTGCCACTGTCGCCCTAGGCTTGCTCCATTTGGGATTGGACGTTGTTATTAGGAGATAATCTAAACTTGTAAAGTTGCTTTGAGACAATGCTCCATTGTAAAAAGCGCTATATAAATAAATCTGACTTGACTTGACATATATATTGGCTCAAAGCCCTAGTTCAGCAAGCCTGAGGTGACAGTGGCAAGGAAAAACTCCCCAAACCCTACAGGGAAGAAACCTTGGGAGGACCAAGACTTAAATAGGGACCCATCCTCCTTGGGCAGCCTGGATGTTAAATACAAGAATTAAAATTTTATGTAAAGAAAATACCCTATGTAAAATTAGAATAGAATAATATGTATGCTAAAATGAAATGAACTAAAAAAATAAAGAATAAAATCTATAGCATATATAGTTAGGATTGTGTGAGATGGGACAGGTAGTCCAAATAGAAGTCACTGTAGGTTTTTGTGTCCTGGAAGTTATTACCCTCTGATGGGTACTGAGTAATGGTATGAGGACTGGAACAGAGAGAGTCACCACAGGATTTACAGTAAATTGCAAATTATGGTGGAGAATAAGTATTTTGTCAATTTTGTCAATTCAGCAAAATACTTTGTAACATAATCTTTGTTGGCAATGACAGAGGTCAAACGTTTCCTGTAAGTCTTCACCACGTTTGCACACACTGTAGCTGGTATTTTGGCCCATTCCTCCATGCAGATCTCCTCTTGAACAGTGATGTTTTGGGGCTGTCACTGGGCAACACGGACTTTCAACACCTTCCACAAATTTCAACTCCCTCCACAAATAAGGTCTGGAGACTGACTAGGCCACTCCAGGACCTTGAAATGTTTTTTACGGAGCCACTCCTTCGTTGCCCAAGCAGTGTGTTTGAGATAATTGTCATGCTGGAAGACCCAGCCACGTTCCATCTTCAATGCTCTCACTGATGGATGGAGGTTTTGGCTTAACATCTCACGATACATGGTCCTGTTCATTCTTCCCTTAACACGGATCAGTCATCCTGTCCCCTTTGCAGAAAAACAGCCCCAAAGTATGATGTTTCACAGTAGGTATGGTGCAGCTCAGCATTCTTCTTCCTCCAAACATGATGAGTTGAGTTTTTACCAAAAAGTTCTATTTTGTGGTCATCTGACCACATGATATTCTCCCAGTCCTCTTCTGGATCATCCATATGCTCTCTGGCAAACTTCATATGGGCCTGGACATGTACTGGCTTAAGCAGGGGGACACACCTGGCACTGGAGGATCTGAGTCACTCTCGCCGTAGTGTGTTACTGATGATAGCCTTTGTTACTTTTGTCACAGCTCTCTGCAGGTCATTCATCAGGTCCCTCTGTGTAGTTCTGGGATTTTTGCTCACTGTTCTCATGATCATTTTGACCCCATGGCATGAGATCTTGTGTGGGGCCCCATATCGAGGGACATTATCAGTGGTCTTGTAGTCTATGTATTCCATTTTCTTACAATTACTCCCTCAGTTGATTTATTCACACCACACTGCTTGAATATTGTGGATTCAGTTTTCCTAGCCTGGTGCAGGTCTAAAATCTTCTTCCTGATGTCCTTCAACAGCTCTTTGGTCTTGGCCATGGTTGAGCTTGGAGTCTGTCTGTTTGAGGCTGTGGACAGCTGTCTTTTATACAGATAACGAGGTCAAACAGGTGCCATTAATATAGATAACGAGTGGAGGACAGAAGAGCTTCTTAAAGAAGAAGTTAGAGGTTTGTGAGAGGCAGAAATCTTGCTTGTTTGTGGGTGACCAAATTCTTATTTTCCACCATGATTTACAATTAAATTCTTTAAAAATCCTACAGTGTGATGTCCTGGATTTTTTTCTCATTTTCTCTCTCATAGTTGAAGTGTAGCTATGATGAAAATTACAGACCTCTCACATCTTTTTAAGTAGGAGAACTTGCACAATCAGTGGCTGACTAAATCCTTTTTTGCCCAACTGTAAATCAAGGCTCCAGGTGGAAAAATATGTAGACGTGAGATCTGTAACATTAAAATTAATAAGAGCAGTGTGTGTATGGGGTCAGATCTTCTAGCTAGTAATGTTCCTCGTCACAATGCTGTCTAATGTGCAGTAATAGAATGCAATGGCTGAGGGTCAGAATCCTGCATTTCTTTAGCCTATGGAGTATAGGTGTATTTGTGCCTTCTTCACTAGAATCTGTATGACAAATCCAGTGCAAATCCTCTCTCAGGTAGCCTGTCACGCCCACCGACCGCCCGGCTCGCTGCACCTGCTCTTCATTTCCCTCACTATTTAACCCTCACTCTGTTCTCACTCCTCGTGGATTCACGATGTCCCTACCTCGTCTCACCAATCCGTCTGTGTCGTTTGCTCACAATAAAACCACCTTAACTGACAGTGGCTTGCGTATATCTCCTGCTTCTCATCCGCCACCCGGCGTTACATAGCCTATTTGAAATGGCTTACTCTCTCTCCAGGATCTCTATCAATTGTCATCAGATTATACCTCTGTTTTGTGTTTTCATCCTAAATCTACCAGTGGCCATTGTCTTGTTGATATTCCTGTACAGATTGTTGACATCACACCACTGGGTAAGGAATGTCACCTCTTCCATGTATGAGTGCTTATCATTGGTGATCAAGCCAATCACTGCTTTGTTATCAACAAATGTTACAATGATATTCAAACTGTAGGACACAGTCATGCATGTAGAGCAGTGGTTCTACTTGGGGACCTTGAGAGAGGTGTGTTATTGCTGACCTCTCTCAGTATGCAAGGGGCTGGAATACAGTTACACTGACAAATAACATACATCTTTGTCTGTCATCCAGTGAAAACTGAAAGTTATCATGTAAACAAACAAACTTTAGTAGACACACAACAAGTATTTAACTAAGTGCAGACATCAGAAATTGTGTATCATTCATACCATTACAGTTTTTTGAGCTGAAAAGTGACTTTCTGGTTTGCATTGATGCTGGAGTTCCTACAGCTCTCTGACGGCACAATCCTCATACCTTTCACATCAACATACTTGTGTGAGGCAGACTTTTCTAAACTGACTGCACTAAAAACTAAGGACCTCAATTGTGCTCAGACTGAGGATGACCTGAGGCTGTGCTAGTGAAAAAATGAACTGAGAATTCAAGAACTCTGCCAAACAAAGCAGGCTCATGTTACGGGTCGCCATATAAAAATGAAGGTGAACCGTGTAAATAAAAATAAATGGATTTTTTAGGACCCAAGATGCAGTTAGCTAAAGATGGTGTAGCAAACCTAAGACTACACTTTTAAATTGATTAATTTTTAATGAACAAACGGGGCACCACCGGATCATTTGTGGACTGGTAGATCCGGAAACCAGTTGAAAAGAGAAAAGAGAAATTGATCAGTCTAGGTCTGAATAGTGAATTCAAAGTTATGTTTCTCGACCTTTGTTGAATGAAACTCTCTCACACCAGGCAGTAAATTCAAAAGGTTATAACAAGTTTATTCACTACAAACAAGGCAATACCAACAGACTATCTGATGTAATAACATATGTATCACAGTATTAAAATCGGGAAATGATGGCAAACGTACATATATCACAGTATTGAACCATGAACTGATGGCAAACGTACATGTATCACAGTATTAAAATCAGAAAACAAGAGGACTATGTGTAACTTATCGCACCGTGATAATTACCCAGAGTCGATGTTATGAACTAGTTTGTTACGACATAGTGAGTTATTACTAAAACAAATTACGTTGAACGTGAATAGTATAGTAGAGGCTACTTAGACGTGGATGAGTCTACATTGAAGTGTGGTTTAAGATCAAACGCAAGGTTCGACAATCAGGGACCCAGAAAAGCCATAAACGGTACTCACTTCTCAGTTTAGGCTGCAGGCCTTCACGATTTCCCGATGTTTTGTAGAACTCAGAATTGATCTTGTCCACAGATAAAGGTGGAGTTGATGCGTTTCTAGCACCACCAGCTTCAACAGACTTAAAAAAAAAAACTTAGAATCTACGATGTAGTCGAGAGTGAAGGAGATCTTGGCTGGTTGGTCTTTCAACTATCTTCTAATTTGGTAATACCGAACTACTTAAGACTGCTGGACATAGGAAATTTTAACGTAAAATAAAGGCAAAAACTTGAGCAAAACGAATAACAAAAGACTGACAAAGCTGCAACTTTAAAAGACCCGAAAAATAAAATACTTAGACGAACAAACAGAACGAAAACACACAAGACTCGAAGCTAAGCTTGCCACGCGGTTGGTGCGTGTTCCTTTGTATGTTCCGGATTGTGGGCGGCCGGAGGCGGGGGCACAAGGAGTTCCTATCGTGGTTGTGTCTTATTTCACCATATGAGCTACAGACATTCTAACTTGGATTAAATATATTCCTACATATCTAAGGTGATTAAAAGTATCACATAATAACCAAAAATCCTCAAAGTTACAAGTTTAGTTGCAGAGCTTCGTTGTAAGGTTCAAAAGATCAAAGGCACCTTCAATTGATAACCTAGAACATCGTTAAATCATTCTAACTACAGCACATACATTTGCTATTCCTTAAACAAATAATAATACTTATCGATACAAGATGAAGGAAACATAAGTATACTTGTTTATAAGTATGAACAAGTATTAAACCCGAGCGATCGATACGTATAGATAAAACAGCTGTTATTTCTAATCATAACCATTAGTATAGCACAACTGGACCATATTACATATAAAAATGATCATTATACTAAAACATTAACCAAATAGAGATGAAAATACATGACAAATCAGTAACATGCATATACATACGATTATATATGTGGATATGACAAATATCCCTGATCAAACTCTTTGTATGAATTAGCTAAATACATATGGGTGTGTTTAGACTTATTATGAAGCAAATTTCATGCATTTTCTTAATTGAATGATTCAGGCAAAGATAATCTGTTCCCAACAAGTTAATACCATTATTAAAGTTTGGCTCTTAATAGGAAGGCGATAGTTTCTTGGTGTTGTAAATCCAGGGATGTCTTTCTGGCACCAGGCCGACTGAGACAAAGGGTCGTAAAAGTAACAGTTGGAGAGAAATTTGAGGAACTTGGTGGCCTGGACCGTTGGAACCCCCTTTTAAGGTTGACACATGGACTTAGTTTATGATTGCCGAGATGTTGAAGGTTGTAGGTCTGTTTGAACAGACCTCCAATTCTGTTGGTTTGAGCAAGAGTCTGGCGTTGATGGGGCCATTGTGGCCATTACTCAATTTTAGACTCCGTCCAGGTGGGTTCGAGAAGAGGTTGGGGTTGTTTATCTAACCATTAATCTGTGCAGAGTCTTTTCCAGATGTTGGGTCTTTTGCGTTCCAAAGTGTCGTAAAGTTTATGACTTGTGGAAGAAGGTAGAAAGAGGGTGGTAATCAGCTATTGATGCAGCTATTACGCTACAATGGAATTAATGAACCAAAAAAGATAAATAAATAAAAGAACAACATATAAATGAAAGGGCAGAACGAAAGGACAAAAGGGTCTGCAGAAATTGCAGAACCTGGGGCTGGAACACCAGGTCTTACAGAAGGGACAGGTGTTCTAAGCTCGTGCCACAGAGGCATTGAGGCTTAAATACACAAACGAAAGATAAGCTAGCGCTCTTCCTCGTATCGTGCATGCACAAAGCGATGCTACAGGGAATGCAAGAGAGAGAGCGGGGGAGAAAAAAAACGGCAGAAAAAGTGCCACTTAAAGCGGACTCAAATCAAGGTGATATGCCATTAAGAACACGAAAAGGGAAAAAGGGGAGGCACTGAAGGGAAGCCTTGCACAGGAGGCAAGCAGCACGTCCCAAAACGAAAGTAAAAGGATTACCCAAAATAAAGCGCATTCGGAGGTCGAGATTGGATGCTAGAGAGCCGGTTTCCAATTGGTGAGCTTTGGCAGCGCCAAAGGGATCCTGAAGTGTGCAGGAAGTGCGCGTGTGCAGTGCGGCGATGCGACGGAGAGGTGCAAGTCTGAAAAAGCACAGCACAATGAACCTCTCAAAAGAAGCAAGGTCGAAAAACTATTCCTGCACTATTTCTAAGCCCTAGCTTACCTCCGGTCACCTGATCCATACACGACTGGCCTCCTAATGCGAGACCGGCTTACCAGTAAGTCTAACCGGGCCAGAGAACAATACCGCTTACAAATACCCGCCATACCAATAAGGTAGCAAGGTCATGGAATGCAGCGACAACCTGCGAGAACTCAGGAACATTCTTATATACCCGAGTAAGCAGGTGTTGCCAATCAACGATCATAACGCCGTCTAAGCGGGAGCATGTGTGATCACATAAGCATGCCCAGGACGAAAACAGAGTCAACCTCTAGCGTCCAAAGAACGGAAGTCAGCTGACCTCTAGCGTCCAAAGGACGGAAGACAGCGTGACCTGTAACAGCACATGCATCCAATTGAGACCTTAGAAAGTTAGAGGCTTTGATCAGTTGGAATAGTTGCTCAACTTTTTTGCTCAAGGGGGCCCAGCTTGCAAAAGTGCGAGAACCCCTGGAGTAGAGGGACTAAAGCAGGGGGCTCCGAACACACAGTGATGTGCTCCAGGTTTGGTGACAAGTAGGTTGATGCATATCTTGAAAACATAACCATGTAGACTATCTGGATCAACTTTCCATGTATTCACTCGTCTGAGGGACTTCCTACATCTCTCTTGAGCTAAGTAGGTTCACTTCCGCAGCATCACTGTTGATGGCACTTCTCCCTCCAGTATCATTAGATTGGGGTCCAATGTTCATGCTAAAACTTAAATTCTAGCAGCTAATGCTATTAGCCTCAAGCATGCATAGAAGTAGTTCAGAGTTTCTGCCAGAAAAGCATCAGAATTAGCCAGGTATGATGGCTGACTTTTATAATTCATTACTGGCCTGTAATATTACTAATACTGTTTCACATGAGCCTGGAGTCATTTTGGTTGAAATATTACTCTAGCATGGAACTGTAGCCTAATTTAGCCTGCTTCATTTCTCTTCTCAGGATGTAGGGTGTGGCAGCATTTCTTGTTTTGAGTGCATGATGAAACCTCGTTTACCCATTTATTTGGTTTTGGTAGTTTCAAAATGTGACTATGTGGAATAATGTCATCCACTAGTTTTCTTATTAAATGTATCATTACTTTTCTAAACTTGCTGATGTCATTAGAGCTGTCTTTGAAGAACTGAACATGTCCCAGGCAATACTTCTGAGGATGGCCAACGAGGACTTAAATGTCTGGTAGCCATTAATATTTTTGTACAGTTTGGACAGAGTAGCATTTATGTCCACCAGGAATGTAAACGTGACTTGATTGTATTGTGTTCTAGGTTAAGCATGCAGGACTGAGACAATCTAACAGTACTGGTACAATCACACCATATTTTATTCATCACAATTCAGACCCCACCACTTTTTCACTACCATTCTGTCCAAGTGATGTGTGGTGCAGGCTGGATTGCTGTGATCAACCACAAAACATTGCAGTTAGTTATTTCCCATTGAAATTTAGTTTTGGCTCTGCAGTATTTTCCAAAACACTAAACATTAGCATTGTTCTGTGAGGTCATTTCATATAGTCATTGCCCATAATAGTTAATATAGTATCTAAACAGTACTGTTGTGTTAAATTATTATGGCCTTTGTAACATTAGGAAAGTTAATGATGGAATAACATTACCAAACCACTAAAATTCCTCTTCTTACAGCACATGCCACTTTCAAAATACAGTGGTGTGAAAAAGTGTTTGCCCCCTTCCTGATTTCCTTTTTTGTTGTATCTTTGTCACACTTAAGTGTTTCGGAGACATCAAACCAATTTAAATATTAGTCAAAGACAACACAAGTAAACCCAAATGCAGTTTTATAATGAAGGTATGGAGGGAGAAAATAATCGAAATCTACATGGCCCTGTGAGAAAAAGTGATTGCCCCCCCCTTGTTAAAACATAACTTAACTATGGTTTTTCACACCTGAGTTTAATGTCTCTAGCCACACCCCAGCCTGATTATTGCCACACCTGTTCAGCCTGACAAAGTGAAGTACACCAAAAGATCCTTAAAAGCTACACATCATGCCGTGATCCAAAGAAATTCAGGAACAATTAAGAAAGAAAGTAATTGAGATCTATCAGTCTTGTAGCGGAATATGACTACATCTTTAAATGTATTAATTTTAACGAACTATTGGGGCACCACCGGATTGTTTGGGGACTGGTGGATCTGGAAAACCAGTTGAAAAAGGAAAAATTAATCTGGAAGTCGATATGGAAAAATTCAGCCTTGATCTGAAGTGTGAGTTTTCAGTTCTTTTCTCAACCTCTGGTTGAATAAATATAATCTCCCCAACACAAAGCGGTAAATTCAAAAGGGTATAACTGTCAGAGTCCACAGCTTCGGTCAGCGCTGTGCACGAGCTGTGCACGCGTCCGGCTTCGCGCCCCCACAGTCAGTGGGCTGGCACTTGCGCGGGGATCTCGCCCTCCACTCTCTCTCTGTCTCTCCCTCTGCAGCACGGTTCTGAGCTTCTGTTTGTAAGAGGGAGATTCGCCGATCTTTCTCTTGCACACAGAAGCTCAGTTTTTCTTTGTTATTTATTTATTTGGATTTTTATTAATTAGTGTTTTTATTTCTTTCCTTTAATTCAGTTCACTTATATTAGCTGGAGCTAACTGCGATTGGGCTAACTGCGCTAACTGCGACTGATCCCAAACCCTTTATATTTTGTTTTAACGATTCGTCATTATGTTAAACATGGCAAACCGTAACAATGACAAGTTTATTAATTGCAAACAAGGCAAAATCCCAACTGATAATCTAAAGTAATGACAACATATATCACAGAGTTAAGACCAGGAAATAATGGCGACATATATATCGCAGTTTTAATACTATTAACAGGGTGTACCTACTGTATGTGCAGCCTATCAATTGTGTAGTAATTACCCAGGTGCTACTGGTAAGATAAGTTGTGGTGAAGCGTAAATAGTTCAACAAGAAGTTGTTATAGGTGTGGCAAGACTTGAGCAGATGATATGCAGGTTCCAGTTCAAAAAATGAAAAGGTTACTAATGATAATGATAATGAAAAAACAACAACAAATATTGAACCCAGAGCAATAACTAAAATAAACACAGCAAACTAAATCAAAGCTGGCATGGGAGCCGAACAAAACAATGATCAAGGGTCCGGCCTGGAAACAGGGCGAGGCCTCTGGACGTTCTCAAAGCGAGGTGGCGCACTCTGGACATACTCAAGGTGGGCCTCATGGGAGCAGGCGGCCTTGACACAGGCACTGGAACAGATGACCTAAGCACGGGCATGGGCACTGGAATGGACGACCTCGGCCCAGGTACTGGAACAGACGCCCTTGGCGCAGGCACAGGAACAGATGCTCTTTGTGCAGACACTGGAACTAACAACCTTGGCGCAGGCAGGGGCACTGTCGTCAATAGTCGGCAATAATTCGCTCTTAGATTTATCATCTACGCCGCCCAAGGAGGTTGGGTCCCTTTTTGAGTCTTGGTCCTCCCAAGGTTTCTTCCTAGAACTAGGGAGTTTTTCCTTGCCACTGTCGCCCTAGGCTTGCTCAATTTGAGATTGGACGTAGTTATTAGGAGATAATCTAAACTTGTAAAGTTGCTTTGAGACAATGCTCCATTGTAAAAAAGCGCTATATAAATAAATATCTGACTTTGACTTGACTTGTCGTCCTTGGTGCTAATGTCCGTGGCGCAGGGGTCGGCGCAACTGGCTCTGATAACTTACTCAAGGTCGCATCTCGTTCACAGATACTGAACTAAAGCACCGGGCATGAAACCACAGGGTGCTACGAACTCAGATATGGAGCTAGCATGCTCCGAAATGAAACTAAAGGGCACAACACACTCAGATATGGAACTATATGATGCCAACGGTGCACTGACAGGCCCAACAAATCAAGATGCAGAACTATCATGCTCGGTTACAAAACTAACGGGTGCGGCAGGCCCAGATATGGAGCCAGACAGCGCTAACGATTCCAGCTCAGGAGCTAAGTAGAGGTACCGAAATGGAGCACACAGGCTCGGTGACCAAGCTAATAGGCGCGTGGTGCTTGGAAACAGGGCTAAGTGGCATGAATAGTTCAGGTACAGAGCTGGGCAGCGCTAATGGCTCAAGAAAAGGGCCAACGGGCTCAAAACTCAAGGCTGCAGGGTGCAAGCAGCTCTGGTGCTGGGCGCTAACGATTCACTGATGGAATTCACAGGTGCGGCATACCCAGACACGTAGCTAGTACGCTCAAGTACAGGGTGACAGGACGCTAGCAGCTCGGGTACTGTGCTACAGGGTGCAAACGGATCATCAACGGAGCTAATAGGTGCTGCGAGCACAGATACAGGGCTAGGGGCTCAAAAATGGAGCTAACATGCTCAAGTACAGGGTAACAGGACACTAGCGGCACGGGTACTGTGCTACAGGGCACTAACGGCTCATCCACCGAGCTAACAGGCGTGGTGTGGACAGATATGGGGCTAGCATGCACAAAAACGAAACTAGCATGCTCAAGTACAGGGTAACAGGACACTAGTGGCTTGGATTTTGTGCTATGGGGCACTAGCAGCTCATCTATGGAGCTAACAGGTGCAGCATGCACAGATACAGGGCTAGCAAGCTCAAAAACCGAGCTAACATGCTCAAAAACAGGATTACCGGGTGCTAGCGGCTCATCTACGGAGCTACATGGAGCGGCAAGCTTGGAAACGGGGCTAGCGTGCTCAGATACAGGATTACATGGCGCTAGCAGATCATCTACATAGCTGAACAGTGCGGCAGGCTTGGAAACAGGGCTAGCGTACCTTGATACAGGGTTATATGGCACTAGTGGCTCATCTACAGAGCTATACGGCGCGACAAGCTCGGAAACGGTTCTAGTGTATTCAAATACAGGGTTACATAGTGCTAGCAGCTCATCAGCAAAGCTAGACTGTGTGGATTAAAATTAAAAGGTTTAATATTGATAGTGATAATAAAAAATAACAGCAAATATGAACCCACAGCAATATCTACAATAAACAGCAAACTAAATCAAACCTGGCATGGGAGCCAAACAAAACAATGATCAAGACTAACAAAGAAAAAACACAGAAAACGAAAATAAACCTGGAGTGGTAGCTGAACACAAAAGAAACAGTTAGCCAAGAGTTCCAAATAAAGATATAAATATAATGGGAGCCGCAACAAACAAGGAAGGTCCAGGGGTGAACGGCGTCGCGAAAAACAACAGTAATCAGCAGAATGTCCGCACAAAACCACAAATAATCAAACTGAGCTTGGCTTGGCTTGGCTTGGCGTGGCGTGGCGTGGCTTGGCTTGATTTATTATGACAGAGCATAGCATGGCATGACACGGAAACAAGAACGCGCACACAAACATCGACAGGAGCCGAAATTATGCTACCATGAAGCAACTGGGAAAACAAGCTGCAGCTGCACGCGGTTAGCAATCAACGTAAATAACCAATAATAAAACAGAAACCAAACACAACGCGAGTCTCTGGTTAAGATCCGCCCATCTTGGTCCCACAAGGGGTTGTGGGGGATGTAGTCCTGATCGCCCACAACTGCAAAAACTAAACAAAAACCGAAAGCAACAATCAGATCCTAACAGAACTACTTAGATGTAGGGGGATCTACGTTTGAAAGGTTGTTTAAAACTAAAGATAATGTTCAAGCACTGGAGACCCATATTAAGTCCAAAAACAGTGGTACTTGCCTGGAGTGAGTTCACAACGAGCACAGTTCACAGGTGGAGTCACGGAGACCTGGCCTGTTCTAGTAGAGGGGGGCACGGTTGTGGAGCAGGTGATGTTTATCTTCCAATTAACACAGCTACTCGGCCATCCTCCCAACAACATAGACTTTAGGCTTTCGACGACAAAGGCAGGCATGCAAACAACAGGCTCTTCTGGCAGCGATCTTCAAGTTACCCACAGTAGGCACTTTCCCAGCTTTGGTCAGCGGGCAGTTCATGGTCCTCGAAGATTACATTCGAAGATTACACACTCAAATCTTTACCCTGGCCACAGGTAAATTCTTAGTCTGATGCGAGCTTTACACAAGCATGTTTCACTAAACTTGGAAAGCTAGGATATACGAACGTTGGTCGAGCACGAAGGAGATTTGCCAGTTGGTCCTTTGGTTACTTCTTCTTTATCTCTTTTCTTCTCTCTTTTCGCTACTTTCTTTTGCTTAACTTTGAATTCTGCACTACCAAACTACTAAAACTGCTGGGAAAGAAACAAACAAAAGAACTAAAAAACTTGAAAGGAACAAAAACTTAGAAACTTCTTTCAAAAAACCTATTTCTGTAAGCTCTAGCTTGCGCTACTGATTTTGTGTACTCCCTGACGTAAGTGTTCAGGGGTGTGAGCCAGGGGTATTGCCCTGAATCGGCCAATGAGAAGTTGACTCGGTATCAAGTCACTCCTCACATTGGGGCATGTCATTTATTTTCACCGTACATTGATACCGATACAGAGGATATAACTTCTGTATTAATATATTGGGTATCTAAGATGTCCATGTGTGTCACATGGGAATCAAAACTTCTCAAAATTATGTGTTTAGTTGTGGTTTGTTGATCATTAATTCCTTCAATAGTAATTCCTTCAAAGTCCTCGGGAGTTTGCTCAGTGATACCAGAGAAAACTTGTATTATCCTTCCTGCTGCATGCTTGTAAGTCAAGAATTGTGTCATTCAATTGTTTGTTTTCTTTATCCACAGGTGAGAGTTGTGTAGTGAGTTCGCTGACCGAATGTAGCAGTGTTTTTTTATTTTATTTCCTTGGTTAGATTTTGTTTACCTTTGTTATGTTCTTTTTTGCCATGATTCATTGTGTCATAGTTGTAGTTGATATAATTTTCAAGGGCTTGCAGTTCATTGGGAATAGGTAACCCTAGATTACAAACAAAAAAAAAGTTTTGGCTGGAATCTAGCAGCCGCTAGAAGCCAACTTGTCTCTTGCACAGTTTTGCAGAACAATGGAATGTTCAGTGCAGCATTGTAAGCATTTTAAAATTAAAATGGAAACTGCTGAAGCGTGATACTCTACTTATGCGTGTCAAAAGCCATCTCAAAGGAATGTGTAAAACGTCTTGTGGAATCCATGCCTTGGAGGGTTGAAGCTGGCAGGAAAAGCTGCATTAACATTTAAGATCAGGACTGACCTATTATTATCTACCTGTTGATGAATATGATTTTAACTGTCTTTCCCTCGTTTTCTATTGTGTGTACACAGTGAGTATCCCAGCAAGCGAAAATGAGTCTGTGAACACTAGTAATGCTCCAACTGGAGATATGGATGGAGAAGCCATCTGTACCCGCCTAGCGTAAGTCCATTTTGCTCTGAATGCCTTCATTCTGTTTTACTCTTCCCACATTTTTCTCATTAGTCCTTTGAATTATTTTCCCTCCACAGACCACTGACTGATTTTGTATTCTCTTGAATTATGATCCCTTGCCTTTTTGTTTGCAAACCTTGAAGTCTGCAACGGTAATGATTATTGATCCCTAAGTAGAAACACAAGCAATCTGTAGCGTGTACCGTGTATATTGGGCACGCTTGAAAAGGTGGGCTTGGGTGTGGTTCACTGGACTTGGACAGGGCACACAGTGTGATTGCAAATCATGCCTGAATGCAGAACACAGCATCGGCTGTCTCCATAAAAATGTTATTTTTATGTGCAGCATGAGAAGCTGAAAATCAGTGTGTTGCATAATCAATACATTTATTATAAGGTAAACATGTGCCACACAAAAGCGACACCCACACAAGTCACACACACACGACACACACACGCACAAACCTGAATGTGGCCAAATGTATTGGGACACAAACTCACATATGACCAAAAGTATTGGGACACAAAGTCACATGTGGCCAAAAATATTAGGACACAAAGCCACAGGTGGTTAAAGGTATTAGGACACAAACTCGCAAGTGGCTAAAAGTATTAGGACACATATCAGCACATGTCTATGGGGTTCCTACTAGTAAAAAGTGAGTGCTGCAGCCAGTCAGCCTGTGACACTGCTGTGAGATGTTAATAAAGCTTTGGTTTCTTTGATAGTGGCCTTCAGCTTGTTTGTATTGCTGTGTCGGGTGTTTCTCATCTTCCTCTTGACAATACCCCAAAGACGGCCTATGGGGTTCAGGTCCGGAGAGCTGGGCAACTGATTATGAACAGTAATTTCATGGTCAGAAAGTTATTTGGTAGTAGTTTTGGCATTTCGCAAGTCCTGGAAAAGCATATCTCCTGGTAGATGGCTGCATTGACTTTGAACTTGATAAAACCACCACCAGCACCACCATCATTATTCGCACAGTGTGCTCAGGTATGGAGCTTAAAGGTGCATTGTGCTCAGGTACGGAGCTATGGGGTGCTAACTGCTCAGGTACGGAGCTTAGGGGTGCGGTGTGCTCAGGTATGGAGCTTAACGGCACGGTGTGCTCAGGTACAGAGCTACGAGGAACTAACTGCTCAAGTATCGATCTATGGGGCACTAACTGCACAGATATGGCGCTGACATTCTCAGGTACAGAGCTTACAAGTGCGGTGAGCTCAGGTACGGAGCTGTTCGGCACTAAATGCTCAGGTACGGAGCTTACGGGCGTGCTGTTCTCAGGTACGGAGCTACAGGGCGCTAACTGCCCAGGTACAGAGCTGACATGCTCAGGTATGGAGCTTGGGGCATGGCATGCTCAGTTGCGCAGCTTACTTGCTCAGGTACAGAGCTTACGGGCGCAGCAGGCTTGGGTTCAGAGCTTAAGAGATCAGTGTGCTCAGGTACAAAGCTACGTGGCACTAACTGCTCAGGTACGAAGCTACGGGGCACTAACTGCTCAAGGTATGGAGCTGAGATGCTCAGGTACGGAGCTTGGGGGCACGACATGCTCAGTTACGGAACTTAATGGCGCGACGTGCCATGTATGGGGTTGTACATGTCGAGTGGTTCATCCGGCTGGGCCCGAGGATAGATTTTAATCTTACCCGTGGGCAAAAAAAGAGGGGGGTGAGGGAAAGGAGAGGCAAGTTTCGCAGCCCCGAGCGAGGCTTAAACCCCCCGAGGAAACCCGGTAAATAAATGTAAAAAGAAACCAAATACTGGCCCTATACTAGCTTCTAGGTCCCTTCTACTTGGCAGCCTCCCGACTGCCCCCGACTGGCGATCTATGAATCACCAGTATACTGTTTTCACTAACCAAACAAAAAAGGTGTCTAAAGGAGTTCAAAGCTGGGTGAGGGCTGTGGCAGCAGTGCGTGGCTGTAGCATTGCCATGGCAATGGTGCGACAACTGTATGAGCCCAAAGGTCTGCTTAAATAGGCCCAGCAACAGATGTCGCCACTTTCTCGCCACATTAGGTTGGCACCTGCGCGATCAAGCTGAGACTTCACACACCGCCATAAGGGATCAACAGTGGCCTCTAGTGGCCACAGCATGACCCCTAATATTTATTGATCAAATAAACCGTTTCATAAGCAACAAAAGGACCTACATTGTTCCATCTGTCGCGCTGACTGCGTTTGTGGTGAAGGGTGCATGTGACATCACCGCGACAGAGTGCATGCTTGCAGCCAGACTCCATTGTAAAAACCAGCTCTCTTTATTGGATTTCTTAATCTGATTTCCAGATCAGAGTATGCTGTGTACATGACCACTTGAGTAATCTGATAACTGCAGAAACCTGATCATTAAGTGCATGTATTTGAACTCCTTAAGAAGAGCAGTTTGTATGTGCTTCTTACAGTATGCTGAAAATAAAGGCTCTGCATCAGATGGTGGAACTATTTGGTTCCACCTTGGTTGGCCTAACATACATGATTGAATGATTGAATGGAATGATTGACAGCATTCCAGAGAGCTTAATTACTTTGGCCTCATATCTATCAATTATATTTTAATATATTCAACCTCCTTCCAAGGGAGGCTTGTATTCTACATTCAAGCTGTCCTTTCTGGCTAAACAGCTTTAAGTTAAGTAGAAGAAGTGCTGGTTCTGTGTGCCTGCCGCCTCCCTGCTTTATGTAATTTCAGCTGGGGAGACCTGTATAGATAAGAGAAAGATGCAGACAGGGCAGAAGTGATCTGAGGCTCTCCATGAACTTGAAAAATATTCTACTTATATAGCACCCCATAAGAACTTAGAATATTTCTGCTAGGTTTAGTTCATCATTTCTCACCAAGCAAGATTGCCACTATTCTTTCTTCAGTTCAGTTTTTGCTATATCTTACCACACAACTGCAGCTAACAAGAAAGCTGACACATTGTACCTGTTGTTCAAGTCTTGTCCACAAATGGACTGGAAGCAGCTAGTAATAAACCCCACATGCCTGGTCACTCTCATCCTTTGGCCATAGATTGGGAGGTCACGAGAGTGGCCGCAGATGACCCCGGACCATGCGACAAACCACCAGGTAGGATGCATGTTCCAGAGTCACTGAATGAGATGTTAATCACCTGGGCTCACTCCTCTAAGCCACAGGCTAGCCATGAGTCATGAGGACCTTGAATTTGCTCTGGGACACAGCGGTGCTTGAAAGTCAAGTTATTTATATAGCAGTTTTACAATGGAGCATTGTCTCAAAGCAACTTTACAATTTTAGGTTGTCTCCTAATATCTACATCCAATCCGAAAATGAGCAAGGAAAAACACCTTAAGTGTTATGAGGAAGAAACCTTGGGAGGACAAAGATTCAAAAAGGAAAGCAAACTCCTTGGGCAACATAGATGATAAATCTAAGAATGAAACTAATAAGTCATGGAGTCATAGTTCAAATAAAATTTAAATATGCACATTGGCATTAAGTAGTCCAATACACAGAGTCACTCTAAGCAGGAAAGTAGTTGGCGGCACTTCCTGCCCAGATAACCGGAGGAGGGAGAGAGTTATTGCCCTCTGGTGGCCCGTGTATGGTGGGGCTAGAGTTGATGACAGAAGCAGGTTGAGTGAAGCTGAAGTGCATGAACATCATTTGTGGGGCAGGAACTGATACCAGAACACAGCTCGGAGAGAAAACAGAAAATGTAATTAGTTATTGATTAAGAGCCTATTAAGAGTCTATTAACAATCACTGATGCCACGTGTAGCATGAGACCCCGGCAGCATTAGCTATAGCAGCATAGCTAGAAAGAGGAGAACCGGAAGGTAACACAGCCAAGAGGAATCACATGAGACATTGGCAACCCCATGGGCGGCAGAAGACAGCAGGGATGCACAAGTCAAGATCAAGAGGACTGAAGCCCAGTTCAACCAGGCCGCCCACCTGACACTCCCGGGCTAACGGACAAGGAAGACAGGCAAGACACGACTCCAGACTCTGGCCCCAGTGACCCAAGTCATGCATCCCAATCTAAATCTAGTCAAAAGCCTGCGCAAATAAGTATGTCTTTAGCCTAGACTTTTGAAAAATTTAAAAATTTGGAGAGTGTCTGAGTTCCAAACTAAAGTGGGAAGTTTATTCCATAGTTGGGGGGCCATGTATGACAAAGCCTTTCCCCCTGCTGTGACTTTTTTAATTCTAGGAACTAAAAGATGTCCTGCACCCTGCAAATGAAGTAGACGTGATGGATTGTAATACTCTGAGTTCACTCAGATAATGCGGGGCCAGGCCATGTAGAGCTTTATATGTTATAAGAAGTATTTTGTAATTAACTCCGAAGTTAATTGGTAACCAGTGTAATGATGATAGAACAGGAGTGATATGATCAAATTTTCTAGTACGAGTTAGCACTCGAACGGCTGCATTCTGAACTAACTGAAGTTTATTTATAGATTTACTAGAGTATCCAGTAAGTAAAGCGTTACAGTAAGCCAACCTTGAGGTTATAAATGCATGAACTAGTTTCTCAGTATCATTAAAAGAGAGGATATTTCTAAGTCTGGCGGTATTACGTCATTGAAAGAAAGCAATTCTTGTGATGTTGCTAATGTGCGCATCAAAGGAGAGATTTGAATCAAATATGACACCCAAGTTTTTTACAGACGGACTGGGCAATACTGAACAGCCATCTAGATTTAGGATAGATGTAGCCAACCTGTCTCTCACAGCCTTGAGTCCCACAAAGAAAATATGAGTTAAGTAAGAGAAAATTAAATGACATCCTTTTATTTCCTTTACACAGTCCTCAATTTTGTTGACTGTAAGGCTGTCATTTGGTTTGGCTGACATGTACAGATGTGTATCATTTGCATAGCAGTGGAAACTAATGCCATGTTTACGAATAACTGAGCCTAGTAGCAGCATGTACAGAGAGAATAAAAGCAGGTCAAGCAGTGACCACTGAGGCACCCCATACTTCACTTTTGAGAGCTTAGACATTAGATTATTTACATGCACAAACTGGTACCGGTTGGTCAAATAGGATTTCAACCAACAAAGTGCCAATCCCTTAACACCTACACTATTCTCTAGTCTGTTTAGTAAAGCATCATGATCTATAGTGTCAAATGATGCACTTAAATCTAACAGAACAAGAAAAGAAACATCCATTATCTTAATAAATCATTTAGTACCCTAATTAAACCTGTTTCAGTACTATGATGGGGCCTGAAGCCAGACTGAAATGTTTCATAAATTTCATTCCTTTGGTGGTAACTGCATAGCTGCTGATAGAGAGCTTTTTCTAAGATTTTGGAGAGAAATGGTAGATTTCAAATTGGTCTATAATTAGATATCACACAAGGGTCATGGCTTTTTTAATCAGTGGTTTGATAACGGCACACTTAAAGGATTTGGGCACATACCCAAAGGTAATGGATGAATTTAAAATAACTAACAGTGGCTCTATAATACTAGGTATTACTTCTTTGAGTAAACATGTAGGAATTGGATCTAATAAACACATTGATGACTTAGACAAGCTGATCAGTGTGGATAGTTCAGTATTAGTAATTGGGGTAAAAGATTCTAATCTTGATTTACAGCTAATTGAACAGATGTATTCACTAGTGCTGCATCTGGAAGGTTGCTGAATAGTTTGGTGATGTGATGAGCATAGAGTTTTATGCCTAATGTTTTCTATCTTATCATCAAAGAAAGTCATGAAATTATTAGTTAAAATTACACAGAACGTAAGAATCACTTTCTGTAGGGTTTTCTGTTAATTTGTAGACCGTATTAAAGATAAATCTTGGATTATTCTTATTTTTCTCTATGATTGATGAAAAATATGCAGCTTTAGTGAGGGCATGCTTATACTTTGCCATGCTATCCCTCCAAGCAAACTTAAATACCTCCAATTTACTCTGTCACCACTTGCGCTCTAGGCGCCACATTGTTTGCTTTAAGGTATGGGTGTGGTCATTATACCATGGTGCTAGCCTTTTTTCCATAATGCGTTTGACCCTAACAGGAGCAATCGTATCCAGGGTTGAGTGAAAAACACATTCTAGTTGCTCATTTACACACAAGATGATCGGTATGATCAGATGATATATTAAATTTTAAGTCTGGTAGGTTTTTAATAAACGCAGCTGAAGTAGCAGATGTGATAGCGCTTGGTGTGATAACGAGGCAGGAGGATTTTATTTATTAGAGATAGCTCAAATATAAAATATCAATCAAATTTTACTAAAGATCAATATAAAAGTGATTGAAATCAAATCACTTTGCGGGACAACAGCAAGGTTATCTATATTGATACCAAATGTTAATATTAGATCTAAAGTATGGTTACAGTGGTGGGTTGGACCCATCACATTCTGAGTGATACTTGTGGATTCTAAGATGGACTCAAAAGCATTTTAAGTGGATCCTGCTCATTGTCAAAGTGAATATTTAAATCACCTACAATTAAAGCCTTATCTGTTGAAAGTACTAAGCAGGAAAGAAAGTTAGCAAATTCCTGAAGAAATTCTGAATAAGGACATGGAGGGCAGTACATAGTGAGCTGGAAAGAGTGTGGTTTTGACTTCCATAACGATGGATCAGTCACATTAAGAATCAGTTAATTTCAAACTAACTAGCCTTGTAATGGGATTAAGCAGTAACACCTAGCTCTTTGTCAAAACTTGTGGCTACACCTCCCCCACGACCATTAGGACGATGGCGATGAACATGACTGTATCCAGGAGGTGAGGCTTCATTTAAGGATAAGTATTCATTCGATCTAATCCAAGTTTCGGTAAGACAGAGAGTGTGTAAGCGTTTATCAGTGACCATTTCATTTACAATCACTGCTTTGTTTGTAAGTGATCTAATGTTAAGTAATCCTAGCTTTAGTCTAAGGTTGTTATTTCTTTGGGAGCTATCTGTGTTTATACTAATAAGATTATTAAAACTCTTTATAAAAGACTTTTTGTTGCATTTATGTTTAGGACAGTTTCAATAACGTGAGTTCTGGGTGATGGTGCATGGATACCAGCAGACAGTTGGTTAAGCCTGATTATCTGCTGCCTGACCCCTGCTCTGGATAGTCAATCGGGCCATAAGACTATGAGCAATGTTGCAGGAGATGAGAGCAGCACCCAGTGGGATGGACAATGTCCCATCCTAAAAGGCCAGGCTCGCCGTATTGGGATGGGGCCAGAGCACACTACTGCATCAGACATCGCCTTCGCCACTCTAGCCACCTCTACAAAATTAGCCTTAGTTACCTCTGACTGGCGAAGGCGTATATCATAAAACCCTACATGAACAACAATCCGAGAGAATCTACGGCTCTCGAGTTCACTAAGACTCGTTACGATGTCCGGCACTCTGGCTCCCGGGATACATGTAACTCTAGCTGCTGGTGTACCTAAAGGGGTAGCTAGTTTCCGTGTCATAACATAGGACAGATGTGGAAATTTAAACTAATGACGGAGGAAGAATAGCTGAACATGCCACACTCGGCACAGGGAACAAGCACAGTAGAAGCCAAGTTAATTGACTTGATTAAATAATAAATTACAGGTACTTAGCTTTGAGTGGTGTTGTGGGGTGCCGACTGAAGATATGGTTCAGCCGATGGTCCAATGCAGTGCTTGATTAAAGCGTCGATGGAAAGTTAATACAAAATGTCACAAAAAACTAAGTCTCAGAAAAAAGAAGGTGGGAAAAGGCTGTAAAAAGTTAGAAAAACACACAATACTGCAAAAGATGAGGCAGAAAAGATGCAACGCTGGTAATTAGCTAATGGCTAATTACTGCAAACACACGGCGGTAAACCATAAAGTTACTAAATAACGATTAGCGGCGCACAATATAATCCGCCGGTGCTAGAAGGAAATGATTAAGATGTTGTAAAATGCGATACAATTGCGATCGGGAATTAAAATAGTTAAAAACTAATAAACTGCCAACAGCTACAAAACAGTGTGCGCCTTGTTCGGAATCGGCGCTAATGAGTCTGGGTTGCCAGATCTTCAAAATCCTAGCGTGAACCTTTTAGAATTTTCTATATTTCTGCATAAATATGGCCTAAAACATCATCACATTTTCACACAAGTCCTTAAAGTAAATAAAGAGAACCCAGTTAAACAAATGAGACAAAAATATTATACTTGGTCATTTATTTATTGAGGAAAATGATTCAATATTACATATTAGTAGGTGGCAAAAGTATGAAAACCTCTAGGATTAGCAGTTACTTTGAAGGTGAAATTAGAGTCAGGTGTTTTCAATCAATGGGATGACAATCAGGTGTGACTAGGCACCCTGTTTTATTTAAAGAATAAACTATCTATCAAAGTCTGCTCTTAACAACACGTTTGTGGAAGTGTATCATGGCACAAACAAAGGAGATTTCTGAGGACCTCAGAAAAAGAGTTGTTGATGCTGATCAGGCTGGAAAAGGTTACAAAACCATCTCTAAAGAGTTTGGATTTCACCAATGTACAGTCAGACAGATTGTGTACAAATGGAGGAAATTCAAGACCATTGTTACCCTACCCAGGAGTGGTCAACCAACAAAGATCACTCCAATAACAAGGCGTGTAATAGTTGGTGAGGTCACAAAGGACCCCAGGGTAACTTCTAAGCAACTGAAGGCCTCTCTCACATTGGCTAATGTTAATGTTCATGAGTCCACCATCAGAAGTACTCAAAAAAAAAAAAAGAACATTGCTGCTCATCTACAGTTTGCTAAAGATCACATGGACAAACCAGAAGGCTATTGGAAGAATGTTTTGTAGACAGATGAGACCAAAATAGAACTTTTTGGTTTACAAGAAAAGCGTTATATTTGGAGAAAGGAAAACACTGCATTCCAGCAGAAGAACTTTATCCCATCTGTGAAACATGATGGTGGTAGTATCATGGTTTGGGCCTGTTTTGCTGCATCTGGGCCATGACGGCATGCCATCGTTGATGGAACATTGACTTCAGAATTATATCAGAGAATTTTAAAGGAAAATATGAGGAAATTTGTACATGAACTGAATCTCAAGAGAAGGTGGGTAATGCAGCAAGACAACGACCCTAAGCACACAAGTCATTCTAATAAAGAATGGTTAAAGAAGAATAAAGATAATGTTTTGGAATGGCCAAGCCAAAGTCCTAACCTTAAGCTAATCTAAATGTTTTGGAAGGGCCTTGAAGCGAACAGTTAACAACCCAGAGCTGAAGCTGTTCTGTACGGAGGAATGGGCTAAAATTCCTCCAAGCTGGTGTGCAGGACTGATGAACAGTTATAGGAAATGTTTAGTTGCAGTTGTTGCTGCAGAGGGCGGTCACAGGAGATACTAAAAGCAAAGGTTCACATACTTTTGCCACTCACTAATATGTAATATTGGATCATTTTCCTCAAAAAATAAATGACCAAGTATAATATTTTCTGTGTCATTTGTTTAACTGTTTTCTCTTTATCTACTTTTAGGACTTCTAGGTCTGAAAATCTGATGATGTTTTAGGTCATATTTATGCACTTCTCCCTCCAATCTTCCCTCCACTTTCCAGATGATGTAGACACTCTTCCATTTCATTCATTCTCTTCCATTTTATGTTACCTGAAGACATTGTGTCTGATCGAGGCTCCAGTTGTCCTCCTGGGTTTGGTCAGCACATACAGCAGTAATGGAGGTCAACATGAACTTTACCTCAGGGCTAACGGTCATGTAGATTCCCTCAACCAGGAGATAGGATGCTAGGGTATGACTTGTTGCCTACTCATTAAGCCTATTGTATTTATACTGTGGGTTGTTTGTTCCAACACTTTCACCTCGTTATGTTCTTGGAATTCCCAAGTTATTTTTTCCCTATACCCTTGCATACCTATTTTACCTCTGCTCCAAGTTCTTCCTGTTTCTTGCTGACATGTTTATGGCACCAGTACACCTGTTAGCCTTTCTTAGACAAGGTTCTCTTGTACCATTTGTAGTCACGGCATTCGATGTGTGTACAAATCTTCATGAATTTCCTCATTTCTGTTTACTCACATTCCTGGTTTCTACTCTCGTCATAGGGTCTTCTTCAGTACACCATCTCTTTACCACATAATATCAGCATCAAATAGTTAACTTGCATTACTTTAGTGCCTCAAAGATTTTTTGTAAAATGAGTAAAATAGTAAAAATAAAGAAAAATGATTTAAAAGCAATGTGTTCAAACTTTTGAATAGTAGCTTATATATACTTCTCAAAAAATAAAGGGAACACTTGCAGTTATATCGTGTTGTTTAAGTGTTCCCTTTATTTTTTTGAGCAGTATATTTTGTGTGTATGTATTGTATACATAAAATGCATAAATGGCACAAGAAAAATACAAAAACAAAAAAAATGCACATCACAACAAATAGATGATTTAAACAAATGAATGATTTGTTTAAATCATCTATTTGTTGTGATGTGCATTTTTTTGTCACCAACTACTCATTATTTGCTCTTTGTCTGTGATTGTGTCTCCATTTATCATTTACCTGCTTCTGGCGTATTCACAAGGGGGCACTGATTTAGTAAAGCATATTTATCAATATCATGTTTGATTATGTGTTTGCCTGTGTGCCGGGCTTGGAGCTCCTGATTGCATCTGCTGTCTCTCTCCTTGGAGACAATGTCATTCATGATGTAATGTCCTTGTTTTGTTTGTATAATTCATTCTGTTTTTCATTCCAGAAATAGGATCTCCAAATCCAAATTCAGGTTAGTAAATGTGCTCATTGTCTGAAAACAAGGTCTGCCATCAAATGACCTTTGTAAAACATTTCATCTATGCATTTTGCCTGTATGTTCATTCTGTGTTGTGTTTTTCTATTGTGTCCTAATCAAAATATGAGATTTAACAAGGCAAACTGAAACTGTTCAAAGGTTTTACATGTTAAACTTTAGCAGCCTGGGTGAAATAATAGTGGACTATTATTCTGCTGTGCTGTTTCCTGTTTTATTATTAGAAGTGTTACATTTAGCATCCAAATCTCTAAAGAATATTGCATTCTCCAACTATAACTAGTTATTCTATCTCTCTGTTTCTCTGTCTGACTGTGTCTCATAGTCGATATTCACGTCGTTGGAATCGTCTGTGCCGGCGAAAATGTCGGGCTGCTGTGAAGTCGAATGTGTTTTACTGGCTAGTGATTTTCTTAGTGTTCCTGAATACTCTCACCATTGCTTCTGAACACCATCAACAACCGCAGTGGCTGACTGATGTACAAGGTAATCAACAATGAGACACAATTCTTTATTAGATAAACATGAACGAAGAGTATATAGAATAAGTAGGATTAACAACCCATACCATTGCTGGACACTGGACAATAATCGTTTGAATCAATACGATATGTAGAAAACAGACATAGAACCTACACATGCATTTTATGTACTAGAGTACATTTCTAGAAGGGCTGTCCTCTTCAATGTTTTTGCCAGTATTGGAAATGCAGCTGATTACATATTCTTTCCCCCAAATTACTTTCACATTATTTTTCCTGATGTGCACTTGTCTGTGGTGTCTCAGTGGTTGATGTTCTATGCTAAATATAAGGTTGCAAGTAGTTATACATCGATACTAATACTGATAGTACTTGTTTGCACTCATACATTAACATACTATATCACATCTGACGCATGGGTTGGTAATCATTTTTGAATTAGGTGCAGAGGAACTCTTTCACATGCAGAATTTCCAGTTTAAATGTCGTATGCCATAAACTGTTTGACTCTAGAAAACCTTAGAGTAAATTTATATTCAAGTTCAAGTTCCATTTATTTGTATAGCACATACTACAATACACATAGTCTCAAAGCATGTTTATAAGACCTCAGTTTAGACCTCAAATTAGCAACCCAGAGGAGAAAGTGGCAAGATAAAATTCCCTGAGACTAATAAGAGATACTAAGAGGAACCCTACTCAAATGGGTAACCTAGCCTCCTCTAGCCAAGACTGGACAACAAGGTTTAATTTTTAAGGATTTAATAAACAGTAGTAAGCATAAACAGAGTCATTTGAAGCAGTAATTATGTGGAAGAGTGAAAATGATCTGTGTGGCAGTTTGAATGTGTAACACTACACACAAAATACTAGATGCATATGGATGAAAAAGATTTTAGGCTTCACGAACGCAATACTCAAAAACACAAAACAGGGTCAGAACCCTGAATCAAGGTAAAAGGCACAGAGGCCCCTTTCAGGGCATTTACTGTAAATCAGTCAGTTTTTGACCTACAGCCAAAAGTTTGTAGCCTTGACCTGGGTACACCCTGAGGTAACATGTGATGCCCTTATGACCTCTAAGATCCCTCCCTGGTCATTGACAGAATTCAGTCAATTTTAGACCTACAGACTAGAAAATTGGCATGTTGATACACATCAAGAGGGCACGCACTGCCGCAATGCACATTCATTTTCAATGCACACGCAATTTCTGCAGAAACTGCACTTTCTAGTTATTAATATTAGTATGTTGCGCAAGCAACACACTATTGTTCTTCGATTTTATTTTTATTATTATTATTAGTGTGTTGCATTAGCAACACAATATTGCTCTTCCAATTATTATTATTATATTTATTTTTAACGCAACACAATATGGTTCTTCCAGTTGTTGTTGTTGTTGTTGTTATTATTATTATTATTATTATTATTATTATTATTATTATTATTATTATTGTGTTGCATTAGCAGCACACTGATCTTCCTATTATTATTATTTTTATTTTTACTAGTGTGTCACACAGGCGACACACTAATTGTTCTTCCAAAATTTTTTATTATTATTAGTATGTTGTCAACAACACAGTATTGTCCTTCCAGTTATTTTATTCTTAAAATTATTATTTTAATTATTTATTATTATTATTATTATTATTATTATTATTATTATTATTATTATTATTATTTATTCAAACTATTGTTCTTCCAATTATTATTATTATTATTATTATTATCATCATTATTATTATTATTATTATTATTATTATTATTTATTTGTTTATTTATTTATACCATAATTCAATCAGTTTTCGACATACTGACATGGACAAGCTTGGTCCCACGTGCACCCTGAGGTATCATGGTGCCTTTAGGGCACTTGAGGTCCCCAACTGGGCACTTGAGGTCCCCAACATGGTGGCTCTGGGGCCCCTCAAAGTCATGATTTGGCCCCTATGTTAAAGAATGGGAAACATATGGGCATTGACCATAACTCAGTCACTTTTTGACCTGTGGCCATGAAATTCGGCAGACTTGGTCCCGGATGCACTCTGAGGTGACATGTGATGCCCATGTGGCCCCTGAGGTTTCCGGCTGGGCACTGAAGCCCCTGGGATAGCACTGACGGTAACTCAGTCAGCTTTTGACCTACGGCCACGAAATACTGGATGTTTGATCCCAGGTGGACCTTGAAGTGACATGTGATGCCATTGGGCCCCCGAAATCCCCAGCTGGGCGCTGGGGCCCCTGGCAGGGCATTGACCGTTACTCAGTAAGTTTTTGATCTACGGCCTCAAAATTTGGCAGGCTTGGGCCTGGGTGCACTCTGAGGTAAGATGTGATGCTCTTGGGTCCTTTGATGGCCCTGTAAGGGCACAGAGGCCCCTGAAAGGACATTGACCATTCGGCAGGCCTGGTCCCGAGTGCACCTTGAGGTAACAAGTGATGCCTTTGGGACCCCTGAGATCCCAGCTGGTCAGTAGGGCCCCTGGCAGTGCATTGACTGTAACTCAGTCAGTTTTTGACCTATGCCCACGAAATTTGCCTGGTTTGGTGCACTTTGAGGTGTTATGTGATGCCCATGGGGCCTCTGAGGGACCTGTCAGGGCACTGAGGAATCTAGAAGGGCATTAACCATAACTCATTCAGTTTTTCACCTATGACCATGACATTCAGCAGGCTTAGTCCTGGGTGCACTCTGTGGTGAGAATTGGTGCCCTTGGGGCTCCTGAGGTCCCAGCCTGGGCACTGGGTACCCTGGAATGGCATTTACCATAATTCAGTCAGTTTTCAACCTACGGTCATGAAATTTGGCAGGCTTAGTCATGTCTACACCCTGAAGAAACATGTGATGCCCTTTGGGCCCCTGAAATATGCTCAGCAGGATCAGCCATTGCAGAGCTGCAATCACACTTTCATTTTCTTCAAGTTTTGATTTTCTTTCAAGATATCAACCCTGTTGCAGTACCATTGTGTCCGGTCTGGTCGGGAATGGTGTGCTTGTATAGGGCTTCTCGATTTGACTATGCAGGGCCCCACAAACTACAAAATTTTCTTATAGGAAATGAATGGGCCCAATGATGATGAATGGGGAAAAATAAAATCTGAAGCTAGAGTAACACAATTTGGCTGTAGTTAAGGACATAATGGAATAGGTTTTTTGACCGTCATTGACCGTATCTCAGTCAGTTTTTGACGTACAGCCATGAAATTTGACAGGTCCCGGATGCACTCCGAGGTGACATGTGATCTCCTTGTGGCCCCTGCACTCCCTGGGTAGGCACTGGGGCCCCTGGCAAAGCACTGACTTACTCATTTAGTTTTCGACATACAGTCCCAGGTGCACTCTGAGGTGAGATGTGATGTCCTTGGGGCCCCGAGGTCCCTGGCTAGGCACTGGAGCCCTTGGCACGACATTGACTGTAAATTTGGCACGCTTGGCCCAGGTGCATCATGAGGTGACGTGTGATGTCCTTAGGGCCCCTGAGGTCCCTGACTGATCGAAGCGGCCCCTGGAAGAGTATTGACTGTAATTCAGACAGTTTTTGACCTTTGTCTTGCCATTTGGGCCCCTGTGGTCCCCAACTGGGCACGGGGGCCCCTGGAAGGGCATTGACCATAAATCAGTCAGTTTTCAACCTATGACTAAGAAATTTGGCAGGCTTAGTCTAGGGTGCACCCTGAGGAAACTTGATGGCCTTGGGACCCCCGAGGTATGCACAGCAAGGTACACCATTGCTGAGCTGTAATCACACTCACATTTTCTTCAAGAAATGCATCTCTCTTCTTACTGAGTTGCGTCAGCAACACAATATAGTTCTTCCAATTTTTTTACTGGTGTGTTACAAAAGTGACAAATTAATTGTTCTTCCAATTATTTTCTGTGCATATCTCCTCTTACAGTTTTCGAGATGTGGACATGGGACAAACACCAAAATGTCTGGCAAGTTTGGGAGAAGTGTGCTTGTTCACAGCTAATAGAAATGTTGTTGCATTCACGTGCTACACTCGCATTTATCGAAAAATTTTCCCATTCACTTCAATGGGATGTTTTTTTAAACTGCTGTATTTTTATGATACAAACACGAAATTCGGAGTGAACGGACCTGGGCATACCAAGACCCATGACGTCAAATTTTGGACAGATCGCACTCTTTTTTCACTTTTTATCACTCTTTAAATTTGGAGACGCTAGAGTTCACCACTCTATTGAAACATCAAAATATCTCAGCATTCACCAAATTATTTTTTGAAATATGAAATATGATTTGTTTGGTACTAGGTACCGAAATTCCTGCCAAAGGGACCCATGTTCAATTCAGCAACTCTGAATTGACTTTTTCTAAAGTTACATGTGTTTTTAACCTGTCAGAAATTTGACACTTTTTGTTCAATCCACACAATTTGTTCTTGGCGATCAGCAAGGCGTCTTCTCCCACATAAACTTTTCAAATAAGTGATTGGTTGAATATTTTTGGAGTTATGACCATTTGTTTGAGAGGTCTGACAGATTTCACATTACACAGAAATAGTAACAGGCAGTTAGGATTTTAATTTAGAGTTTCACGCATGCGACACACTAATTATTCTTCCAATTATTTTTATTTCTACTTTTATTAATAGTGTACTTATTAGTGTAAATGTAGTAATTGTTCTTCCAATTATTATTATGTGTGTTGCATCCGCAACACAGTAATTGTTCTTCCAATTAGTAGCGACACACGAAATTGTTTTTCCAGATATTTTTTATTTTAGTGTGTTGCATCAGCAACAGTAATTTCTTCTTTCAATTATTTTATAGTGTTATGTGCAAGCCACATACTAATTGTCCTTCCAATTATTAGTGAGTTGCGTCAGCAACACGGAACAAATACCAAACCGTCCGGCATGTTCGGGAGAGGTGTGCTTGTTGATAGCTAAGAAAAATGTTGTTGCATTTGCACGCTACACTCGCATTTGTGTGAAAAAAAAGTCCCATTCACTTGAATGGGATTTTTTTTACACTTCCGTAATTTGGTCAATTTTTGAGCTACATACACGAAATTTGGCAAGGTTGGACATGGGCACACTGAGACCCGTCAAATTCCGGACAGAATTCACTCTTTGATCACTTTCTATCACTCTTTAAAATTCACTTCATTCATTAAATATGGGAAAAGCTAGAGTGTGCCACTCTAGCTTTCAGTGAGAATTGATTAATTCACTTTTTCACTGAACAAACTTGTCTAAAATCCTGATACTTTCACCTAGAAACTCCATTTAGTCGATTTAAACTGTAAGTGGTAGAGATACTTCCTCTTGATAAATCATCAAAATATTTAATTGTTTAACAAATAATTTTCGAGTTATGATGATTTGTTCGGGACTAGGTAGTGAAATTTCGCTAATAGGGCCCCATATTAATTTGAGAAATTCCGATTAGGCTTTTTTTAAAAGTTTCATGTGTTTTTAAACTGTCATAACTCTGACACTGTTTTTTCAATCCACACCATTTTATATCATAGCGATCAGCAAACGGTCCTCTCCCACACAATCTTTTCATGTAAGTGATTAGACAAATATTTTTGGAATTATGATCATTTGTTTGAGAGGTCTGACACAGAGATTTACATTAGAAATAGTAAAAGGCAGTTAGGATTTGAAATGTAACAATCATTGTCTGTCTCCCTCCCTCTCTCTCACACACACATGCACATGCAGGCATGAACACACATAAAAAGCAGCTCTCATTGAAACAGACTGACATGGATCAGCTCCCCTGAAACCCATTAGGTCCATTGTACCCATAGTACCACACAGTGTACAGAGGTCCCTAGCAGGAAAATTTTCATCCTACAGCCATGAAAATCAACAAGCACGTCGCAGGTACACAGACTCGGCACCTGATGCCATTAGGGCCCTTGCAGTCCCTGGCAGGGCACAGAGGCCCATGTCAGTGCAATGAATGTAATTAAGTCAGTTTTCAACCTATAGCCCAATAATTAGGTCGGCTTGGTCTCGGATACACCCTGAGGTGACAAGCAATGAACATGGGGCACCTGAGGTCTTGAGATGACATGTTATGGCTTTGGGATCCTTGAGGTCCCTGACTGTGCACTGGGGCCCCTGGAAGGTCATTCATCATAACTCGGTTGGATTATGACCTACGGACACGAAATTCGGAAGGATTGGTCCCGGGTGCAACCTGAGGCGAGAAGTGATGCCTTCAGAGCACTTAAGGTCCCCGACTGGGCACTGGGGTCTCTGGACAGTCATTGACCATATCTTAGTTGTTTTTGAACCTACGGACACAAATTTGGCATGCTTGGTCCCTGAGGTGCACCCTGTGACTTCTGTGACCTGTGACGTGACTTTTTTTCGGCCCTTGAGGTCCCCGACTGGGCACTGGGGCCCCTTGAAGGTCAGTAAGCCTAACTCATTTAATTTTTGATTTATGGACACGAAAGCTTGGATTCGGAAAGCTTGCTCCTGGGTGCACCCTGAGGTGATGTAATGCTATTGGAGCCCTGAACGTCCCTGACTGGGCACTGGGGCCCATGGAAAGTCATAGAGTATTACTCTGTCATTTTTGGACTTATGGCCACAAAATTCAGAATGCTTGGTCCCACGTGCACCCTGAGGTGACATTTGATGTCTTTGGGGCCCTTGAGGTCCCCGACTGGGCACTGGGGCCCCTTGAAGGTCAGTAAGCCTAACTCATTTAATTTTTGATTTATGGACACGAAAACTTGGATTCGGAAAGCTTGCTCCTGGGTGCACCCTGAGGTGATGTAATGCTATTGGGGCCCTGAACGTCCCTGACTGGGCACTGGGGCCCATGGAAAGTCATAGAGTATTACTCTGTCATTTTTGGACTTATAGCGACAAAATTCAGAATGCTTGGTCTCACGTTCACCCTGAGGTGACATTTGATGTCTTTGGGGCCCTTGAGGTCCCCGACTGAGCACTAATGCCCCTGGCAAGTCATTGACCATAACTCAGTCAGTTCTTGATCTATGGCCATAAAATTCAGCAGGCTTGGTCCCAGGTGCAATAGGAGGTGACATGTGATGCCCATGGTGCCCCTGAAGTCCCTGACTGGGCACTGGGGCCCCTGGAAGGTCATTGAATATAACTCAGTCAGTTTTTGACCTATAGACATGAAATTACCTATATACAGTCGTATGAAAAAGTTTGGGCACCCCTGATAATTTTCATGATTTTTCTTTATAAATCATTGGTTGTCCAGCTCAGCAATTTCAGGTAAATATATCATATAGCAGATGAACACCGTGATATTTGAGAAGTGAAATTAAGTTTATAGGTTTTACAGAAAGTGTGCAGTAATTATTCAAACAAAATTAGGCAGGTGCATAAATTTGGGCATTCTTGTCATTTGACAAAATTTGTTTTGTAAGCTGATTGACCCCTTGATCTACATACACAACTGTGAATCCAACTATGAGAAATTGTTAAGGTGGCCAATTGGCAGTTTTTCTCCTCTTTGCATCTTCTCTGAAGAGTGGCAACATGGGAGCCTCAAAACAACTCTCTCCAAATGGCCCTGAAAACAAAGGTTGTTCAAACATCATGGTTCAGGGAAAGGAAAAAAGCTCTCTCTCAGAGATTTCAGCTGTCAGTTTCCATTGTGAGGAACATAGTGAGGCAAGGAATGGGAAAAGACCACAGGCCACAGTTCTAGTTTAAGGAACTCCCGAAGTGGCAGACTAGAAAAATCTCAGATAGGCAGAGGCGCGAAGGATGGTGAGAACAGTCATAGTCAAGCCACAGACCACCTCCAAAGACCTACAACTCATCTTGCTCTGCAGATGGTGTCACTGTTCATCGTTCAACTATACAGCGCACTTTGCACAAGGAGAGGCTGTATGGGAGAGTAATGCAGAAAGAAGCCTTTTCTGCAGACAGACAGGCCACAAACAGAGTCACTTGAGGTATGCTACAACAGCACATTTGGACAATCCAGCTTCATTTTGGAATAAAGAAGTGCTGTGTACTGATGAAACCTAAAAAATTGAGTTATTTGGACATAACAAGGAGCGGAAAAAAGAAAAGAACACAGCATCCCAAGACAAACACTTGCTAACCCCACAGTAAAATTTGGGGTGGCGGTTTTTCCCATCATGCTGTGGGACTGTGTGGCCAGTGCAGGTACTAGGAATCTTGTTAAAGTTGAGGGTTGCATGGATTCCAGTTAATATCTCCAGATTCTTGAGAACAATGTTCAAGAATCAGTGACAAGTTGCACCGTGCCAACCGAGGCCCAACGACCCCAAACCCTGACCTCAAAATCTACTAAGGCATTCATGCAGAGGAACCAGTACAACGTTCTGGAATGGCCATCTCACTCCCAGACATGAATATTACTGAAAATGTGGGCTGTCCATGCTCGGAAACCATCAAACCTGACTGAACTGGAGATGTTTCTAAAGAAGAATGGTCCAAAGCACCTTCAACCAGAATCCAGACTGGAAGCTGTAGGAAGCGTTTAGTGGCTGTTATTTCTACAAAAGGAGGATCTACTAAATATTGATGTCATTTTTCTGTTGGAGTGCCCAAATTTATCCACCTGCCTAATTTTGTTTGACTAATTACTGCACACTTTCTGTAAATCCTATAAACTTCATTTCACTTCTCAAATATCACTGTGTTTATCTGCTTTATGATATATTTAACTCAAGTTGCTGATCTGAACAACCAATGATTCATAAACTAAAATCATGAAAATTATCAGGGGTACCCAAATTTTTTCATACGACTGTAGACGTGGCATGCTTGGTCCCCGGTGCACGCTGATGTGATGTGATGCCTTTGGGGCCTTTTGCAGTTATGTCCATTTGTCTTAGTGGTCTAAAATCGCTTGAAACTTGAAATTAATTCACTTTTTCACTTAACAAACTTGTCTAAAATCCTTATACTTTCATCTACAAACTCCATTTAAATTTCAAACGATAGCGATACTTTCCCTTCATGAAACATCAAAATATCTCATTGTTCAACAAATTATTTTTTGAGTTATAACGATTTGTTCAAAACTAGGTACTGATATTCCTCCCATTGTCTCCCAAATTAATTTGAGCAACTCTGATATGGCTTTTTCAAAATTTTCATGTGTCTTTAAACTGTCATAACTCTGACAGTTTCTCATCAATTCACGCTATTTTATGTTATAGCAATCAGCAAAGGGTCCTCCCCCACACAAACTTTTCAGATAAGTGATCAGTGAATTATTTGTGGAGTTATGACCATTTGTTTGCGAGATTTGACACAGAGATTTTTACTGTGGAGAATAATAGTAAGTCACTGAGGATTTCAAATGTAACTGCAATTATCTCTCCCTTTCTCTCTTTGACACACACACACACACACACACACACACACACGCAGACATGCACACACAGAGAACAGCTGTCATGGAAACAGACTGATTTTGATCAGCTCCCTTGAGACCCGTTAGGTCCATTCCACTCATAGTACCTCACAGGGCACAGAGGACCCTGGCAGGAAAATGACTGTAATGAAGTCACTTTTCAACCTATAGCCACAAAATTAGGTCAGCTTGGTCCCGGATACACCCTGAAGTGACATGCGATGTTCTTTAGGCACCTCAGCTCCCTGGAAGGGTAATGACTATAATTCTTTCGGTTACCGACATACAGCCACAAAATCTGACACACTTGCTTGTGGATACACTCTGAGGTGAAATGTGATGGAAAGGCATTAACTATAATTCATGCGGTATTTGACAAACAGCCTAGAAAAGTGTCACACTTGGTCAGTGATCCACATCACACAAGCACGCACCGCTGCAACACATTTGCAGTTTCTGCAGGAACTGCACCTCCTAGTTTTTAATGTGTTGTTCAAGCGACACAATAATTGTTCTTAAATGATCTGTGATATATTTTTGGAGTTATGACCATTTGTTTGAGAGATTTTATAGTAGACAGACATAGTAAAAGACATTTAGGATTTTAAATGTAACACACATGAAGTGCCGGCACATGAAATGCCGGCACGGCATTAAGATTGTCCCCGGGGTGAATGTATCAGTAGAAGAGTGCAGCTTGGCTGTTGGGGAGGTAGTAGGATATGACAGCATTATGTCTGCCTCCAGAATGAACAGTGCTGCGGTAATCTTTCTAGATAGCATTGAGAAAGCTAACACTGTGGTCCAAAATGGTGTTGTAATAAAGGGTAATTTACAGATTTTACAGAATTTACAGAAATTTACAGATTAAAGAAAATTGTGTTAAAATTAAAATTAGAGCTTTGAAATGAAGATGGCTTTGAAATGTCTTAGTCTCATTCTGGTTTTCACTCTGCTCCTGCTTGTGTTGTGCCTTTGCTTTTTTCTATGAGTAGAATAAACATGGTCTCCTTAAACCTGAATGGGGTACGGGATATCCGGAAAAGAGCATTATTGTTTTATTTTATAAGGCAGAAGGGTATTGATATTATGCTTGTTCAGGAAACACATAGTAGCAGGGCTAATGAGGTAGATTGGAAGAAGGAATTTGAAGGGAAAGCTATTTTGAGTAACATGAGCTCTACTAGAGGTGGGGTAGCAATTTTATTTGCTAAGCACTTGCCACCAAACTTCTATAAAGTTGAGCAGGTCATGGAGGGTAGGTGTGTGGTTATTTGGGCTCGTTTTGAGCACTTTAAGATTGTCATTTTCAACTTTTATGCTCCTACCACTGGTTTGGAAAGAGTTGGTTTTCTTAATACTGTTAGTACAGCTCTGCAGAATTGCAGCGCTGATGATTACCTGTTTATCGGGGGTGGACTTTAATTGTACGGAGGATGACACTTTAGATAGGAATCATTCTGAACCACATGCTGCATCCCAGCGCATATTGAGGGAGTCCCTAAATCCCTGTGTAATTATTCCTGTTGGTTTCTCAGATCACAGCTTTGTCAGGAGGTTGCGCCATTTAGAAAAAATGACGAACCGAAAAAACTAAATAAAAAGGATGGGACCCAAGTGCAGTTGTAACGTGCAGGGGCCAAACAGGCAAGGAGACGAACGCAGGTTCAAAAGTAAAGGGGTGGTTTATTAATAACTACCAACGGAAAACGTACACAGCGAACAGAAACGGGCGAGGACCGAAAACGGGTGGAGAACATAAACGAGGCCGAAGCCGAAAACGGGCATGAAATAAAACAAAAACAAGGAAGAAGAAAACAAACGATACCTGGGTTTTACGCACGGCACGACGGACACGGATGAAGGCGGAGGAGCACGGATGACACGTGCAGGGACGCGATAGCCAGGACAACGACCAGGGAAACCAGCATGGAGGGAGGCGCGTAGGGACACGACCGACATGGGAGCAACATCAATAATCCGCGACCAGTCTCTCTCGCGGGCGCACTTTTATAGGGAGCCTCACGGCTGAGCGCAATCAGCGCGATCGGCGTGGGGCTTCCTGGTTGGTCGAGGTCCCAGTGCGCGCTGCCGTGGCGCGTGACAGAGCCCCCCCCCAAGGAGTCCGAGACAGAGCTAGGACTCCCAAAAGGGACCCTCGGACGCAGCCCCGCCTCAGGAGGTCTTCTGGCCGGCCAGCAGCCGGGCGGCTGGCGAGCGGAGTCGACGGCGAGAGGCTGGCGAGCGGAGTCGACGATGTGAGGCTGACGAGCGGAGCCGGCGAGGCGATGCCTGAGGGCGGGGCGGCGAGGCGATGCCTGAGGGCGGAGACGAGGCGGCGAAGCTTGACAGCAGAGACGACGACTGGAGGTTGCTGGAGGGCAGAGTCGACGACGTGTGCCTGCCGAGCAGAGTCGTGGACGACGTGTGCCTGCCGAGCAGAGTCGTGGACGACGTGAGGCTGCCGAGCAGAGTCGTGGACGACGTGAGGCTGCCGAGCAGAGTCGTGGACGACGTGAGGCTGCCGAGCAGTCGTGGACGACGTGAGGCTGGCCGATCAGAGTTTCCGTGGACGACGTGAGCTGCCGAGCCAGTTTGTTGAGTCCCGTGGACGACGTGAGGCCTTGCCGTGCAGAGTCGTGGACGACCGTGATGTTTGAGAGCAGAGTCCGTGGACGACGTGGTGCTTGAAGAGCAGAGTCGTGGCACGACGTGGTGCTTGAAGAGCAGAGTCGTGGACAACGGAATGCCTTGAGAGCAGAGTCGACGACGTGATGCTTGAGAGCAGAGTCGACGACGTGATGCTTGAAGAGCAGAGTCGACGACGTGATTTGCGTGAGAAGCAGAGTCGACGACGGGATGGCTGGAGGAGCAGAGCCGTGGACGGGATGGCTGGAGGCAGAGCCGTGGACGGGATGCTGGAGAGCAGAGCCGTGGACGGGGATGCATCTCCCGGAGAAGACAGTCACTTGAATCGGTTTTCAAATCCGTGGAGGAGACGTTTCTCGGGACGAATCTCTGTCTGTCGAGGATGCGGCCTTTAGAAAGGCCTCTCTGTTGACCTGGATGCAGCCACTGGGAGTTGCAGACGCCCTGGGGGCAGCCCCGGAACTGCAGTGACGCCCTTGGGGCAAGCCACTGGAACTCTGACGCCTTGGATGCAGTCGCTGGGCACTACTGACGACCTGGACACAGTCCACTGGCACTTACTTGTTTCGAGACAACACGGTAAATGGCACGAGCGGGGTGGACGTCGAGTCTTGGACGACGTGAGGCTTGAGAGCAGAGTCGTGGAAAAAAAAAAACGACGTGATGCTTGAGAGCAGAGTCGTGGAACGGACGTGATGCTGCTTGGGAGCAAGACGTCGTGGACGACGTGATGCTTGAGAGCAATAGTCGTGGATGGCGTGATGCTTGAGAAGCAGGGTCCTCTGACGGCGTTATGCTTGAGAGCAGGGTCGTGGACGGCGTGATGCTTTGAGAGCAGGGTCGTGGACGACGTTGATGCTTTAGAGCAGGGTCCGTGGACGACGTGATGCGTTTGAGAGCAGGGTCGTGGACGACGTGATGCTTGAAAGCAGGGTCGTGGGACGACGGGAAATGCTTGGAGCTGGGTCGTGGACGACGGGATGCTTGAGAGCAGGGTCGTGGGACGACGGGATGCTTGAGAGCAGGGTCGTGGACGACGGGATTCTTGAGAGCAGGGTCGTGGACGACGGGATGCTTGAGAGCAGGGTCGTGGACGACGGGATGCTTGAGAGCAGGGTCGTGGTGGACGACGGGAATGCTTGAGAGCAGAGTCGTGGACGACGGGATGCTTGAGGAGCAGAGTCGTGACGACGGGATGCTTGAGAGCAGAAGTCGTGGACGACGGTAATGCTTGAGAGCAGAGTCGTGGACGACGGGATGCTTGAGAGCAGAGTCGTGGACGACGGTGATTCTTGAGAGCAGAGTCGTGGACGACGGGATGCTTGAGAGCAGAGTCGTGGACGACGGGATGCTTGAGAGCAGAGCCGTGGACGACGGATGCTTTGATGAGCAGAGTCGTGGACGACGTGGTGCTTGAGAGCAGAGTCGTGGACAACGGGAAAATGCTTGAGAGCAGAGTCGACGACGTGGATGCTTGAGAGCAGAGTCGACGACGTGATGCTTGAGAGCAGAGTCGACGACGTGATGCTTGGAGAGCAGAGTCGACGACGGGGATGCTGGAGAGCAGAGCCGTGAACGGGATGCTGGAGAGCAGAGCCGTGGACGGGAATGCTGGAGAGCAGAGCCGTGTACGGGATTGCATCTCCCCTGGAAGAAGACAGTCACTGAATCGGTTTCCTCCGTGGAGGAGACGTTCTCGGGACGAATCTCTGGTCGAGGATGCGGCCTTTAGAAAGGCCTCTGTTGAACCTGGATGCAGCCACTGGGAGTGCAGACGCCCCTGGGGGCAGCCACCGGAACTGCAGACGCCCTGGGGTCTAGCCATTGGAACTGCTGACGCCTTGGATGCAGTCGCTGGCACTACTGACGACCTGGACACAGTCACTGGCACTACTGTTTCGGACACGGAATGGGCACGAGCGGGGGTGACACGACTGTCTGTGTCGGAAAGGCCTGTGGTGTAGGAGTGGGCACGACCGGGGGTTGACGTGACTGTCCTGTGTCGTGAAAGACCCCCGTGGTGCAGGTGTGTAGGCACAAATGTCCGTGGTGGCAGGAATCGGGCGGCTCTAACCGTGCTACCGTGGGTACTGAGGGCCTAGCACGGACTTAGAGGGGGTAAGAAACCCGCTCCACCGGACCGTTTCTACTACGAGTCCTGGCCGGCGTTTGAATGACACTGGTCCGGCTGGTGGTGAGCTGGGGATCCCGCATTTTGAGACCAACCAGAGCCGGCCGGACAGGGCGACGGACCCAAGACCCCCGCGGGTTTGATACCCTTGCAACCCCGTGGGGAGCCAAAGCAAAACTCCAGCAGCTCCAGGAACTGTTGCGAGGTTCCCACCTGGAGCATTGGCCAAAGCTGGGTGGCCCAGATAAGGGCTTCATCAGTGAGATGAAGAACCACCAATGACACTTTGTCATACTCCGAATCAAAGGGGAAACGATCGAAACACTGCTCGCACCGTTCCACGAACGGCCGGCAGGAGGCGGGATCACCGTTAAAACGGCTGAGAAAAAACGAAATATCAAAAGGACCTGCCGTCTCCATAGCGGCGGATTATTCTGTAACGTGCGGGGGCCAAACAGGCAAGGAGACGAACGCAGGTTCAAAAGTAAAGGGGTGGTTTATTAATAACTACCAACGGAAGACATACACAGCGAACAGAAACGGGCGAGGACCGAAAACGGGTGGAGAACATAAACGAGGCCAAAGCCGAAAACGGGCATGAAATAAAACAAAAACAAGGAAGAAGAAAACAAACGATACCTGGGTTTTACGCACGGCACGACGGACACGGATGAAGGCGGAGGAGCACGGATGACACGCGCAGGGACGCGATAGCCAGGACAACGACCAGGGAAACCGGCATGGAGGGAGGTGCGTAGGGACGCGACTGACATGGGAACAACATCAATAATCCGCGACCAGTCTCTCTCGCGGGCGCGCTTTTATAGGGAGCCTCACGGCTGAGCGCAATCAGCGCGATCGGCGTGGGGCTTCCTGGTTGGTCGAGGTCCCCGTGCGCGCTGCCGTGGCGCGTGACAGCAGTTAGCTCCAGATGGTTTTATTGAACTGAAATAAACTTAAACAAATTAAACTAAATAAATAAATACAAATGAATAAATAACAGAAATAATGAGAGTCTCTGTGTGTGTGTACAAAAGCAGCGAATATGCGAGCTGCGTACGCACACACACAGAGACGTAACAGCGCCCTTGAAATAAAGAGCGGGAACGAAAGGAAGGCGGAGGGGAATCCCTCTCTGCTTATGTCAGAGCCGCGCGCACACGCGCACACCCAGGCTGCGTCAGCAGCTCCACACACAAGCAGAGCGGGGAGAGAGACGAGTGGAGCCGCAGTTCGAGCAAGCAGCGCCATGAGAACGGGAAGCAGGCAGGCGAAGAGGAGCTGCGAGCTGGAAGAATAAAATAGCGCAAAAACACTTCGCCTACACTACCTAAGTCCCTACGATGATTTTACCTCACGTCTCCCGACGCTACGAAATCGTGTACTCCTTCGAGAGTACAGATTTTCCGCTAAGCCCTAGAAATAAATAAAAGCCGAGAAAACAAAAGCAGGAAATGAAGAGGAGAAGCGAGGAGGCTCTAAAAAGAACCAGGGAGATGGGTGAGGTCTCGGATACACGCTTGGCCAAGGAGTCCTTATTCCAATAACGCCGTAGCGAGGATCGGGGCTTAGGAAGTGTGTAGGAGTCGAATGATCCGACAGCTACTGCCAGTGGCAATGCGCTTAAATAGCCAAAGGCAGCAGCTGAGGATCATTAGCTGTAATCAGCCGCCTTACTGACAGGGCGACCGATTACAGAAGCTGTCACGAATGTCACCAGAAAAAGTAGCTCAACGACGACCTCCAGCGTCGAGCTGATGACACCCCTGACAAGCTTGGTTTTATTTTCTCTATTTATTGCAAATCTTAAAACAAATACTTCTCTATTATGTGACATGAATTTTAAAAATGTTTTTACTGTTTTTTGGAACCAATTTAAATTGCAAAAACAATATTTTTGCAATTTGAGAGAATGGTGGGACTATGGAAAAGTGCAAACTAAATAGCATTGCCAGCAGTATACCTTCAGTGTCTCACAACACATCAATCAGTCTATGAAAAACCTAGAGAAGGATATCTTAGAAGTACAAAGACAGATAGACTTCACTGTAGATCAAAGTCAAGTTGGTGTTCTTAGATCTAAAACCACTGCTCTTAGAGACCTTTTGGATGCCAAGGCACAGGGGGCTCTCGTCCGTTCTCGCTTTCAGAGCCTGACACATGGATGCTCCAAGTTTTTTTGGTCTGGAAAGGAAAAATGGCCAGAGTCGCTTTACGTAAACGGGCTGTACGTTTCTATGCTGAACTGTACAAAAGTGAGTATGAGGAAAATGGAGAGCTAGCTGCTGGTTTTTATACAGGGTTGCCAAGGGTCTCTGACCACTCTTGTGCAAAACTGGAAGAGCCACTGGATGAGCAGGAACTCCATGCTGCCTTACAAAGCATGAAGGGAGGAACTACCTCAGGTATAGATGGCCTTCCAGTGGAGTTTTACAAGGCACCCTGACAGAGCTGGGTGTTGATCTGTTAGCTGTTCTAAATGAAAGTCTGGCTGATGGTTTCTTACCTTTAAGCTGTAGGAGGGCTGTTATCACCCTACTTCCCAAAAAAGGCAACCTGCAGGAAATCAAGAACTGGAGGCCAGTCAGTCTCCTGTGCACAGATCTTAAGGTCTTTTCCAAAACTCTGGTAAACAGACTAAGCTAAGTAATGGGGCAGATAATTCATCAAGACCAGACCTACTGTGTGCCTGGCAGATCCATAAGGGACAACATCTGCTTAGTTAGAGATGTTTTGGAGATCTCTAGGACTCAGGGACTTCACTTTGGTCTCATCTCTACTGACCAGGAAAAGACATTTGATCGAAGTGAGCATCAATACCTTTGGCACACTCTTGAGAACTTACGTTTTGGTCTATATTTCATTGGCATGATAAAAGTGTTGTATCACGACATTGAAAGTGTATTGAAAATCAGTGGTGGTTTGAGTGCTCCATTTAAAGCTTTAAGAGACATAAGGCAAGGCTGTGCATTGTCTGGTATGCTGTACTCAATTGCCATTGAACCACTGATAAACAGGCTTCGCTCTAAAATCGATAGTGTTGTTTTAGATCATGATAATCGCATTCATCATCGAATATCAGCTTATGCTGACGATATAATTGTTATGGTGAAGGGGCAGACAGACTTTAATAATTTAGTTTCTGTCGTTTTTTGGGTTTATTTGGGGTTATATCAGCTGCAAAGGTGAATTGGGCAAAAAGTGAGGCTATGGCAGTGGGGCAGTGGGCAGAGCTGACATGGCTTTTAAAAGAGGGGGGATAAAATACCTGGGAGTTTTCCTCGGGAATGAAGCCTCACAGCAAAAAAATTGGGATGGCATGGTTGAAAAAAATGAAAGGCCGTTTGGCGAGATGGAGGTGGGTTCATGGACAAATGTCTTTTAGAGGGAGAGTGGTTATTATCAATAACTTTGCATTCTGGTACCGACTAACGTGTATAGATCCTCCTGTTGGCCTGCTGTCTCAGCTGCAAGTGACTCTGGTGGACTTTTTTTGTGATCGATTGCATTGGGTCCCACAAGGTGTGTTGTTCCTGCCCAGGGAGGAAGGAGGGCAGGGCATGGTGCAGACTGGCAACTTTTCATCTACAGTTCCTGCAGAAGTTTCTGACAGGATCTGCAGACGTGGTATGGAGAGAGGTGGCCTACATTATTCTGCATACAGTACATGGACTTGGTCTGGATACTGGACTGTTTTTTATGGATTATAAGAAGTTGCGTTTAAAGGGATTACCTCTTTTTTATCATGGACTTTTTAAAGTTTGGGGACTTTTTAAAACTTGCAGGCTGGAGAACTCCTCACTCCACTGTTTGCTGGAAGAGCCCTTGATCAAGGGAGCTCAATTGGATGTGTCGGGTGATGGTATACCAGGCCTCAGTCAGATGTTGATTGCTTCAAGGACTGTAAAAATGCAGGACTTGGTGGACATCACTAGGCCAGGCCTGAATAACGTTCAGTGCTTGTCTAACCGGCTTAATAAAAGTTATTGTTTTTTTTTTTTTTTTAAATCTCTCTCACATATACACACACATAGCCAGCAAAATTTGAGCAGACCCATCTCATCCTGGACATCACCTTTTTCAGACTCTACCGTCCGGCAGAAGACTCAGGACAATAAAAACAAACACATCAAGACAAGCCAGCAGCTTTTTCCCCAGAGCTGTAACACTTTTTAACCAAAGTTGTTCTCTTGGGCAACTGTTGGTAAATAATGGTTAACAGTCCGTGTGCTGTCAGGCCTGTTAAATATGTTATATGTTACATGTCATACATGTGTAATTATCTGTACTATTATGTGTATTGTTCGTACTACTATGTGGTCCATTGTGTGTATTATTGTGTGTATCACCAAAACACATTCCTCGTATGTGTAGCATACCTGGCGAAGTAAAGTGATTCTGATTCTGATTCTGATAGAGAGCAGCTGTCATGGAGACAGACTGACATTGGTCAGCTCCCCTGAGATGCATTAGGCAGGACAATTTTCGACTTACAGCTATGAAAATCAACAGGCTCATCTCAGGTATACTGAGACATGGCACCTGATGCTATTGGAGCCCTTGCAATGCATGGAGGCCCCTGTCAGGGAAATTAATGCAATTAAATAAGTTTTCAACCTATTTCACCAAAATTATTTTACCTTGGTCCCGGATACACCCTGAGGTGACAAGCGATGAACATGGGGCACCTGAAGTCCTGAGGTGACATGTTATGCCTTTGGGGCCCTTGAGGTCCCCGACTGGGTACTGCGACCCCTGGAAGGTCATTCACCATAACTCTGATAGTTTTTGACCTACGTACAAGAAATATTGCATGCTTGGTCTGATGTGCAACCTGAGGTCAAATGTGATGCCTTTGGGGCCCTTGAGGTACCCAGTTTGGCACTGGGGCCCCTGAAAAGTCATTAGTTATTGACCTACGAACATGAAATTCAGCATGCTTGGTCCCTTGTGCACCCTGAGGTGACAAGTAAGGTCCCTGGCAGGGCCCCTGGGACCCCTGGCAATACATTGACATTAATTCAATCAGTCAACTTACAGCTTCTGCAGGAACTGCACTTTCTTGTCCATGGTGCACTCTGAGGTGACATGTGAAGCCCTTGGAGACCCTGAGGGCCCAGTCAGGGGACAGAGGCCTGTGGCAGGGCATTGAGAGCAAAGCAGTCAGTTTTTGTCCTATGACTACGAAATTCGGCAGGCTTGGTCTCAGGTGCACTCTGAGGTGAGATGTGGTACCCTTGGGGACCATGCAGTCCCTGGCTGGGTACTGGGGTCCCTGGAATGACATTGACCATAACTCAGGTCAGGTTTTAACGTACGGTCACAAAATTTGGCAGGCTTGGTCCCGGGTGCACACTGAGTAGGCATGTGATGGCCTTGGGGCCCCTGAGGTATGCTGAGCAGGGTCGACCATTGTAGAGCTGCAATCACAATTGCATTTTCTTCAGAAAATGCACCTCTCTAGTTTTTATTATTATTATTCCACATTTTTATCTCCATTTCAATTTCCACAATGTTCCAGATAGCGATGCCGTTCCAGCAGCAACACCTCTGGTCTGGTCGGGAATGGTGTACTTGTATAGGGCTTTTTGGTCAGCTTGTCATGGGGCACCCAGGGGCCCGTCAAAGTCCAAAATATTCCAAGAGGAAATGAATGGGCCCAATGGCAAAGGGCTTTAGTGGACTCGGTGCCAATCAGACTTTGAGGTGCCCTAACGTGACCCCTATCTTCTCAATATTAATGAATTGGAAAAAATTAATTTTGAGCTAGAGATTCGAAAATTTGCAGGATGATTTCAGCTCATGATGGAATAGGGCTTTTGAGCTTGTGATGCTGATTGGACAGTGAGGGGCCTCACAGTGTCCTCTATCTCCTCAAAGTTAACAAATATGAAAATAAAATAGTTTTGAGCTATAGATTTGAAACGTTCCAGGATGATTCAGCTCATAATGGAATGAGTTAATTTAATTTATGCTCAGCAGGGTCGACCTTTGCAGAGCTGAAATCACACTCGCATTTTCCTCAGGAAAATGCACCTCTCTGCTTATTATTATTATTTCACATTTTTGCTTTTCAGCCAGTCTGTCAGGGGGCAACCAGGGGCCCATCAAAGTCCAAAATTTTCCATAGAAAAGGAATGTGCCCAATATTAACAAATGGAAAAATAAAATTTGAAGCAAGAGAAACTAATTTTTGCAGGATAGTAGGACTCATAATGGAATAGCGTTTTTGTAATTGGTCCTCAGGTGGTGGCTCTGGGGCCCCTCAAAGTCATTTGGTCACTATGTTAACAAATGGAAAAAAAAATGAATTTTGGAGGACAGATTCGAAATTTTGCAGGATCATTCAGCTCATAATGGAATAGGGTTTTTGTGGTTTTGGTGCCATTCAGACCTTGACGGGCTCCACAGCACCACAAACCTGTTTTTGCTTAGACAGACCCATCTCTGAGACACAAGAGAACCTCTGGCAACTTGCGATGAAAGTGACCCTTTGCAAGTGAGATACATGGACCTGGGACAGGATCTAGGACTGAGACAGAGCCTGACAGGGACCTGAACCCATGGAAAGAGACATTTAAAACAGCCAGCACCTAGCCAGAGGCTGTATATGAATCAGTGCTCTACCAACTAAGCAAACTTGGTTTGTATACAGTAGGTCCCATACTGAGTTCTCGTGTCCAGTGTCTATGTACAGTATCTCACCTCATCAGGGTCACTTCTATGATTTGGGGTTTTCAGAGATTCTCTCATGCCGCATGGTGGGTCTGTGGAAGGAAACAACTTTTTATGTTTTTTTCAGTCATTGGAATGTAATTCAGGTTTGAAGAGGCTAGGTAACAAACCAGAAAATTCATGGCATCCAATAAAGTGAAGATAAAGCAGATATAATATGATTTAACTTGAGCTGCTGTATAATAAACAAACTGGAGCTTATTTACACATTTACTGCAACATTTAGAGATTTAGGCATTACAAAAATTACAAAAATCCAGCCTAGAGGTAATAATTGAACTCATTTTTGTAAGCCTGGTAATGACGACATGTTTCTCAATTTAGCAGTGTTCATATAATGGTATAAGGCTGCACTAGTAATGTTGTCTATATGAGCTTAGAGCAAGAAATATGGGTTATTAGTCAAATGAAAATCTATCAGTGATACATGTAAACAACCTGAGAAGCCATCAATGTCAAGGTACCAAATGAAGCTAAATCCAAATAGGAAGATGTAACAAGAAATATGTGTATATATATACTGTGTAATGTAAAAAAAAAACTTGATTCTTTTTTGTGAGCCAAGAATAATATTTTAGTCTCATGTGTTTAATTAGGTTCTCCTTATCTACATATAGGACTTGAGGACTTGTCTTATTTTTACTTGGATGCAGATCAGGCCACATGTGTAATTACTTCGGAATTCCTAGTACTTCCAAAAGGTTTACAACACAATTCTGCAACTGTACACTAATTTCCACAAATCTTGTACTAAATGTAAACATAATAATGCAAGACTTTGCCAGTATTCTAAATGTATAGTCAGTACAGTTTTTATATTTGGTATAGCTTGTTCTGTACACATTAGTGTCTTCATTGAGGACACTGAAAATCTAATGGAATATCTTAACACACTCATCTCTTTTTTTTAGAAAACTTGCTTTTCCTTTTAATTAAAAAGAAAATTGTTCTATATTTGCCACTTCCACTTCCACTATACAGTAGTTGGTCTCACACCGCAAGTAGAATGCCATTAGTGGCACTTTCTAAATTAAGTTAAAACGTAGTGACAGCAACATCAAATTCTGAAATGCACTTCACCTTCTCACATGGGTACGTTTATTCTACTGTGCTTTTGCTTGTAAGGTTGCCTGAATCTATTTGCAAAAACAATTCCTTATGATTCCCTAACTTGCATAAAAATTAAGTTTTTTTTGTTGTTGTTGTTTAAGTGTTTGTTTTGTGTCATTTTACCAAAGTTTATAGCTTTGACTTTCTTGCTCCTAGATATTGCCAATAAAGTCCTTCTGGCTCTCTTCACTGGGGAAATGCTTCTGAAGATGTACAGTTTGGGCTTGCAGGCATATTTTGTCTCACTCTTTAACCGTTTTGATGGCTTTGTGGTGTGTGGTGGGATACTGGAGACCATCCTGGTGGAGACGAAGATCATGTCACCGTTAGGCATTTCAGTTTTGCGTTGTGTGCGCCTGTTACGCATCTTCAAAATTACCAGGTAAAGAAATGTGAGCGTGTGCAAATTGTGAATTGCATTACAGGTTAGCATGACAGTTCTAAAAGCTATAACCAGAACAGGGCCCTCGCATAACATGACAGTGACTAAAATCACTTTTTGAGTTATATTTGAGATATACAGTTGTATATACACTCTTTTTTGACAAAAAAAAAGACAGAAATGTCAGCTTGTTGCAAAATCCGGCATGCGGTAATGTCGCATGTAGATATGTAAATGATTGTGTGCTCTGATTAGATACTGTGTCTTGCCACAAGAGGGCCCATAAAAGGCTCTCAGAGGCTACTTTTGGGACGTGTACCTCTTGATAAGAGATTGTTGTCTGTTACACATCCCTCAAAAATTCACTCAAACACATTTTGCCCAATTGGCAGACTTTGAGAGGGGGCACATGATTGGACTGAGAGGCACCAATTACGTGTCCTACCTTTGACAGCCAGCCACCCTCACCTTTGTTTGCAGTTGTGTTGTGAACAAGAAACCTAGACTGCTATGTACTGTGATGAAATAGTTTTTATTAAATATTGTCTTTAGCGACGAATCCAGGATCTGTTTGGGATCTGATGATGGTTGGTTTCAAGTATGGAGGCATCGTGTTGAGCATTTCAATCCTGCCTTTGTTGTTGAGCAACACACAGTCCCAACTGCTGGTGTGATGATCTGGGGAGCCATACAAGGGGCAGTAAAACATCAGCAACAAGTGTAGGACATTCCATCATAATGGAATAGTGTTTTTGTGGTTTTGGTGCCATTCAGACCTTGCCAGGCTCCACCAGAAAACGTGTAGGACATCATGCGGTCGACTGCGTTGCCACTCATGGCAGGTCTTCCAACTGGCATTTTTCAGCAGGGTAATGCTCACCCACACACAGCAAAGGTTTCCCAAGAATATCCTGCCAGATTGCAACAACTCCTTGGCCTGCCAGGTCACCAGATTTATTGCCAATCAAGCATTTATGGTGATTTGAGTGTGGAGGATCTACAGGCCCAGTTGGGCAATTGTGTCTTAAAGACATGTCTAGCAGTCAATGATCTCTGACCATGAGTTACATTACCCAAACGTAGCCTCTGAGAGCCTTTTTTATAGAGCAACATTTACATCTTCTTGTGCCACGACCCATTGTCTAATTAGACCACACCTGTAATCATTTACATATCCGCCTGCAACATAACTGCATGCCGAGTTTGCAACAACCTGACAATTCTATCTAGGTGCTTTAATTTTTTTTTTCAATGAGTGTATATTGTCCGGTGTGGTGTTAACAACACCAGTAAATACTGATATTTCTCTGCTCTGGGGATTAGGTACTGGAACTCTCTTAGCAACCTGGTAGCATCCTTGCTGAACTCTGTACGCTCCATTGCCTCCCTTCTGCTGCTGCTCTTCCTTTTCATCATTATCTTCAGTTTGCTTGGTATGCAGTTGTTTGGTGGAAAGTTCAACTTTGACGAGACACGTCGCAGCACCTTTGACAACTTTCCCCAGTCTTTGCTCACAGTCTTTCAGGTTTAACAACTATAACTTAAATTTTGATTTAGCATATATATATATATATATATATATATATATATATATATATATATATATATATATATATATATATATATATATATATATATATATATATATATATATATATATATATATATATATATTGCCACAATGGTAACAGATTCTTACTGGAGAGGACTGGAACTCAGTGATGTATGATGGGATTATGGCCTATGGTGGGCCATCTTTTCCTGGCATGCTAGTGTGCATATACTTTATCATTCTCTTCATTTGTGGAAACTGTATCCTTTAACAGAGGGTTGTTATGTTAGTTACCAGTTCTCAACTGAAAACAATTTATATGTGCCTAAACTCTCTATAAAATTATATTTGTTTGTTCTTGTAGTTTTTGATTCAAATTTGCAAAGTCATTATTTTAGCTATTCTATTATGTTTTATTAAGATCATTAAAAGCTTAATGTTTTGCCACTTTAGACTTTTTATTTTATTTTATTTTGCCAGGATTTAATATATATTACAATCCTGACCCACTATGTTAAACAGACATCCTCTTGAATGTCTTTTTGGCCATTGCTGTGGACAACCTTGCAGATGCAGAAAGCCTGACCTCTGCCCAGAAAGAGGAAGAAGAAGAAAAAGAGAGGAGAAAGCTGGCCAGGTATTGCAACTGACCAACTCATCACTGCTATACGCACCTTTAGTACAGCACCTTTAGGAACTCTGAACTCTATGAACAAATGGTGTCACCATTTGGAGTTACAATCATCATTTTATCTTTATTCTAGTCATCATTCTAGAAACGTGGTATGGTTGGGTGGTTTTCTTCTAAAACAATTATGCAATATATATTTTTTTAATTTAACTTAATAAGTTGTGTTATTCTTAGTAACATTTAATGTATTAGCGTTATTATGTTATTTTTATTCTGTGTGGCAGTTTACTATATTTGCCAACATTACATAATAAATAGAAATTCCTAAATATAAAGCTTAAGATACAGTGGTGCTTGAAAGTTTGTGAACGCTTTAGAATTTTCTATATTTCTGCATAAATATGACCTAAAACATATCAGATTTTCATCATATCAGAAGTCCTAAAAGTAGTTAAAGAGAACCCAGTTAAACAAATGAGACAAAAATATTATACTTGGTCATTTATTTATTGAGGAAAATGATCCAATCCACCGTCAGACAGATTGTGTCCAAAAGGAGGAAATTCAAGACCATTGTTATTCTCCCCAGGAGTTGTCAACCAACAAAGATCATCAAATAGTTGGCAAGGTCACAAAGGACCCCACGGTAACTTCTAAGCAACTGTGTTAATGTTCATGAGTCCACCATCAGAAGAACACTGAACAACAATGGTGTGCATGGCAGGGTTGCAAGGAGAAAGCCACTGCTCTCCAAAAAGAACATTGCTGCAGTTAATGTGAGGAAACCCACCAATATCCTGGAGTTGAAGCTGTTCTGTACGGAGGAATGAGCTAAAGTTCCCCCGAGCCGGCGTGCAGGACTGATCAACAGTTACAGAAAATGTTTAGTTGCAGTTATTGCTGCACAAGGGGGTCACACCAGATAATGAAAGCAAAGGTTGACATACCTTTTCACTCACTAATATGTAATATTGGATCATTTTCCTCAATAAATAAATGACCTAGTATAACATTTTTGTCTCATTTGTTTAACTGGGTTCTCTTTATCTACTTTTAGGACTTCTGTGAAAGTCTGATGATGTTTTAGGTCATACGTTTGCAGAAATATAAAGGGTTCACAAACTTTCAAGCACCAGTGTATATGTATACAATGTTCATTGTTCTAGTTAGTACTCGGGTGATGCTAGCCCAACAATGAGATTAGTTGCTTTGCATGACTGAGGGGTGGCCAGTATGTGGATTATGTCCTAGCACTGGGTTCCCATCCAGTGCAAACTTATCCTGTATTGTACTGTGATCTGAGTGTACTGTGACCTTCAAGGATAGGCATCGGAGCCCCCATGACTCCGAACTGGGCAACACGGGGTTAAAATGTGAAAATCTGACATGTCTTCCAAAACTTTTAATGGCTTATGTTACTGGCTTATGACCCAATCACTTTTATGGTCATAGACTGAACTAGTTTTTTTGTTAATTAAACAATTAAAAATGAAATTAATTTTTGAAATGTATTCCTTTAACAGCTGTTGTTGATGGGGTGCGTATCTGGAAAGTGTGTTTAAAAACATATTTTTTTACAGAATGGCTAGTCTAGAGAAGCGTCAAGACAAGGAGAAACCTTCAATAGACGATAAGAAAAGGGAGGAGAGAATTGAGCTGAAATCAATGACCTCAGATGGAGAAACACCAGCCAACATGAAGGTATGTTATTGTCATTCACAAGTACATATACAGAGACTGTTTATGTTTAGCATACAGAGTTACGCTGGCTGTCTTGTGCAGTGTACTGTAGTACGATCAGAGGCAGGTGAATGCATTAGCTGAATCTTTACTGATTTATTTATTAAATATTCACAGAGTATTTTCAAAGTATTGTTACAGCTTATTGCCTATCTGGATTTGTATCTCAGTAACGCAGAATATGATATGTGTCAGAATGTTCAGAATTAGAGTGTGGTAATGTACATAAGTCCAATGCAACACCTGATATTGGTATTGTTTTTCCATGTATGCTTCCTGCATATGCTCTGTATGTCTCAGTTTTTCCTTACCACTCATGCAATACATCATTTTGTAACCCACTCTTTGGATGTGTGAATTTCAGATCAATGTTGATGATTATACAGATGATGAGAATGATGAGAAGAATCCATATCCAGTGAATGACTACCCAGGTACCTGTGCTGAAATTAGAAGAGTAATTTATTTAATGACTCTGTATTTAATGTTTAATTTATAAATGATCTGTATTTAATTGTACTTACCATTAGGGATGGAGAAATAAAGGACTTGATGAAAACCAAATCTACATAGCTTTCAACCAGTAAACTTTGCACCATAGACGAGTCACTTTTAGTTAAGTTTGCACTACTGGCTCAGGGGGGCTTCCTAGGTTTAGCAGTTAGAAAACATTGTTTAACCTTTTAACCATGATTGAATTGTGGTGTTCATGCTTAATTGAAGTGATAGGAGATATTGGGCGGTTACCAGTAATTTAAAGGATTTACACCCTATCCACAGTGATCCACATCTGTATTGTGGTATATACAGTAACCATGATATAAGATTGTTACATATACTGTCATATACAGTATTGAGAAATTTGGCTTCCACCTCTAATGTGTTGTGATATATCTGTCATTAAACATACTGTTTAATTGGGATACCCGACAGCTTAAGGAAGAAAGCAGCAAACCTGGAGTACAGACAAGGGGAGAACATGCAAACTCACAGACAGAGGGCAGACCAGGACTCAAACTTGAGTCTCTGGAACTATGAGTAAACTGTGCTAACTACCGCACAATTGTGCTAACTTCCAAGCCACCTTTAAATGTCCTTTCCAGAATAAATGAACCTTTTCTCTGATTCTAGCAACATGCACATAAGCCTAACATAACAAATTTTCATGTATTTCTTCAAAACAAAATCAGTAAAAAAAACCTTTGATTCTTCTGAGTATATTCTGTGTGCTAGTCCTTTTTTAATCACATTATGTGTGACACTTGTATTTGTTCTTGCCAGCTATTGACAAGAACAGATGTTCTAATGTGGCAGCTATTGCAATGACTTTCAATTCTATCATTCTTCAACCTGCTTCTTCTTTCATGCCCTAGGAGAGGAAGATGGTGAGGACCCAGACATGCCAGTGGGTCCACGGCCCAGGCCACTTTCAGACATTCAGCTAAAGGAGAAAGCTGTTCCAATGCCTGAGGCTAGGGCTTTCTTCATCTTCAGCCATACCAACAAGTAAGAGAGTTTCATCATATACTCTCTACCACATACAGCAATACATATATATATCCTATATACAGTGGGGCAATAAAGTATATAGTCAGCCACTGCAAGTTCTCCTACTTAGAAAGATGAAAGAGGTCTGTAATTTCCATTATAGGTACACTTCAACTATGAGAGACAAAATGAGAAAAACAAATCCAGGAAATCACATTGTAGGATTTTTAAAGAATTTAATTGTAAATCATGGTGGAAAATAAGTATTTGGTCAATAACAAAAGTTCAACTCAATACTTTGTAATGACAGAGGTCAAACGTTTCCTGTAAGTCTTCACCAGGTTGGCACACACTGTAGCTGGTATTTTGGCCCATTCCTCCATGCGTATCTCCTCTAGAGCAGTGATGTTTTGGGGCAATACGTACTTTCAACTCCCTCCACAAATTTTCTATGGGGTTGAGGTCTGGAGACTGGCTAGGCCACTCCAGGACCTTGAGATGCTTTTTACGGAGCCACTCCTTCGTTGCCCGAGCGGTGTGTTTGGGATCATTGTCATGCTCCAAGACCCAGCCACGTTCCATCTTCAGTGCTCTCACTGATGGAAGGAGGTTTTGGTTTAAAATCTCACGATACATGGCCCCGTTCATTCTTCCCTTAACACGGATCAGTTGTGTTAATACATCTTTCTAAGTAGGAGAACTTGCACCATCAGTGACTGACTAAATACTTTTTGACCCACTGTATATTTTACTGTTATTGTAAAGTAAATGGTTAAACTGATAAAGCTGGTTAAAAGTGTGCATTATACTGTAGTGTCAATATTGGGACAAAAGAATGACTAAAAAGTAGATTTTGAGAACCAAAAAGCAGTATGTCTAACCAGGGAAATACATTTTGTAAACAAGAGCTGTTTGTTTGCTTTTTGTTGATTTTCCTTCTCAGTTTTGTGTAGCTCAGTGTCATGGGCTTGTTCTCATTTTAAAAAGGTTCTCAGTTAGTCAAGTCAATTCAGATTTATTTATATAAATGTGCTTTTGACAATGTCATTGTATCAAAGCAACTTTACAATTTATCTTCTAATATCTATGGCCAATCCCAAATTGAGCAAGCCTAGGATGACAGTTGCAAAGGAAAACTCCCTAAGTGTTATAAGGAAGAAACCTTGGGAGGACCAACACTCAAAAAGGGACCCAAAAAGGGACCCATCCATGCTAGAAAGAGGAGAACCAGAAGGTAGCACAGCCACGAGGAATCATGAGACATCAGCAGCTCCACAGGAGGCAGAAGACAGCAACCCAACATCCCAGATCACCACAAATCTCTTTGACTATGAACCCCCAGCTCTGCCCTTAGTCTAATGCAAGGATGCACAAGTCAAGATCAAGAGGACCAAAGTCCAGCCCGGCCACACCACCCACCAGACACTCCCGGGCAAAGGACAAGGCATGCCAAGGCAGACCAGATATGACTGCAGACTCCGGCCCCAGTAACCCGAGCCATGCATACCAGTCTAAATCCAACCAAATGCTTGTGTAAATAAGTCTGTCTTTAGCCTAGACTTAAAAATTTGGAGTGTGTCTGAATCTCGAACTAAAGTGGGAGGTTTATTCCATAGCTGGGGGGCCATGTATGACAAAGCCTTTTCTCCAGCTTCGAATTTTTTAATTCGAGGAACTAAAATAAGTCCTGCAGCCTGTGAACGAAGTAGACAAGTTGGATTGTAAAACTCTAAGATTTCACTCAGATAATGTGAGGCCAGGCCATGTAGAGCTTTATAAGTTATAAAAAGTATTTTGTAATCAATGCGGAATTTAACTGTTAACCAGTGTAGTGATGATAGAACAGGAGTGATATGATCAAATTTTCTAGTTCATGTAACTCTAGCTGCTGGTGTTCGTAAAGGGGTAGCTAGTTTCACGTATCATAAAATAGAGTCACCTATGTCCAGAGCTCTTTCAACAGACTGCTCAGTGGGTGCATTACTAAGGAGGGTAAACCTGTTGGACACGTGAACAGGTAAAGAGTGGTGCTCAGATAAAGAGTGGTGCTCAGGCTTACGACTATGTCGCCAAACCATCACCTACTTGCCCTGCTGCGAGGGCTCTGCCGGAGCGGGGTCACTAATTACACCTGTGGCATCCAGATCTGCTAACCTAGAAGCTGAGCTAGCCTTCTCTAATGTCTGGATGCGAGCCTCTAAAACTACAATCTTCTCCCTCAGACTAGCTACAAGCCTACACCTGTCACAAATGAAATTTAAACTAATGACAGAGGAAGAATAGCTGAACATGCCAAAGTCAGCACAGGGAACAAGTGCAGCAGAAGCCATGTTAAAGGGGTCACAACCTTTTAAGCACCACTATAGATGCACTTATCATTTATGTAACGTGAAAGTTGTTCATAGTTACCTCACATTATTAACTCTAATAAAAAAGTAAAACAGGTACTGTATGTGCTGTTTAATGACCATCCAAACAGCGTCCTTTCACTTTAACCACCGAGGTCTTAACAATTATAATACATTTACTGTAATAGGAAATAAAATTGGCCGTAGACAGCCAATCAACGCTGTAGATCTATGAGCAGAGGCAGGAGTTTAACAGCAGGAAGCCTGTTATTCATGAGTTTATGTGTGTGTGTGTGTGTGTGTGTGTGTGTGTGTCTAAGTAACCACCTTACCAGGCATGTGCTTGTTTGCTTGTTAGCTCATGTTTGGACTAGAGACTGTTCTAAAACGGTTTATGTGTTTAGAGACTTTTTTTTCCCAAGTTACTCATGTTTGTTTGTATGGCTTTTTGAAACCAGCCGCTAGATTGCTCAGGCAGGGTATTTCTAGTGCCAGTCCCAAGCCCGGATAAACGGTGAGGGTTGCGTCAGGAAGGGCATCCGGTGTAAAACATTTGCCAAATCTAGTATGCGAGTTCATAATAATTTCACCATACCGGATCGGTCGCGACCCGGGTTAACAACGACCTCCACTGGTACTGGTAACAAGGTAGCAGCGGAAATTGGACTACTGTTTGCCAAAGACGAAGAGGAGGGAGGCGTGTGAGGAGACAGAGAGAAATCAGGAGGGGCCAGAATATAGCACTGAGGGTAGCAACCCTAAATGTAGGGACGATGACAGGGAAAGGTAGAGAGCTGGCTGATATGATGCAGAGGAGAAAGGTCGATGTTTTGTGTGTGCAGGAGACAAAGTGGAAGGGTAGCAAGGCTCGAAGCATTGGTGCAGGGTTTAAACTGTTCTACCATGGTGTGGATAGGAAGAGAAATGGAGTTGGTGTGGTCCTGAAGGAGGACTATGTAAAGAATGTCGTTGTGGAGAAAAGGGTGTCAGATAGGATAATATATCTGAAGCTGGAAATTGAGGGTGTAATGGTGAATGTTGTTAGTGGCTATGCACCACAAGTTGGCTGTGAATTAGAGGAGAAAGGGGGATTCTGGGGGAAGTTAGATGAAGTGGTTGAGAGCATTCCCAGGGTGGAGAGACTGGTGATTGGTGCAGATTTCAATGGTCATGTTGGTGAAGGTAATAAAGGAGATGAGGAAGTGATGGGCAGGTTTGGTGTTAAGGATAGGAACCTAGAAGGACAGATGGTGCTGGATTTTGCAAAGAGGATGGAAATGGCTGTGGATAACACATATTTCCAAAAGAAGGAGGAGCATAGGGTGACTTATAAGAGTGGAGGGAGGAGCACACAGGTAGACTACATCCTATGTAGATGTAGCAAACTAAGACTACACTTTAATTGGATTAATTTTTAATTAAACTTTGTTAATTAAAATATATATATTAATTAATTAAGAAATACAGGGCACCACCAAATCGATTAATGATAAATATAAATAATTCACTGGCCGATCTGGAAACCAGGAAAAAGAAAACAACAACATTGTCAGTCCTAGTTTTCTGAATAGTGAATTCCGGTAGTTTTTCTCGACCTTTTGTTTTTTTTTTTGAATGATGAATGATGAAGGAGCCTCAAAACCAGGCGGCAACTTCAAAAAAGGTTTTAATAAACAAAGTTTTATTACTACAAAACAAGGCAAATACCACAATTATCTAGGTAATAACGAGTGTATCACAGAGTTAATCATAAATGACGATGAACTGTAGTATCACAGTATGGAGAACAGGGAATAATGGCAAGCGTACACTTACATAGTAAAATCGGAAACCAAGATGACTCTATTGTAACTTTCGGTTCGCGTAATACTTACTAAGTTGCAATGCTACGGTCACCTTAATTAAGTTGAGTGGGGATAGTATGTTAATTACTTATGCGTGAATAGTCTATGTTGAAGCGGGTTTTAAGCTTAACAACGCAACGTACATAGATCGGGACCCATAACAGCCACAACAGTGTACTTGCCGATTGCTTTGTGGAGGCTCCACACGCGAAGAGATGTAACGAAACCCGGCCTCTGCCTGTCGTCCCCGGAAAAAAAACGGTCACACATATAACTGAAGCGGGTAAAAATCTTCAGATTCCTGAGCTTCCTGTCGGGCGGACTGTAAGATCTTGGCTAAGGCCTCGGTCCGTGTCTTCGGTCCGGGTCTCCCGGTCCGTGTCCCCTCGGTCCGTTGGATCACAGATGGGTTGAGGGCCCACTCCGTTTGGGCTTTTTTTCCCAGCTTGTTGGTGATCAGGTTCCCTGACCTCGACTGCGGCATGCTACTCGGATTCTAATCCTTGCCACAGATAAAGGTGGAGTCGAGCACGTTCTTGCACACGTGCTTCAACAAAAACTCGTAAAACTTGGATGGCACACAAAAATGGTCCGATCGTAGAGCCTGGTTGGGTCTTTACTAGTTCGCGATACCGAACTACTTAAGACTGCGGTACACAGGAAACTTTACAGTAAACCGAAACTTGAGTGAAATGAATAATCAAAAACGTTACAAAAAAGAAAAACATAAAACACAATAAAGACACAAGACTACACACGAATTTGAAGTTAACTTAACTTCCCGGTCGTCCCGGCTGCTTTTGAATGCTCCCTCTCAGGGGGCGGCTGGAGGCGGGACATAAGGAGTTGCCTTACTTAGCCAATGAGAAGCTGACTCCTCCGTAAAGCTTCTCCTATCGCGGTTGCCTTATTTTCAACCATAATCCACAGACGTCTAACTGATTAAATACTATTCCTAACGTATCTAAAAGAGATGAAAAGTATCACACAATAACAAACCAAAAATCCTCAAATTACAAGTTTTAGATGCAGACTTCGTTGTAAGGTTCAGATATCAAAGCACCTTGAATTGATAACTTAGAACATCGTTACAGCATTCTAACTACAGCGCAGGCATTTACTATACTTTTAACAACAATCTATGATTACTCAAGCTGTAGGAAACGGTACATTGTAAATAACTTCATGTTTGTTGCACAAATTATTAAAAACCCATCGATCAAAACACATAGGCCAAAGCGTGTTATTTCTATATATCGTACTAAACCAGATAACTAAATTCAAAACAAAAGATAATATACTAACACATCAATCAAGTAGATATGAAGATACTAAATTCAGTAACATAACAATATGAAAATCTGTAATGTTGTGTGGATATAAAAGACTATCCTTGATCCACTCTTTGTATGAATCATTAAAGGTTATAGCGTGTTTGGACTTCTCAGGATCCAATATTATTTTGTTATAATTAAAAGGTTTCGATGAAGAAACTGTTCCCAGAAAGAGTTGCATACAATTTAAGTTTGTCTCCTTAGAACACAAGCTGAGTTCTTGGTTTTTTTTAAGAGGGAAGGCCATAGTCCTCTTGACCGTTTTGATGTTCGTAATCTCCGGTGGTGCCTTTTCTTGCGCAGGCTGGGTGAGAAGGTTTGCAAGAGAGGCTGTGATGACAGAGTTTTAACTATGAGGAAGAAAGTCGTTAATTTTTGCAAAAGCCGAAGACAATTAAGAAAGCTTTGGTGTCTTGAAACGTTGAACTCAGATTAGCACATGGACTTAGTTCATTTGGAGATGTCGAAGGGTTATATGTCTTTTTTGACAGACGTCCAATTTCGTTGGAGTCAAGAAGGTGGGGGGGGTTAAGATCTTGTCCAGATGTTAGGGTCGCTTGATTCCAAGATGTTGTAAGTTTACGACTTGGGGGAAGAAGGTAAGAGAGGGAGATACATCGACAGCTACATAGAAGGGTTGCTTAAAGAGATTGGTGACTGTAAAAGGTAGGCGGGACAGTGGTAGCTAGGCACATCGGATTGTGGTGTTCAGGATGCATGGTGGTTAGGAAGAGGGGAGGACAAAGGCAGAGCGATGGACAAATGTGGAAGTTTTGAGAAAGGAAGAATGTTTGGTAAGGAGTTCAGAAGGAGCTGATAAAGGCTTTTGGTGATAGGAAAGAGCTCCCAGACCGACTGGGTAGTACAGCAACAGTGATTAGACAGACAGGTAGAAAGGTACTGGTGTGTCTTCTGGACAGACCAAGGATGAAAGGAAGAACCTGGTGGTGGGAACGAGGAAGTGCAAGAGGTTATTCAGACGAAATAGGTCAGCAAAGACGGAATGGGACCGGGACAGGATTAATGAGAGTAGGCAGGAGTACAAGTGGATGCGGCAAAGGGCCAAAGAGGGAGGTCGCAAGCCAAGCAGAAGGCCTACGATGAGTTTATATGAAAGGTTAGACAGTAGGGTAGGAGAAGAAGGAGTTTTATCTGCTGGCGAGACAGAGAGATAGAGCTGGTAAAGGATTTTGCAGCAGGTCAGGGTGATCAAGGATAGAATGGTAATGTACTGACGGTGAGGATAGGGGTGAGGGAAAGATGGAAGAGTAATTTTGAGAGTTGATGATGTAAAAATGAAAGGGAAAAGAAGCTGGCATTGTTAAAATTGTGGCACAGGATGTAGCAAAGATTAGCGAGGAAGAAGTGAGGAAAGCTTGAAAGGATGAAGAATGAAGGCAGTGGACCTGATGACATACCGGTGGAGGTATGGGAAAGTCTAGGAGAGCTGGGAGTGGTGTTTTTGACTAGATTATTCAATGGGAATTCTGGTAAACTGAGAGTATGCCAGTAGGATGGAGTGAAAAGTTTAACTGTACCGATTTTTACTCAGAAGGGGTGATGTCAGAGTTTGGTGGCTCTTACAGGGGCATAAGTTGATGAGCACACAATGAAGATTTGGGAGAGAGTTGTGGTGAAGCTAGGCTCACCAGGAGGTGAACAGACAGTGGGGTGTGAACAACAATATGGTTTCATGCCAAGGAAGAACACCATGGATGCGATTTTTGCTTTGAGACTGCTGATGTAGAAGTATAGAGATTGGTCAGAAAAGAGCTACACTGCGTCTTGTGGATTTAGAGAAAGCTTTATGACAGGGTGCCAAGGGATGAACTGTTGGTGTGTATGGAGGAAGTCTCTAGTGCTGAACTGTAAGTTAGTTAGTGCGGGACATTAAATGCAACAGCGTGACAGCGGTGAGCTGTTGCTGTAGGAGTGACAATAGCTTCAAGGTCGAGGTGGGGACTGCATATAAGGATCGGCATGAGTCCCCTTCTTTATTGCCTGGTGATGGACTACTAACAGATGAGCTCAGACAAGGAATGCCGTGGACTTGATGTTTGCAGATGACATTGTGATCTGTAGTGGAGAACAGGGAACAGGTAGAAGGACTTGGAGATGTGGAGGTATAATCTTGAAAGGAGAGGATAAAGTCAACACTGTAGTAGACAATACATGTGTTGTAAATGAAAGGGAGGCAGGTGGACAGTCAGGGCTACATGGATCAGTGGTCAAAAGGTCCATGAGTTCAGGTACTTGGGATCAACTGTCCAGGACATGGGGAGTTGGAAAGGATGAAAAAAGAGAGTACAGGCAGGATGGAGTGGTGGAGAAAGAGTGTCAGGATGCTGTTGGACAAAGGGTCGCAGCAAAAGGAAAGGAAAGATTTATAAGAGAGTATTGAGACCAGCCTTTTGTTGTAAGGCTTAGATACAGTGGCACTGACAAAGAGACAGGAGCAGAGCTGGAGGTGGCAGAACTTAAGATGTTGAGGTTCTCTTAGAGTGTCTAGGGTGGACGGATTAGGAAAATGAGCTCATCAGAGGACCGCACAGGTTGGAAAATTGGAGACAAAATTCGAGAGGGAAGACTGAGATGGTTTTTTGGACATGTTGCAGAGGAGGAATAGTGGATATATTGGTAGGAAGGATGTTGGGCGATGGAGCTGCCATGCAAGAGACGGAAGGAGACCAAAGAGGAGTTATTTGGTTGTGGTAAATGAAGATATGCAGGGAGTTGGGGTGAGAGTAGAGGACGTGGAGGACAGGGTGAGGTGGAAACATTTAACTCGCTGTGGTGACCCCTGATAAAGGGAGAAACCGAAAGAAGAAGAAGAAGTTTGTATGGCTTTTTGCTGTTTATAGCTTATAAGATGTAAATGGTGTTTGTGAGTATTTGTGCCTCTCCTATTGTAAGTAGACTTTGTTTATTTCATCACTCTATATACTCTGTAAACTATATAAAAAACTGGTTCACATTTACTTGTTGAGTCTCTGTTTCATCTGGCTTATCTTACAGGATTCTTATAGGAGTTAGATCATTATACTGTATATACATAGAGACTCTCTGTGATTTAACTTAAATCTGTGTAACTCCTGATTTTGGGGCCAGTGTCTGAACTCTGAACTCTGAACTCATCTTTTGTCTGTAAAGGTTAAAATAAGTTATTTATGGGATTCTTAATCAAATATATCAAATATATGCACGTAGCATATAAAAGTTCTATACCTAATACCTAAACCCCAAATCAGAAAAAGTCAGGACCATATGGAAAATTTGTATTAAAAACACATTGTTTCTTACAATTCTTTATGCTTTTATTTCATTGCAGAAAATAAGAACCTGAGTTATTTCAGGTTTTGTCTGGTCAACTTCGTTTCATATGTTAATAAACATCCATTCCTACATTTCAGGCATGCAACACTATTTTATACTGCCATATTATGGTTTCTGTGGTTAGTAAAACATTATATATACATGGAGTTACTAAATACAGTGGTGCTTGTAAGTTTGTGAACCATTTAGAATTAACATATGCATCTTATGTAGCTAGGCAGTATTCCACTGAACATTAGATATGCTTTCTTTTTTTACTTGCAAGTTCAACTAAACTGTTGTTAGTCAGGCATGAGGTGACCATTTTATTTCATATTCCTTTGTGCATATCCAAATCTTACTGTGGTCACACATTTTCTGGGTCACTTTAATATGTATCAGTCCATATGGGATGGACCACTCCTTAGACTGTGAAACATGTCAAAGATTTAAGATGTGAATTTTGCTTTTTCACTTTAAAATCAGATTTGTGAATTAGATGCAATTGTAGTCATATGCATTTGTTTTATGCCATTTTTAAATATGGCGTCTGCAAATAATAAAGTATATTTTTATTTCAATTATTATTATTATTAATCCCAACTGCTGTGGCTATCCAATATTTAATCAGTCAACTTGTCAACTCTCTCTCTCTCTCTCTCTCTCTCTCTCTCTCTCTCTCTCTCTCTCTCAGGTTTCGGGTTTTTTGTTATAAGATCGTCAACCACAACGTCTTTACCAATCTTATCCTTTTCTTCATTCTGCTAAGTAGCATTTCTCTAGCTGCAGAGGACCCAGTAAAAAGTGACTCATTCAGGAACCAGGTAAACACACAGTTGTAAGTTTTTTCTGGCATTTCTTGTGGCAAATGGATTTAAGCTTAATCACTGATATGTGTATCTGCTTTCTGATTGCAGATTCTAGGCTATGCAGATCATGTTTTCACAGGTCTCTTCACCATAGAGATAATATTAAAGGTGAAATATGTACTCTGTCTGCTCACGTTTTATATATATATTATATATATATATTTAATTATATATATATCTATCTATATATATAGCGTATTATAATATCTTATACTATATACGTAATTATATATAGTATATATATATATATATATATATATATATATATATATATATATATACTCATTATATCACTTTTCCCTTATCTTTTTCCTTCAATTTACCAACAATCTAACCTTACTATCCAAACACCCTCTATCCGCATTCTCAGTACAATGTATGGAATATTTAAATAATTTGATATAGCAAGTGGTGAACACACTGGAAGTTTTTTGAAGATGACATTTAAATTGCTTCTTACACTATCTGCTTCCCTCCTATCCAGTTGCAATCTAGGACTATTAAAGCCAAGCCCTCCATTGGAATCTAAAAACAAATGTTAAACATAAAAAATTTTTTTTTTTTTTACAAATAGCAAAATTAACACAAATACCAAAATAAATAACTTGAGTGTATCTTAAATAGACAATGCAGGTTAAACATAGCCAGTAGTGGAATATTCAAAATCATCATACACATAGCCAAATTTTCCAGCCATCACTATTCCAGCATGAAGAACTGAAATAATGCAAGCCTCATTAACCACAAAATTACCGTACTACGAGAAATAAATAGCTTTTTCTAAAACATCAAAATGTTCCTAAGAAACTGATGATCACTTAACAATATTATATCAGAATCAGAATCAGAATATCTTTATTGTCATTATACTGGGTATAACGAAATTAAGGTGCTCTACTTTGCGGTGTAAACAGACAAGAAAAGAAAAATAGAAGAAAGATTACAGAAAATATCCTTTACAAAAGAAACCGTAGAAAAATATATATTTAAAAAAAAAGAGTTTAAAAAACACAATGATAAAAAAACAAAAAACCACAGCAACACAGATTGCACACAAAAAATGAATAAATAAAGAAATTGCACATTTCCCTAGTAACATTGAAAATATAGAAAATGTCAATGTTTCACAGTCCCATATTTTATTTAAAAAAAAAAAAAAAAAAAAAAAAAACCGGATTAAAAATAGAGTTATAAGGAGTTATTTAGAGCCCGAACTGCTGTGGGGTAAAAGCTATTCCCTGAAGCCTGTTGGTCCTTGTTTTTAATTGACTGTAACGTCTACCTGATGGTAGTAGCTGCAATAGTTGGTGACCGGGGTGAGAAACATCCATAATAATTTTGTGGGCTCTCTGAAGACAACGAGAGCTGTGTAGATCCTCCAGGGTTGGTAGAGAACACCCAACGATCTTTTCCGCAGACCTCACAATCCTATGTAGTTCTTTTTTGTGTGCTGCTGTGCAGCTGGAGAAGCACACACAGAGTCCCTGAGTGAGGATGAGGATATATTATATAGTGCACTTTTTTGCTGTTCTGTCATGTTGTAGCGGTGTCCAACAGTGCAGAATATCTAGTGCTAATAACACTACTTATTGTGGTTCATAATCCCATAAGGAACCACAATAAGTAGTGTACAAATGATGACTACCAAACAAGGAATATCCATAATGCACCATGGCATTTGCTTTGAAGTTTGAAATGCAAATTCTAAATTCCAAAGTAGAATGATACATTTGTATGCAAAGTAATTATATTATTAGGCTAATTTTATTAGAAAAAGCAATCAAAACCTGACTGGTTGATTGGTGAATTGCTGAAGAGAGAGCAGATAGGTGTTTAGCCTATCACATGCCTATCTTGAAAAAGAAAATTCCAAACTGCCATCTCAAATGATTATCTTTTTATTTCCAAAACTTAACAAGTCTATGCCAATAGATGGAGATGTTAGCTACAACAAGACGTTTTCTTATGTAGCCACTAGGCACTAAGTATGGGGTAAGAACATGAAAAGCATAAACAAAATACAACTCAAAGCCGAGTAGTACTAAAAATAACGATTATTCAGTCTAACTAAAATTATAGACAGCTTTGGGGGAAAAAAAACAAACAAACATATTTTTCACAGTATTGAACACAGTCTTTGCCTTGAACAAGGTACTCAGTTCTCAGTTCTTATGCCAGTTTTCATTTGTTACGTAGGTGTGCTGCACCTAACCTGAGATTTGAACTCTCTGTCACGGTCTGCTAGGTGTACCAGGTCACCAAGGTTTATGCACCTTGTACTTATGCACTGTTTTGTCCATGGATAGGTTAGTTAGGTTAGTTGCTATGTCCAGTCATGCCCCTTTCATCAGTGCAGGGAATTTGTGTTCTTCTGCTGTTTTGATTTGAAATGACTGAGCATGCTAAATAGACCACAATAAAAAGATTACAGGTTCTGTAACAACTGTGTTTTTGGATCCATTAAAAACAAAGACAGGTCCATATCCAGATCACCAATGGTCATCTGGATCATCAATGGTCATACACTGGAGCATTGACTCAAAGCAGCTTGACAATTTTAGATTATCTTCTAATATTTAAGGCCATTCCCAAATTCATCAAGACAGTGGCAAGGACAAACTTCCTAAACATTATAAGGAAGAAACCTTGGGAGTACCAAGACTCAAAAAGGGGACCCATCCTCCTTAGGTGGCTTGGTTATAGATGTAAGAATGAAACGAATTTATCTAGTCAAATAAGTCCATTGTAATAGTTAAAAAACAAACTATGTAAAATATGCATATTGGCATTATTTAGTCAGATACACAGATTCACTTTACCATCTGGAGTCCTTGGCAGGAACGTCCAATGGTCTCCTTGTGAGAAAAAGTCAAGGCAGAAAGCTGTGACTAAGTTTGTGGGGCCATGCCCTCCTTCCTCTTTGGGCAGAAACAGCACGCACTGTGAGATACAGTGCAGCTTGTCCCAGAAGAAATCCAAGAGTGCAAATTAGATTCCTGACAGTAGACCTCGGAGGGTGTAAACACACCAGTCTGTGCCACAGAGAAGATGCTGACAGATTGTTATCAATTATGACATGTCCACTGTAGAACAAGAAGGGCAACAACCATGTTATTAAGGCAGCCTTTTACTTTATTACTGGGTCATCTTCAGTTACTCAGTTGAGTTTAGCAGATGAGATTGTGTCAAACTTATTTTAAAGTGCTGTTCAGAATTTCTACATGAGTTTGTTGTCTGAAAATCACAATACTGTACATCATTAGCATGAGTAAATGGTAAAACATTTGAATCACAATTCAGGATGCTAAAACCTGAGACGGTACGTTTAAGCCTGTGTAAAAGAAGTTCTATGGCCATAGCGTACGGCATGAGAGAACAACCCTCCCTTCTCCCCCTCTCAACTTTAAAAGGAGCACTTAAACCACCATTAACTTTCAGTATACTTTCAATGTCACAGTACAAAGCACTGATCATGGTTGTAAGCTCAATTGTATAATCAAAGGCTGCAAGAACCTTTAGCTGTTCTAGCAAAATCAGACCAGTATCTAAGTCCAATAATGTTGAGACGTTCCACAATGTCACGGATTAACGAAAATATTACCAAACATTGACGTGTTTGGAACACAGTACGTCTGGTCAGGATGGATGACCCGCCCCATGTCGTCTCTCAGCCTGACTGCCAGCTCCAGTTCTTAAACTCATGCAGGTCACATTTCTTTCAATTTTCTGCTCTCCTGCAGCTCTTTGGCAGCTTCCCCTTTGACAGGCTATCACTGAGGACTTCAAGCACATCTTCGCTAATCACTATCTAAAAGGACTTTTGGAAAATTTAATTGGAAGCCCATCAATAACTAGTGCTTTCCATGCTTTTCAGTGCACTGCTCAGCTCCACCACCTAGAGTGGCCCCTCAAGGCAAAGAGTGGGATCATCTGCAAGCTGTGGTAATTACTTAAGAAAGGCTCTGTACTGGTTATGGCTGCTCTCCGTACTCCTTAGTATTCACTAGTAACTCAGCATAGAATTTAGCTGCTTGCTGGCGACTAGCTGCAAGGTCTAAAAGTAAATTGCCAGATTCAAACTGCAGGGCATGTATGTATTGGCTCCAACCCTTCTTACATTCCAGACCAAAAAATAACCTGGACATAACGTCTATAGTGCCACTTTCTGATAGCAAGACCTGACTAGACTGACATGTGCTTTCACTCCAAGTGCAACTTTTTTGAACTGGGAATCTCAATATGGTCTTGTATCCTGTGGACTCTTTTGAGCATCAGAGTTCCACTCGTTCTATCTCAAGACTCTTCATAGACCATTATGTGTTTTGTAATGTTGTAAGTATACTGATTTTGCATGCCATTTAAAAGTCTCCAAATATTGCTGAGCTCAACATTTTTAAGGAACTTTAAGGACCAGCCCCCTGTGTGATGCAGGATGTGTCTCAGGATGATTTAAACTCACCTTCTAAACCATTAAAAAAAGCACAATACTCAAAAATACTTCCCTTGATCACCTTCTCAACTGAAGAACCCAGCCTTTAGAAAATCAGTGCTACACCTTCACTCACCGAGCTCCTGTGACTGAGAAAGGCCTTGCCTTCCCATTCTCCTAACCAGAGTTCTGTTCATCATAATGCCTTTTATGAACATGGCATGGAAGTGTTTAATTCGAATCAGCTCCCCACTGTGTTTTCACAAATCACAAATCATCTTTATCATGCAAAACATAACTTTTTTTCCTCTGTTTTATCATTACCGATCCATGCCACTGCATCAAACTCAGTTTTATCACCCATGTTTGTTCTATCTCCAGCTTGACCTCTCTACTTACCTCCGCTGCTATATTCAACCTCTGCAGTTCCCAACTCACTGTCATCCCTTATCTCCAGCTTAGGCAGTCACTGCATTCTTGGTATATGGCTATGGATTGGCCATCTTCTCCAGCCAAGATCGGACGAGATGGCCCTCCTGTACACGGCTGAAAAACAACATAGTTTCCCTGGCCACAAAAACTAAATTAAGCTACATTTAGTTCATAAGCATTATCATTCAGAATCATAAAGCACAGATGCCTGAAGATCACGACATACCTGAGGAGTAGTGATTTACAGTCAAAAAGACTTGGCAACGTTATCTGCCCAAATCAGGCCAGCTTGAAGGATGATTTGTCTGTTATGAAGGGTGAAACATTGTGCAGCAACAGCAATAATTAAATTTATCACTGACGTGCCACCACAAGTGACAACTTTATTCATTCAGATGTTGAGGCTGTCACCATGATAACCCCAGACATCCATAATGCTGCTATCACAGTAAGTCAAGTCAAGTCAGATTTATTTATATAGCGCTTTTTACAATGGAGCATTGTCTCAAAGCAACTTTACAAGTTTAGATTATCTCCTAATAACTACGTCCAATCTCAAATTGAGCAAGCCTAGGGCGCCAGTGGCTTTAGTGAGGGCATGCTTGTACTCTGCCATGCTGTCCCTCCAAGCAATCTTAAACACCTCCCAATTTACTATGTCTCCACTTGCGCTCTAAATGCCGTGTTCTTTGCTTTAAGGCGTACGGGTGTGGTCATTATACCATGGTGCTAGCCTTTTTTCCCTAATACGTTTGACCCTAGCAGGGGCAGTCGTGTCCAGGGTTTGAGCAAAGCACACATTACAATTGGTCATTTACACACTCAAGATGATTGATCTCCGTAGTGTGTATTAAATTTTAAGTTCTGGTAGGTTTTTAATAAACGCAGCTGGAGTAGCAGATGTGATAGTGCGCTTGGTGTGATAACGAGGCAAGAAGGGATTTTATTTATTAGAGATAGCTCAAATACTAAAAGATAGTGATCTGAAATCGAATCACTTTGCGGGAAACATCAAGGTTATCTATATTGATACCAATGTTAATATTAGATCTAAAGTCTGATTACAGCGGTGGGTTGGTCCCATCACATTCTGAGTGATACCCATGGATTCTAGGATGGACTCGAAAGCAATTTTTAAGTGGATCCTGCTCATTGTCAAAGTGAATATTGAAAATCACCTACAATTAAAGCCTTATCTGTTGACAGTAGTAAGCAGGAAAGAAAGGTTAGCAAATTCCTGAAGAAGAATTTATGAATAGGGACCAGGAGGCGTACGGTAAAATAGTGATAAGCTGAAAAGAGTTGGTTTTGACTTCCATAACGATGGGATCAGTCACATTAAGAATCAGTAATTTCAAAAGAATTAGCCTTGTAATGGGATTTAGCTGTAACACCTAACTCTTTGTCAAAAATTGTGGCTATGCCTCCCCCCCGACCATTAGGACGAGGGCGACTAGCATGACTGTATCCAGGAGGTGAGGCTTCATTTAAGGCTAAATATTCATCAGGTCTAATCCAAGTCTCAGTGAGACAGAGAGCGTGTAAGCGTTTATCAGTGATCATTTCATTTACAATCACTGCTTTGTTTGTAAGTGATCTAATGTTAAGTAGTCCTAGCTTTAGTCTAATGTTGTTATTTCTTTGGCAGCTATCTGTGTTTATACTAATGAGGTTATTAAAACAGGACTTTTTGAGAGCGTTTACGTTTAGGGCAGATGCGGATAACAGACACAGTTTCAATAATGTGGGTTCTGGGTTGACGGTGCATGGCTACCAGCAGACAGTTGGGTAAGCCGGTCTGTCTGCTGCCTGACCCCTGCTCTGGATAGTCAGCCCCTAACCAATTGGGCCATAAGACTATGGGCAATGTTGCAGGAGATGAGAGACAGCAACCCTCCCGAGTGGGATGGACACCGTCCCATCCTAAAAGGCCAGGCTTACCCTCAAAGGCTGTCCAGTTGTCTATAAAGCCCACGTTGTTTTCAGAGCACCACTTGGACAGCCAGCAGTTCAGCGACCATAACCTGCTGTAGGCTTGGTCACCTCGCCGCATTGGGATGGGGCCAGAGCACACTACAGCATCGGACATCGCCTTCGCCACGCTAACCACCTCTACAAAATTAGCCTTAGTTAGTAACCTCTGACTGACGAAGGCGTATATCATTAGCCCCTACATGAACAACTATCCTAGAGAATCTGCGGCTCTCGAGTTCACTAAGACTCGTTTACAATGTCCGGCACTCTGGCTCCGGGGATACAGAGAACTCTAGCTGCTGGTGTGTCCCTAAAGGGGGGGGTAGCAAGTTTCACGTGTCGTAAAATAGAGTCACCTATGACCAGAGCTCTTTCAACAGGCTGCTCAGTGGGTGTTTCACTGAGGAGGGCAAACCCTGTGGGACACGTGAACAGGTAAAGAGTGGTGCTCTCGTGGACTAGCCTTACGACTATTGCCCTGCTGCGAGGACTCTGCCGGGGCTCTAACTTCGCCTTTCGCATCAGATCTGCTAAGCTAGGAGCTGAGCTAGCCTTCTCTAATGTCTGGATGCGCGCCTCTAAAACTACAATCTTCTCCGTCAGACTGGCTACAAGCCTACACCTATCACAAGTAAAAATTTACACTAATGACGGAGGAAGAATAGCTAAACATGCCACACTCGGCACAGGGAACAAGCACAGCAGAGCCATGTTTAATACAATTAATGAATTAAAGGTACTTAGCTTCGGGTGGTGTTGTGGGCGGGTTGCCGAGTGAAGATATGGTTCAGCTGCAGCCGATGGTCCAATGCAGTGCTCGATTAAAGCGTTAATACAAGTTAAGTCAACACAAAACGTCACTAAAAAACTAAGTCTCAGAAAGAAAGTGGGAAAAGACTGTAAAAAAGTTATAAAAACACACACTACTGCGAAGAAGACGCAACTCTGGTTATTAGCTAATGGCTAACTACTGCAAATACAAACCGGTATACCTGTAAAGTTACTAAATAACGATTAGCGGCAAAAAAATATAATCCGCCGGTACGAGAATAAAATGATTAAGATGTTGTAAAAACCTACTATATATATACGATTATATAAGATACAGATGCGATCGGGAATTAAAATATATCAAAGGTAAAAGCTGCGAGCAGCTACGAAACGGCGTCCTGTGTGCAACCGCAGATCAGTCCGGGTTGCCAGATCCTCGCAATTCTCCGCGTCAGTTCTCTCAGCGTTCAACGTAGTGACAGTCCGAGAGGGGTCTGGCTGCAGACATGGGATATGTCTGAAATGGTACATTTACATTTACAGCATTTAGCAGACGCCCTTATCCAGAGTGACTTACAATTGGTACAGTCTTACAATCCAAGCAATTGAGGGTTAAGGGTCTTGCTCAGGGACCCAACAGTGGTAGAGGTGGGATTTGAACCCTGGACCTTTTGGTCCATAGTCCAGTACCTTAACCGCTAGGCTACCACAGTCCCTGATGCTCTTGATGGGGCATTGGGGGTCCCGGAAGCTCATGAAGCTAAGGAGGCCACCCCTGAAGCTTTTTAAGCCACTACGACAGCCCTGGGCTTTCAAGATGCTGCTGATACAGCCCCGGCCCCTGACGCCACACCAGCCCCAGCTCCAAACACCACACCAGCCCCCGGCTCCAGTCACCATGCCTGCCATGGTGTGGTCTCCTTGACCCATGCAGGGCCTGCTCCAGTGCCCGCTCCAATGGTATAAGCGGAGCCAGTTCCTTTGTCTGACGCAGTGTCTGTTCCAGTTCCCGAAGCAGAGCCAGTTCCAGTGTCCGCTCCACTGCACAATGCAATGCCTGCTGCAGTGCTCAAAGTGGAGCCAGTTTCAGTGTCCAATGTAGTGCCAGGTCCAGCGTTAAACATGGCATCACCATCCGCTAGTTGACCCACATTGCCACCTCTCGCTAGGTGCCTGACTGTCCCACCACTTGCTAGTTGCTCATTGGTGGCCACTCCTGATCATGATGCTGTCACAGCAGACCCAGACATTCATGATACAGTGTGGGTGACCCAAGCCACCAGAACTTTCTCACACATAGAGCAGGGAGTGGTCCCAATGTTTGAACCCCCCCAACCAGGAATCCAGGAGGGAGCAGGGTCCTGTGGACTTTGTTAGGGTGTCATGTAGGGCCTCTCACTTGATGTATTCAGTGTTTCCTTTATGTCTGTCACCCCTGCTACTGAATTTAATGTGTATGCCTCCTCTATTCTGGTCACCAGCTCTGTTTCAGTGTTTTGTCCTCCATTCTTTGGGTGAGCTGGGTCATTTCTTGCTTCATTTTGGGTGTGTGAGGGTCTATTTTCTGTAATTCTATTCTTCACCTTAGGGGAGGGGCTATGTCACAATAAGGTGTGATGGAGAGCAACCTCATCTGGCATGACTCTCCACTGACTTTTTTCCCTTTCCACAGCAGGTAGAGCTGTTGCCACCTGCTGTCCTTTTCTATAAATAACCCTCTTACTTTTCACTTCCTGCTTGTTTCCTTGATTTCAGTATGGTTTTGGATCTTATTTCTGGTCTGTCTCTGTGTTGTTGTGTTGAATTTACCTTTCCTCTGTGTGTGGGTGTAGTTTGGTTAGCATCTGTGTACTATTGTATCTAGTTTTGTTAGCCTGTTAGCCTTGGTTTGTGTGTAAGGGTCCATATGGTTTTGTGTTGTTGGTTATCTAATGATTGTTATCACTGTTCTTCTTAAATTTATATTGCTTGTACATATTGCCACTGCGCATTGTGTCCTTAGGGTTGCACCTTGTATTTGAGCTTTTTAGCATTGTCTTGTTGGAAGGCGAGCCTTCGGCCCAGTCTGAGGTTCTGAGTGCTCTAGATCAGGTTTTCATTAGGAACATCTCTGTACTTTGCTCCTTTCGAGTTTCCCTCAACCCTGACCAGTTTTCCTGCCCCAGCCACTGAAAAACACCACCACAGCACGATGCTGTCACCACCATGCTTCACTGAATTGATGGTATTGGGCAGATGATGAGCAGTGCCTGGTTTCCTCCAGACATGATGCTTAGAATTGAGGCCAAAAAGTTCAATCTTGGTTTCATCAGACCAGAAAATCTTGTTTCTCCCAGTCTGAGAGTCCTTTAGGTGCTTTGTTGCAAACTCCAGGAAGGCTTTAACATGTCTTTTACTGAGGAGAGACTTCTTTCTTGCCGCTCTCCCATGAAGACCAGATTGGTGATGGTTGTCCTTCTGGAAGTTTCTCCAGTTTCCTCTTGTTTTGTGCTCTGATATGCGTTGTTAGCTGTGAGACGTTATATAGATAGGTGTGTGTCTTTCCAAATCGGGTCCAATCAACGGAATTTAATATAAGTAGGGTTCAGTGAATGTGTAGGATCATCTAAAAAATGAAATCGGAGCCCCCCAGAGCTATAGTGTCATGGCAAAAAAGTCTGCATACTTATGTACATGCAAAAAAAATTTTTTTTCAATAAATTTGCTAAAAAATATAAAATTCTGTTTCCACTTCTCATTATCAGGTATTTAGTGGTTGAATTTTTATCATCTCTACATATCTCTGCAATCAAAAAAAGCATTCAAGGTAGGCATCTGCAGTGTATTTTATTAAGATATGTAGAGATGATAAAAATTGTAGTGAATTACACACAATTTCCAGAGGAACAGGAAATTTCAGACAGAGGTCCTTCAAAGTGTTTCTGAATATGAGGGAGGAGGCTGTAGATGTTTAGATCATAACATTCATTCCATGGGTTTCAAAGGTTCGAAGAGTGTAGATCAGTCCTTTTTCTTTGACTTTCCTAATATGATTGCTCCCATAGCAACAAGTGGCAATGCAAACAGATACAACTTTGATGGAATGTCCATTAGTATTAAAATGCCTTGCCACTGGAAATTATAAATCCCCAGTTTTGATGGTCCGAAGGTGTTCAGCAAATCGATCAGCAAGCCTTCTCTTAGTTTCTCCAATGTGAAGCTGATTGCATCTCTTGCAAGTGATACAGTAGACCACTCCTGTAGTGATGCATGAGGAACATGAGTAGCACATCTAGAGCGATTGCAGGGTACCGTTCCACGGCTGTTTATTATTGTTTATTATTATTAGTTAAACGGTTGTTTATTTACAAGTAAGTGCATCCACTCTGAACAGGTAAGAAAAAGCAAAAAAGCATTTACAAAGTAGGTTGGGGTGTATGATGTGTAGATTTCTGCTTGGTTTTAATAATTTCCATTTCATCATTGAGGTTATGGACCCTTTGGATGTCGCTGGTAATGGTTTGCTGCATAATTCTCCTGCAACATTTAAAAAGAGTGGACTGCACTGACCTGTAATAGTGGCTGTTAACAACTGAAACAACTGATGGACATTAAAAGTTTATACACTGTCTTCCCTAATGAAGATGGTTTGAAAACTGTAAGACATTTCCTTAATATGAGATCTGAGAAAAACCCTCTCACGGATATTTTCTTTAGACTAAGATAACTTGTGTTCCAGATGAACTTGTGAACCAGATGTTCTCAGATCTCATAGGACCACCTAAACTGCTTCACTTTTGACTCCACATACTGCTCACAAATAAGAGGAGTTAGTATGAAAATGGGATCATTCTATGTTAACCTCTTTGATGGATTTGTTGAAAAACATTTTTTCGAACAACATACCGGACCTGTACCCTCAAAATTCCTGAGATATATTGACGACATGTTTGGTATTGCTACATACACTTTTGAAGACCTCCAACACTTCATTACTTCCTTCTCCAAATTCCACCTGGCTCTGGAGTATACGTCAAATACAGCACATCCTGACATGAGCATTACTTTTTTGGATGTTTATGTAAAGTTTGGAAATTCTGGTTTATATTACCACCATTTAATATAAACTTACGGACTCTCACTCCTATTTGCAATACAATTCCTCACACTCCAAGGCCTGCAAAAACTTCATCCCTTACACACACCTACTAAGGCTTAAACACATTTGCATGAATGAAGACTTCCTCCAGAAAAGTATAGAAATGTGTGAATTTTTTCAGAACTGTGGGTTTCCTAAGGATGTCATAGATGATACCTTTGCTCGTGTTTTACCTGTTCAGAGAGTGGACAGACTTACTTGTAAACCATCCACTGTTAAGACGACAACAATTCCTTTTATGCTGACTTTCCATCCTACTAATAAAACAGTGGCCAATATTATATTGAAACATTTCAAAATCCTACAGGATGATGCAGAGACTGCATCCCTCTTTAAGGATCCCCACTAATTTCCTACAGATTCCTATAGAAACATCAAAGACATACTTGTCAAGAGGATTCATAGTTTGTGTAGAGTTGGTACAGTGCAGTGAATATCTCATTTCGTGGAAAATGGGTCACAAAGCAAATGTTTATTATCGGCAGAAAGAGTCAATGCATTTGTGTGAACCAAAGGGCGTAGTCTGAAGCAACTATATATATACCCTTTAGAACCCTTTAGAATTTTCTATATTTCTGCATAAATATAACCTAAAACATCATATTTTCATCAATATTGTATTTGGTCATTTATTTATTGAGGAAAATTATCCAATATTACATATTAGTGAATGGCAAAAGTATGTGAACCTTTGCTTTCAATATCTGCTGTGACCCCTCCTGTGCTGCAATAACTGCAAATAAACATTTCCTGTAACTGTTGATCAGTCCTGCACACCGGCTTGGAGGAATTTTAGCCCATTCCTTCGTGCAGAACAGCTTCAGATCTGGGATGTTGGTGGGTTTCCTCACATTAACTGCTCACTTCAGGTCCTTCAACAACATTTCCATTGGATTAAGTTCAGGACTTTGACTTAGCCATACCAAAACATTAATTTCATTGTTTTTTAAACATCCTTTCCATAGATCAACTTGTGTGCTTAAGGGTGTTGTCTTGCTGCATGACCCACCTTCTCTTAAGATTCAGTTCATGGACAGATGTGTTAAAGAACATTTTCCTTTAAAATTCTCTGATATAATTCAGAATTAATTGTTCCATCAATGACGGCAAGCCGTCCTGGCCCAGATGCAGCAAAACAGGCCCAAACCATGACACTACCACCACCATGTTTCACAGATGGGAAAAGGACAAGCAGCAATGTTCATTTTGGAGAGCAGTGGCTTTCTCCTTGAAACCCTGCCATGCACACCATTATTGTTTGGTGTTCTTCTGATGGTGGACTCAGGAACATTAACATGGATGTTCATGAGAGAGGCTGTCAGTTGCTTAGAAGTTACCCTGGGGTCCTTTGTGACCTCTCTAACTGTTACACGCCTTACTATTACTGCTGGAGAGAGTAACAATGGTCTTGAATTTCCTCCATTTGTACACAATCTGTCTGACTGTGGATTGGTGGAGTCCAAACTCTTTAGAGATGTTTTTTTTAACCTTTTACAGCCTGATGAGCATCAACAACTCTTTTTCTGAGGTCCTCAGGAATCTCCTTTGTTCGTGCGATGATACACTTCCACAAACGTGTTGTGAAGAGCAGACTTTGATAGATCCCTGTTCTTTAAATAAAACAGGGTGCCCACTCACACCTGATTGTTATCCCATTGATTGAAAACACCTGACTTTAATTTCACCTTCAAAGTAACTGCTAATCCTAGAGGTTCACATACTTTTGCCACTCAATAATATGTAAAATTGGATCATTTTTCTCAATAAATAAATGACCAAGTATAATATTTTTATCTTATTTATTTAACTGGGTTCTCTTTATCTACTTTTAGGGCATTTCTGAAAATCTGATGATGTTTTAGGTCATATTTGTGCAGAAATACAGAAAATTCACACAGGGTTCACAAATTTTGAAGCACAACTATGTATATATATATGAAATGAGTTTTGCGGGTTGGGATGACTGACAATGTGTCATTTATGCGGTAACACACACAGTAGTACATGAGATGAATGAACACTGCTTACAGTAGCTGATGCCCCACCCAATCAGAAGATTGAAATTAATTGAAATTGAAATAATTAAGATAGAAATAATTGAAATAGGTTGACTAATAATATCAAATCAAATAAATGAAAACAGGTCATCCCTATTCAATCCTTTTCTGGAGGTACATTTGGATAATGGGGTTCTATTGTTATTTCTCCTTAAATGTATATTTCTCATTTTGTGCATATTTTCTTACTTATAATTCCTGTTCACATGCCACTGATTCTGGGTTCTCCTTTGCACAGATGACAGCGTATGGAGCCTTCCTCCATAAGGGATCTTTCTGTCGTAACTACTTTAACATTTTAGACCTGGTGGTGGTCAGTGTTTCTCTCATCTCCTCAGGGATTCAGTGAGTATTGGCAAAATTTAATAACCCAGTGCTGTGTTCTACATGCATAATATGAATGTGCAACACAATGAACAACATGTGGTGTGTCGTAATGGCTTGCAGCATATAATAAGTAATATGGATGAAGAAAAAGTAAATTAAATTATTATTGGCATTGTTGTCAATACTGTACAGTTCAAACTAACATTCCTTAGAGGTCACATTCACCAAAATCTGTGAATTTGCTGTAGATTTTAGGCATATAAGGTACATACATGTTTTGTTGTAATTTTGTCTCTTATACATATTGTATTTTATTTCTGGGATATTTAAAGAGGAAGGCCTAGTGATTTGAAAATCTTTTAAAAAACTGGAGATAGAAGAAACTATCAATAAAGAATAAGCCAAACTAAAATTATAAATAAGCAAAAAGCATCCACATACTGTGTATGTGTAGTGTGTAGTGTTTCAAAGGGTTAAGTTCTGTTTGAGTGAGCTTAGTTGTACTTTATTCTGTGCCCAGCAGGTCAAGTGCTATTAATGTAGTAAAGATTTTGAGAGTTCTTCGAGTTCTCAGACCTTTGAGGGCCATCAACAGGGCCAAGGGCCTCAAAGTGAGTCTCTCTGTCTCTCACTCTGTCACTCTCTCTCTCTCTCTCTCTCTTGCTATCGTTCTATATGTCTCTCACTCTGACTATTTCTTTCTTTCTCTTGGTGTTATTTGTTATATCCCTTAATCAGAAATATCCATAACACCTTTAACATTTAAATTGTATTGGCAGCTTTAATATTTGTGTTTCTGTAAATATGCAGCACGTAGTTCAGTGTGTATTCGTGGCAATTCGCACTATTGGAAACATCGTCATAGTCACCACTCTGCTGCAGTTTATGTTTGCATGTATTGGAGTTCAACTGTTTAAGGTGAGAAAATACACACAGGAATGCACCTTATTTTTTACGTGCAATATAGTTTGTCATTCAAAATTTCTTTTTTGTCTCAGTATTTTTTGTCTCACTATATTTTTGTCATTTTCAGGGCAAGTTCTACTACTGCACAGACTCTTCCAAGCAGACAGAGACGGAATGCAGGTAAGAATCAGGTGTTTGCTTATAGCAACAGTATTGTGTCTTTTACCGTGTCCACATATTCACATACCTTTGAAATAGGCACTTTTTTGTTTTACAGACTAAAATCAAAAGCCATTATAAAGTAGATTTTTCCAGGTTTATTTACACAATATGCCTTACAGTATTCAAATAACAAGAAAAAGCAACAGTTCTGAAAATATACTTATTTGCAAAAAAAAAAAAAAAAATGCACTCTGATAGAAATGTCAGGTTGCTGCAAAACTCAGCATGCAGTTACTGGTGTGATAAATGATAAATTGCAGGTGTCTGATTAGATGCTAGGTCTTGCCACGAGGGAACATAAAAGTGCTTCCCCCACTGCCCTATAAAAAGGCTCTCAGTGGCCTCTTGTTGAGAGATTATTGACTGCTAGACATTCCTCTACAATGCACCCAATGACATTTTGCCCAGTTGACATACTTTGAGAGGGGGAAAATCATTGGACTGAGAGAAGCAGGATGATTGTTTTCATGAATTGCCCACCATCTAGGCCATTCTGACCTAACTGTTAAGAGGTGTTGGGAGCAGTGTTTCCATGGGGAATGCATATATGGAGAACAGGCTACGACACGGCTGACACGCAGACAGACTACTAGTAGAGAGTATCGTTTGATCCACTTACAAGCACGAGCAGCTCCAGCTTTCGTTACCCACCATCCAGACACAGGTGGCACCTTCACTACACACCACTGTCCCTGCTCGGACCATTTCCAGGTGCTTAGCAGAAGGACATTTGCTGTCATGGCACCCATTCTGTGTTTTGCCAATGACAGCCAGCCACTGTTGCCTTCGTTTCCAGTGGTGTTGTGATCGAGAAACCTGGACTGCTATAGACTGGAACCATATCATCTTTAATCTTTAATCATCTTTAAACAAATCCAGGTTCTGTTTGAGATCCAACGAAGCTGAGGTTCAAGTATGGCAGTCCACTTTAATCTTGCCTTTGCTGTGAAACGACACGACTGCCCCAGCTGCTGGTGTGATTAAATGAGTATCTACAGACCCAGCTGTAACATCTGTGGGCAAATGTGCCACAGGATACCATATGGTACCTATATGCCTCCAATGCAGAACCATATCTCATGTTGTATCCAGGCCTAAAAGGGCCCCTCTCAATTGTGTTTCCCGCAGTAAACGTATGCTTTTGCTCTAATATTATAATCACTTACATACATCTAAAGTTACATTCACACATCTAAAGTTTCAGTTGATTCCAACATCTACTTCTTGGTGAGGTATTTCTTTGTTAATGGGCGTAATAATTAAATTAAAATGACTAGCACTCTGTTGGAAGATGTCTCTACCAACTAGGGTTGCCAACCGTCCCGTATTGTCCGGGACATCACGATTTATGGGCAATTTTGATTTGTCCCTGAAAGCTCCAGTTCCAATCACAGCCTCATTGGCCAATAACGCGCCAAAACGGATACAAACTCCCGGGTGTAGTAGCTACATTAGTGACAGACCTCTGTGTGTGTGTGTGTGTGTGTGTGTGTGTGTGTGTGTGTGTGTGTGTGTGTGCTGTGAGCGGAGCCTTATGCTGTCAAAATGAGCAGTGAACCTGTAAAGAAAAAAAGACTTTGCAACTATAACAGAGCGGGAAGCCAAAAGGCCAACTGCAGTAAGGTTGGCTTGCGGTTAGTGATTTGGAGCTTTTTTTGTCTTGCATTCCGTGATGATGTCACCTTAAACTGTGATTAATACTACATTTGGCTCATCCTGATTTGTGAATTTAGGTGACGTCATCATCTAAAGTGAAATCATTCGGCAGTACATTTTAGAGCTTTATTTCAAAAGCTTATAACTGTTAATGGTGACCATTAGATTACTGACACCTGCAGTAAGGTGACCAGGCTGATTTGTGAAACTTTTCACAGTCTTAATTCTGTCTGTACGTGGCTCGTATAAACCGTGAGGACAGAAAATGATAACACGCGAAATAATTAACCTTTAATTTAACTCCCCATAAACCGTCCAAGCAGAACATAGAACTTCAAAAACTGATAATATAGAGAATCAGCACAGCTTAAAGTTACCCTCCATCAGTTCTGAAAACTATCACAGAAATTGTTATTTATTATTTTTAGGCATAATCTGATTTTTGAAAGCGTTCACACAAAATTTAGTATAAAAAGCATTTATTTCTATAATATTTATGACTTTTAGGCATTTTCAGATTTGTGAAAGTTTTCACAGCTATAATTTTGAATAATATATGTTTTTTTTACATAATATTGATGATTTGCACAGTGCTTGAATTTCAGTCCAGTCTTGGTTCAGCCTTGGTCTCATCTGGCCATAAAGCCGTTTGCCACATGGCATCAGAAGCACAATCAAGACATATTGTGGCACTTTTTCAGATGATATCAATTTCTTGCCAACATGCCAAATTGCCATGCCATTTACATTTTTATCTATGTGTAAAAAGTAAACTCTCAAGTCTACATAGTCAAGTACACTGCTGTTCCAATAGTAGAATAACCATACTGTGTCCTCCCGTCTTTGAGAGTATGTACTTGTCAAGTCCATACGAGGAAGTACACAAGTCTGAACTTCACTTACTTGGTATTAAGAAACGCTCACTGTTTCTGATCACTTATCCTATGGGAGAATGTTAGAATTCATTTATTTAAAGTTTCAGGGTGTAATGTGACAAAATATAAAGGAAGGGTGATTTCCTATAGGCCGTGTATGCTAGGTGTAGTTGAGAAATAATAATAATTTAAAAATTGGCCACATTTTTATTACTAAACAGGTAAACATGGCCCAATGTAGACAGCGACCATAAGAAGCTTTTCCATGTGTGTCCATGCACATGCTCTACCATATATAGCTGTTCCTTATAACATTATCTGTCTTTAGTACAATAGCTACATTTGATACCTTGGATCAAGTTATTTTATGGTGAAAGAGAATGTGCTTTATTACATGTCAGGAAGGCTTCTGTACAGCTGCAAATAAAATTAAAGATCGTCATTTGTTTCTTTTTACAACAGTTTCATTAGTACTAATAAATCACAAAGGAGACCTGATGCAGGCACACAGGTCACTTACAAATTATTAAAACCTTTTTGATTATTTTCTTATTTTGTGTTATTTTTCCTTCAATATCAGTATTTAAATAAAAATAATGGTGTACAGTGAGTTTGTATTACAGGGGGACCTACATTCTGTATAAAGATGGTGATGTTGGGAAGCCAGAGAGAGCTCAACGCACCTGGGAAAATAGTGACTTCAACTTTGATGATGTTCTTCAAGGCATGATGGCCTTGTTTGCTGTCTCAACTTTTGAAGGATGGCCAGGGTATTTTCTTTCTCCCTTCTATCCGTCTCTGTCTGTCTGACTGTCTGTCTCCCTCTCTCTCTCTCTCTCTCTCTCTCTCTCTCTCTGTCTCACTCACACACACACACACACACACACACACACACACACACGCATACACGCATACACATGCACATCAACTGCTCATTATATTTCTGTGAAGTAAATATGTAATCTCATTACGACTTATGATCAGAAATAAGAAGAGCCTGGTCTTAGTGGTATGGAATTGAGATCTTATCTTCTGTTCATGAGCAAATATTACTCATGAAACTTGAAATATCACACAGCTGTTGTCTTGCTCAGAAGCAATAACAACTTTGCTCGTGATGGTGTGGGGGCCCAATGAGGTCTGTGCTTCTCTCTAATATGGTGGTATTTTTAACCTGTTTTGGCTATTTCGCCAACTAAATATATCTCTGCTGATGTGCAGATCTTGTGCTTAACAAAATAAATAACAAATATATTATTATTATTATTATTATTATTATTATTATTATTATTATTATTATTATATTACATTCTTATCTTTTCTCTCATTGTGACTTTCAGGCTTCTGTATAAAGCCATAGACTCCCATGCTGAAGATGTTGGCCCTATTTACAACTACCGCGTGGTCATCTCCATCTTCTTTATTATCTATATTATTATCATCGCCTTCTTCATGATGAACATCTTTGTAGGTTTCGTCATTGTTACCTTCCAAGAGCAAGGAGAGCAGGAGTATAAAAACTGTGAGCTGGATAAGAACCAGGTAGGTATACACTGAAATTCTTATAAATGTCAGATGTAGGTTATGAACAGTCTGGGTTTATATTTTTATAGAAATGTAAATTTAAATTCAAATCAGTAGATGTTTTAGTAATAACTGCACTTAAAGTATTCCAATTTTGACAGTCTATTTTTTTCTAATGTAAATAACTGCGACAGCAGGTGAGCTTACTAAGTCTTACTATTAAGTCATGTAGAAAAAAATCTAAATACTAATATTCATGTATTTTTTTAATTCAACCATTTAAGATGGAAAAAAGAAGAAAACATGATTACCGTATTTTTCGGACCATAAGGCACACTTAAAATCCTTTACTTTTCCATGATAACTTTCCCAAAAATGCGGTGCGTCTAATGTATGAATTAATTCTGGTTGTGCTTTCTGACCTAGAACCGATTGTAGATGGTACACGGCGCTCATAAATCTGTCAAAATGTTTTAGCATGCCCTTGGTAAGTTACGAAGCTTATGGCAACCGTAGTGCGCACCATTGCAGAGTAATACGGTATGTGCTTCAGCATTAGGGTATTCATTCATTCATTTTCGAAGCGGATTTCAAACTCAACGCTATCGGTCACGCAGTACAACATGGACATAGAGCAGCTGCGAGAGAATTCAACATTAACGAATCAATGATACGGAAGTGGAGGAAGCAAGAAGACGCCCTGCGCCAGGTAAAGACCAAACTGAGCTTCCGACGGAACTTAAGAGTTTTGTTTCATTTAATGCGTCTTATAACCCGGTGCGCTTTATGTATGAAAAAGCAGCCGATCGTTGATATTGCGTCTTATAATCCGGTGCGCTTTATGGTCCGAAAAATACAGTAATATATTATAATGCTTAGTCACAAATAGAAAATTGCTTTTGCTGTGTTTCACAAAAATAATTTTAGTCTTACAATGGTGTTTGAACATTTGTCAACCCTTTAAAATGCTCTGTATTTCTGTATAAATATTATGTAAAACATCAGATTTTCACAGATGTTCTAAAGGTAGTGAACCAATTTAAACAAATGCCACAAAAACAATATACTTTATTTTTTAGCTAAAATATCCAATATTTCATACCTGAGACTGGCAAACATATGTGAACATCTAGGGTTAGTAGTTAATTTAAAGGTGAATTTAAAGTCAAATGTTTTTTTGTTTTTTTTTAATGGGATGTTGTGTAAAAGGAACTGGTCACAAAAGAACACATGGTTTTTCTAAGCACCTGAAGACCCTTCTCACATTGGTTAATTTTAGTGTTCATGAGTTCACCAGCCGTTCATTCTGAACAACCACAGTGTGCATGGCAGCACTGCAAGAAGAAAGCCACTGCTCTCCAAAAAGAACATTGCTACCCATTTGCAGTTTGCTAAAGATCATGTGGACAAGCCATAAGGCTAATGAAAAATGTTTTGTGGATTTATGAGACCAAAACAGAACTCAATAATGAATTCTGAATTAAACCAGCAAATTTTAAATTAGATGTCAGGTCTGTCCAGTCTAACTAGTTACCTGAAACATTTAGTTGCAGGTCATACCAGATTCTGAAAGTTCACAAACCTTTGCCACTCACAGGTATGTAATATTGGATCATTTTCCTCAATAAATAAATGTTCACGTATAATAGTTTTGCATAATTTACTTAATGGGTTCTCTTTGTTTTAGGACTTGCTTAAAAATATGGTGTATTAGGTCATACTTATACAGAAATATTAAAAATCCTAAAGGGTTCACAAACATTCAAGCACTACTGTAGATCTCTGTGCACATCTGAGAAGCTTATCTTTCAATACATTCTGTGTGCAGCGGCAGTGTGTCGAGTATGCTCTAAAAGCAAGGCCACTACGCAGATACATTCCTAAAAACCCATATCAGTACAAGGTATGGTATGTGGTCAACTCCACCTACTTTGAATACCTGATGTTCACCCTAATCCTACTCAACACCATCTGTTTGGCAATGCAGGTAAGTATGCTGATGTAAATGGTTGCATTGATTTGGATAGAAGGACAAATAAATAACAATGTTATTAGAAAGGCAGAAAGTACTTTTTGGCCATTGAGACAAACCTGGAACATATATAATCTAAATTCTTCTATCTTTCTATAGCACCATGGTCAGTCATCATCCTTCAGCAAAGCCATGAACATCCTTAACATGCTCTTCACTGGTCTGTTTACTGTGGAGATGATCCTCAAACTTATTGCCTTCAAACCCAGGGTACGGTCTGCTCCCTACTTCAAAACTATTAAAAAACATATATGTATTAATCAGTATGATTTTTTTAGGCAATAACTATAGATTATGTGTAGATTATATACACTCATTGACAAAAAAACATAACTCACCACGAAGGAGTTGATGGAATCAAATGAAACTTTATATATATGAATGTAATGATGATTATATGTAAGTGATTATAATATTAGCATAAGTTTATTGGGGAAAGCTGTACAATTGAAAGGACCTTCTAGTGCCCTGTTGGGCTACCTCTAGCCTGGATACAAGATGAGATACAGTTGGACATGAAGGCATACGGGTTCCGTATGATATCCTGTGGCACATTTGTCCACAGATGTTGCAGCTGGGCCTGTAGATCCTGCACACTTGTAGGTTGCCAAAGCCGGCAACCCAGCTGGTCCCATAAATGCTCAATTGCTGATAAATCTGGAGACCAGGCAGGCAAAGGAAGTGTTGCAATCTAGCAGAGAAATTGATGGGAAATCCTTGCTGTGCTTGGGTGAGCTTTATGCTGATGAAAAATGCCATTTTGAAACCCTGCCATGAGAGGCATCAGGATGTCCTGCAAATGTCGTTGTCTCTTGTACTACTTCTATGGGTGACACACTATCGTATGCGATTGCTCCCCTGATCATCACCCCAGAATTTGGGGCAGTGTGTTGCTTCACAGAAAGGAGGTACCATAGTCTAACCCGACCATTGTTGTAATCCAAACAGAACCTGGATTCAACAATGATGATGATATGGTTCCTAGCAGTCCAGGTTTCTCTACACCACTGCAAATGAAGGCAACGGTTGCTGGCTATCAGTGGCAGGATACATGCAGAAATAGGCACCTGTGACAATGAATTTCCTTCTGCTAAGTGCATGAAAAAACTGTGGGAGCTGCTCATGCTTGTCAGCAAATCAAACAACTGAACTACTGCTCCCTCTCCTGCTCCTATCTCCTAACAGAATAGAACAGCCTAGATGGCAGGAAATTGTAAATAAGTACAGTAATGTTTAATACACTTACATTACCCTAACTGGAGATCTTCTCTGAGAGCTATTGTGAATATGAATTACTGTGTACTGAATTGTGACACATAAATCTTGAATCGTGAAGGAAGTATCGGCTGAAACAAGTCACCAATCTCAACTCATACAAGTTTAACTAAGTGCCCCGAGTATTGAGCTAATGACGAGAAGTGAGACAAATATTACTAGTCAAAATGGGTCGAGAAACGAATTTGACAAGTTCTGAGGTGGTCGAGAACCAAGGTACCACTGTATTCTAGCTGGGCATTTTATTTTTTGTCAATGAGTATATAATTATTTAATATATATATTTATTTATATATTATATATAATTGTCTATAGAGCAGCTCTGTAGACGAGTGTACACACAGCTGGCATGAACTTGATTGCAAAATCTGATTATCTGTGTTTGCTCAACGTTGTGATGTTCCTGAATGCTTGGCTTTCTGAATTAAAGTGCTGCCTTAAATGCTTGGTGTTGGGGTTAAGTGAGTTCACTGTGGAGGAATGTCCATGACAGCCAGCACTCCATAATCACAGTGTTAGACTTTTGGCAAAGTGTGTATATACAGTGTATATATATATATATACACTGATAGATATATAGATATATATTAGATTATAATATCTTTCTAGTTTCAGGTAAACTGAACTGGGATGGTAATGATTTTGGGAAAAGTTTAATCAACTACACTAAAAAGTCAGAAGTACACCATTTTATTAATCTTTGGAATCCCTTAAGGGTAGGCCAAAAATCTTTAAACATTAGGATTGCTTTTATGTTTCATGTTTTTAGCAAAACTAACAGCAACGGGTCTGTATGAAATCAGCATCAGACTCTATAACTACCTTCTGCATGACCTGAACAACAGGGTCACTCTAAAACACCAATATTCCTCATAATCTCAGCCTCTTTGTACACCAAGTTTGACCTGCACAGCCCATATAACCTGATCCAGGTGAAGCAGAGCAATGAATGAAAAATGGCATTCAACATCTTTTGAACCACTGAAAAACTTGGTCATGCCCATTTGGTTGGTGAACAGTCCCACCATCTGTCATTGCTTTATTAATGAGGTAATAAATGATACCTTTAATCGATGGATATCCAGCTACTTGGATGACACTCTACTCTACAGGAAGACTGCAGGTGAACATGTAGACTATATTGTATGGGTCCCGCAGCTGCTTCGGGAAAACACATGAATGAAACTTTGGGACCCTTTCCATTTCAATCACTGGTAACAATTTTCGGATTTGTTGTTACCCCAATTCAAGTAATATGTCTCTGCAGATATATTATTCCAGTCGAGTGGACTTATGACATGTGGAATAAGGACTTCCTCGATGGATAGAGACACGTGGAGGTCATAGCAGTAACCTGTAAAAGGAACATGAAAAAGAGGTCTTGACTGACTGGTTTGCTCTACCCCTTGTTCATCCCCTCATGGCAGTGGTCCCACATACGTTTGTACTTAGTTGCACAATTTTGATCGTGGACCACTTTTCAGAGGCCTGCCATAGCTCTTCCAGCTCCATCCCTGTCAGCAAATACCTGGTTAAAAGAATAGAAAGAAAAGAAAGTAGAAGAAAGAAAAGAAAACTTAGAACTTTGATGGAATCGAACTTTTAGTATTGAGGTGATCTTCCTATTTTGTACCCATATGGCTTCAACTGACTTCAGTGTTCTCAAAGAATGAGGAGGTTTCTAAGTCCATGTCACAAGTCTGATCCCTGCTCTACGGGCACATTTCCTTTACTGCCTTCTGTCAGTCACACAATAACTAATTTCCCATACTATGGTGGCTCTGCACTGGAATTCACCCCCCTCCTTTCACCTTACAGGTTTGACATGTTTTTTCGAGACTGAATTTGGAAGAACTATTTATGTACTTAATATTGGATGTTTTTACTGTGATACAGACAAATTAAGTGGAGATTTAACTTAAGTACACTTAAAATTACCTTACTCTTCAGGGATTCCGTAGTAAGGTCAGTGCAAGTGGTCATGTGTGTTTTTTAACACATTGAAAAAAAGTCTTGAAATCCAATAGTATAGTGTGTAACACTTTACTATAAGGGTACCTGAAATAGCATTCATTCATGCAGTGTTTCATGAGCGAGTAATCACTAATTCATACACATAATACATCACAAGTTATCATGAATATGCTTAAAGTGATGATGTCTCATGCTGGAGCAATATATTAATTCATGTAGTAATTAAGGTAGAGCATGAATCTTCAGCATTACAAAAGCATTACTTCTTCATGAGTTCATTATGTTTGTGGCCCTCAAAGTAAAGTGTTACCATGTAGTGTTTGCAAGCATTTACAAATAACTGCTTCTAAGCACAACATAATGTTGTGTACTGTTTAATAACTTATATTTCAGGTATTCTCTGGACACCAAGGTGCAGGCTACTATGATATTTTTTCTTCATTTTAGGACATTGATAGATTTTTAAATAACAATGCTTAATGTTTGAAAATGCAACAACATCTAAATCTCTTAGATTTTTATAATATGGGTTTTTGTGATAGGTTTAGTCAAGGTTTCATCAAGTGGAGTTTATCGTGCTGTCTTTTACGTAGTTCCCCAGGCCTATATCACTGGCAACACCCAGCTCTGCTTTTTGGAAATTAGAATACATTTTTTTGCTTTTCTGTGGAAACTGTATTTCATTTTGTTTACCTATAAGACATGAACTAGATTATGGTGCATCACATTGTGCATCATGTTTTCTACAACATAGTTATCCTACGTCATGTTGTAACAGTAGTTTAATGCAGCCGGAACAGTGATTTCATTACTAACTAATTTTGTGTATAGTGAAATGGTATACAGCTGTAGAGATTTGTGGTTGTCACTTGGCTACAAACTACTTCTGAGGCCGAACGTGCTGAAAGCGTGCTAGAAGAGAATGGTAGGTATGCAGTGTTGTTAATGTTTAATGCTATCTGTCTAACTAACCCTTCATCCTGTATAGGGTTACTTTAGTGACCCGTGGAATGTTTTTGACTTCCTCATCGTAATTGGCAGCATTATAGACGTCATTCTGAGTGAAATAAATGTAAGTACACCACGACCATATCTCACTCTTTCTCTCTCTTATCTCCTCTCTTTCTCTCTCTGCTTAACCTGTATTTTCCTCCCTCACTTTCTGTCTGCCCTTTTATGCTTTCTTTACTTTCACTCCATGACTTGATGCTGCTTTTCTCAAGCCCCACCTCTCCTGAAGGCAAGATGACCACGAAAGATGTATGCTGTGCAATGTTGAGAGGTGGTCTAGAGCTTGTGAAGAAATTCTGAAAAGGTGTTAGGGGTTTGCAGTACTACCATATCTTAGGGATTAAGACAAAAGAGATACAAACTTTCTGTGACATTAATTTTCACTGTGGCTAACAAACACGCCCAAACTAACCATGGACTTTTGAGTACCGTTGTTTTGTTGTTGATGTTCTTTCTCATCAGCAAGCATGAGTGCCCACAGGTCCTCCTGTCCATCTGTTGGAATGTGTTTGTGTTCTCACTCCCTTTCACAACTGTCTTGTGGTTTTATGATTTGCCCCATGTCTTCAAAAGTTAGTGTCCTTGTATAACTCTTTCTTATTTTTTCTCTCTTTTTCTCAATTACTTTTGTTTGTCCCCCCCAATCCACCCAAGCAGCATTATTTTGTTGATGCATGGAATACGTTTGACGCTCTCATAGTAGCGGGTAGCGTTGTTGACATAGCTATCACAGAGGTTAACGTAAGTAGTCTTTTAGCCTATCTATCTGCACATAACACTTCCCACTCTCAAGAATAATGAAGACTAAGCTTAAGTGTTTTGTCATTATGACCTTTCGAACCTTTCCCTCTCATTATCCCATGGAGCATGCACCAAACTGTATAGCAAAAACATATGGTAATATATTCTGGCTTGTCTGGAAATATGTATTACAGATCAGCTATTTAACAATAGAGATAATATACAGTTGATGCCAAAATGTAGAAGGCCAAAGTTGCTTTCTATAAGTGGTCATTTCTAATTAGTAGCTAACTGGCAAATTTGTTTTAGGTTATATTTAGTATATTAGGTTTTATGTACAGTGGTGCTTGAAAGTTTGTGAACCCTTTAGAATTTTCTATATTTCTGCATATATATGACCTAAAACACCATCAGATGTAAAAGTAGATAAAGAGAATCCAGTTAAAGAAAAATATGACACAAAAATATTATACTTAGTCATTTATTTATTGAGGAAAATGATCCAATATTACATATTAGTGAGTGGCAAAGTATGTGAACCTTTACTTTCAGTATTTGTTGTGACCCACCTCATGCAGCACTAACTGCAATTAAATGTTTCCTGTAACTGTTGATCAGTCTTGCACACCGGGTTGGAGGGGTTTTAGTCCATTCCTCCGTACAGAACAGCTTCAACTCTGGGATGTTGGTGGGTTTCCTCACATGAACTGCTCGCCACAACATTTCGACTGGATTACATTCCTTTGACTTGGCCATTCCAAAACCCCATTGTTGTTCGCTGTTCTTCTGATGGTGGACTCGTGAACATTAACATTAGCCAATGTGAGAGAGGCCTTCAGTTGCTTAGAAGTTACCCTGGGGTTCTTTGTTACCTCACCAACTATTACACACCTTGCTCTTGGAGTGATCTTTGTTGGTCGACCACTCTTGGGGAGGGTAATAATGGTCTTCAATTTCCTCCTTTTGTACACACTCTGTCTGACTGTGGATTGGTGGAGTCCAAACTCTTTAGAGATAGTTTTGCAACCTTTTCCAGCTTGATGAGCATCAATAACTCTTTTTCTGAGGTCCTCAGAAATCTCCTTTGTTCGTGCCACGATACACTTCCACAAACATGTGTTGTGAAGAGCAGACTTTGATAGATCCCTGTTCTTTAAATAAAACAGTGTGCCCACTCACACCTGATTGTCATCCCATTGATTGAAAACATCTGACTCTAATTTCACAGTCAAATTAACTGATAAATCTAGAGGTTCACATACTTTTGCCACTCACTAATATGTAATATTGGATCATTTTCCTCAGTAAATAAATGACCAAGTATAATATTTTTGTGTCAATTGTTTAACTAGGTTCTCTTTATCTACTTTTAGGACTTGTGCAAAAATCTGCTGATGTATTAGGTCATCTTTATGCAGAAATGCAGAAAATTTGAAAGAGTTCACAAACTTTCAAGCAACACTGTACATCAGAAGTTTACATATATATTGTTAATTTAACATACATCAAATTCTTTGGGTAGCCTTTCACAAGTTTCTTGTAATACTTTGTTAGAGTTTTTTCAAATTCCTCCTGATAAGTGGTATAGTTTAGGTTTGTGGGTCTCCTTGTTCTAACATGACTTTTTAGCTTAATCCACAACTTGGACTACTGGCCAGCTGACACCAATTAGCTTTGTCACGACATTTTGCCATTTGTCACAACTTTGAAGAAATTCGTTCAGTGTCTTGCTGAAATCCTAGTTATGACTAAGTAATTTTCTGGCTGATGCCTTGAGGTGTTGCTTTAGTATTTGTAGGTAATTATATGTTTGTCATATAATTTTATTCTTAAGTCTTTCTGAGTTACTTCAAGTTTCTTTCGAGTTCCTTCGAGTTTCATGGCCAAAAAGGCCCTTAATCTAAAGGCCCTTAAATATGGCCACAGGACAGAGTGACCAGATTTTCGAATAGGGGACACTGTGTTCACAGTACTGTAGTGCCTGCATAGATGAGGTACCAAGTCAGACCGAGGAAACATAACGTTCTTCATTAAATACTCAGCACAGCACAGCACACACATTTACTTTTTTCGGCTTCTTTGTGCTTTATTATAACGTTGATTAATATCGTTTCCACTTCCATGCAAAAGTAAATTTAACTCCACATGTCTAGCAAACCACTTCCAATAAATGTGTATTCTTTTTGAAGCTGGTCGTTCAACATACTTTTTTGTTTAGCCGTCACAGCAGTATATCAGCCATAGTGAGTGAGAGCACATCACGTTGGTGAAGGGCGGCTGATAATAGGTTGAATTAGAGTGGAGCTAAAAAGTATTTAGTCAGCCACTGACTGTGCAAGTTCTCCTACTTGATGAGAGAGGTCTGTAATTTTCATCATAGGTACACTTCAACTATGAGAGACAAAATGAGGGGAAAAAAAATCCAGGAAATGACATTGTAGGATTTTTAAAGAAATTGTAATTGTAAATTATGGTGGAAAAATAAGGATTTGGTCAATAACAAAAGTTCAACTCAATACTCTGTAACATAACCTTTGTTGGCAATGACAGAGGTCAAATGTTTCCTTTAAGTCTTCACCAGGTTGGCACACACTGTAGCTGGTATTTTGGCCCATTCCTCCATGCGTATCTCCTCTAGAGCAGTGATGTTTTGGTTCAAAACGGATTTTGAACTCCCTCCACAAATTTTCTATGGGGCTGAGGTCTGGAGACTGGCTAGGCCACTCCAGGACCTTGAAATGCTCTTTACGGAGCCACTTCTTTGTTGCCCGAGCGGTGTGTTTAGGATCATTGTCATGCTGGAAGACCCAGCCACGTTCCATCTTCAATGCTCTCACTGATGGAAGGAGGTTTTGCCTTAAAATCTCACGATACATGGCCCCATTCATTCTTCCCTTAACACGGATCAGTCGTCCTGTCCCCTTTGCAGAAAAACAGCCCCAAAGCATGATGTTTCCACCCCCATGCTTCACAGTAGGTATGGTGTTCTTGGGATGCAACTCAGCATTCTTCTTCCAAGTTGAGTTTTTACCCAAAAGTTCTATTTCGGTTTCATCTGACCACATGATATTCTCCCAATCCTCTCCTGGATCATCCATATGCTTTCTGGCAAACTGCAGATGGCCTGGACATGTACTGGCTTAAGCAGGGGGGCATGGCTGACACTGCAGGATCCGAGTCCCTCTCTGCGTAGTGTGTTACTGATGGTAGCCTTTGTTACTTTGGTCCCAGCTCCCTGTAAATCATTCATCAGGTCTCTCTGTGTAGTTCTGGGATTTTTGCTCATCGTTCTCATGATCATTTTGACCCCACGGGATGAGATCTTTGTGGGGACCCAGATCTCATCCCGTGGGGCCCCAAATCAAGGGAGACGCTTCCCAGCCTGTACAGGTCTATCATTTTCTTCCCGGGGTCCTTTGTCAGCTCTTTGGTCTTGGCCAGAAGAGAGGACAGAAGAGCTTCTTAAAGAAGAAGTTACAGGTCTGTGAAAGCCAGAAATCTTGTTTGTTTGTGGGTGACCAAATACTTATTTTCCACCTTGATTTACAATTATATTTTTTTAAAATCCCACAATGTGATTTGCTGGATTCTTTTTTCTCATTTTGTCTCTCATAGTTGAAGTGTAGCTATGATGAAAATTACATACCTCTCTCTTCTTTCTAAGTAGGAGAACTTGCACAATCAGTGGCTGGCTAAATGCTTTTTTGCCCCACTGTATTTTCATTTACAAAATCAACAAATGATTGGTCATTTTATGGTTAGACGTGTACAGTAACTTGTGAAGTAATTGGTACGTTCCTTTTGAATAAACGTATGTTGACACGATGCTTCTCCGTTAATGTTCATTACAGTATAAATTTGTGATTTTTTTTGACATGCAGGGGCAAATGTACATTTTTTAAGATTAAATTCGGTACACCATGACATGGACATGGTATTGTCCTGTAAAAACGTCTGGTCACCCTATCACAGGAGCTTTCTTATTTATCTCCTAATTATGATAGTTAGAAAATCAGAAGCTTGTAAATGCTATATCATTACATCAGTTTCTGATCTTTTTCAGTCTTTTTATAAAGACACTGGTGTATGTAAATTTTTGACTTACGTGAAGTCTAAACAAGTGAATTAAGGCTGCAAAACTTCTGTCTCTAATCGATTTTTTCTTAGCTCCAAACTTCACAAGGTACACAATGTACAGTCTTACAGTTTGCTTTCTTGCTTGAATGTCATTGAATTTGGTTTTGAATTAAATGTATATTTCTCATAAGCTTATATAAATTTTATTTTATTTTTTTAAAAGTAACAAATCATTTTGGTGCTTAACACATAATTAGATTGTTAACAATGGATAGAGACTGCATATAGCATATTGTGTATAGTATACTGTAATGCATTTTGTCCAGAGTTAAAATAGCTAATAATGCAGCCAAAACTCAGAAAAAGTTGGGATGGGATGGAAAATGCAAATAAAAGCCTCTGTGATTTACATTTACTGTAATTTTTATTTCCTTACAGACAGTATGAACACAAGATATTTCATGTTTTGTCTGGTCTCAACTTAATTTCCTTTGTTAATATACATCCACATTTCAGGCCTGCAACACATTCCAAAAAAGTTGGGACTGGGCAGTTTATATGACTAAATAATGATGTGATTTCAAACAGGTGATGTCAACAAGTTATTGTAATCATGATCTGGTACAAAAGCAGTATCAATGAAAGGCTGAGTATTTGAGGAACAAAGATGTGCAGGGGATCTCCAGTTTGTCAACAAACACATATGAAAACTATTGAAATGAAAATGAAATTTAAAAGCCATCTTCCTAAGATTAGAAGGGATTTGCATATTTCACTCCCCACAGCGCATACTATCATTAGTTAATATGATATAAGTAATTCGGAGGAATTTCGCTGGAAGCCTTGCACTACATCAACAACCATCATTCATCAGTAGCTGATGTTGAACACTACAGTACAGAGTTACATTCACAAATGCCACTTTGTGTGCAAAGAAGAAGCCTTTTGATAAACAGCAGCATTGATTCCCTGCACTCAGAAGCATCTGGGATGGACCATCACACAGTGGAAATGCATTATGTGAATCACTATTCCAGTTATCTTTTATAAGAAATGCACATTGTGGTATGTACAAAAGATGAAAAGGACCATCCAGACCGTTATCAGAAACAAGTCCAAAATCCAGTGTCTGTCCTGGTATGAGGTTGTGTCAGTGACCTTGTCATAGGTAATTTACACATCTGTGGTGGCAGCATCAATGCAGAAAAGTACATTAGGTTGAGATGTGTTTGCAGGAAGAATGAAACAAAATAACACCTGAAACACTTCAGCGCTTGGTGTCCTTATTGCCAAAATGCCTTTTAAGTGGGAAAGACTGATAAAGTGGTTAATTCTTTACTGTCCCAACTTCTTTTGGAATGTGTTGCAGGCCTGAAATGCAGGAATGGGTTTATGTTAAGCATAGGAATGAGGTTGACCAGACAAAACATGAAATAACTTGGGTTCTGTTCTGTTGGGTTCTGTTGGGTACTGTCTGCAATTAAATATTTTTGTTTGTTTTTTTATCTCAATGTTTATCCCAATATTTATACCATAACACTGTTCATAGCATTAATACATTTTCATTAGATACATACAGTTAGGCAGACATTTGGATGTTTCATTGGCTGGAACTATTTAACATTTGGACAGTCAGAGATGTATTCCCTATTTTGCTATACAGAGACACTTTCTGCACTGGCTCAACATTGGAGATACGGTGGTACATCGGTTCTCGTCATTAATTTTTTTCCAGAAGGCTTGTTGAGGACATACATTAATGGAGTTGTATTGTACAGGTGCTCCCTGATTTATGAAGGGAATATGTTCCACCAAATCCATCATAAATTAAATGTAACATGATAGCGGAGATATGGAAGGTGATATCTAATGATAAGTACACTAATGTTTAAAACACTTAAATTAACCTACAGTTGGCCAAAATAATTAAAACAAAGGTTATTTCCTTGCCACTGTCGCCCTAGGCTTGCTCAATTTGGGATTTTACGTAGATATTAGGAGATAATCTAAACTTGTAAAGTTGCTTTGAGACAATGCTCCATTGTAAAAAAGCGCTATATAAATAGATCTGACTTGACTTTTATAATAAAGTGTTAAAGTCTCATGAAATTTAGTGAGTAATCGATTAAAAGTGAAAGTAAAAGTGTTTTGCTTACTTACTCTTTTGGTGAACTCAGGGCTCTAGCATAGCTTCTAAGCCACCTGCAGCCTGGGGTCTGGAGCATTCAATTCCCGTTTTGCTTTTTGTTGGCTCTTATAAATTAACCTTTTTATGATGCATAGAGACTTATTTGCACTAAGAATACAATACTGTAGATGTAAAAATAAAATCAGTGGAGAAATAGCGAAAAAAAACAGAGATCTTCTCCAAGGGCTATTGTGAACCCAAATCACGGTGAACTGAATCATGAATCGTGAATCGAGTTTCGGCTGAAAGTCACAAGTTTAAAATGGGTTGAGAACTGAATTTAACGAGTTCCAAGATGGTCGAGAGCCGAGGTACCTCTGTATTTGTATCCTAATTATCTCATTGTTGTTTGTTGTTTACATTTGATTTAATTGAACAGCATGGCCTTGACCTCTGCATTGTGTTTGAATTTTGAGAGCACATAAAGTTTTACCAAATAATAACAATTATAACCAGTATCGATCAGTAATAAGATAGCCTTGTTGATGGTTAGCCTCTTTCTGCTGAATCATGATCAAATATGTACATCATCTTCTTCATTAGTTTTCAGTGCTTCATAAAAAGCATATTATCTTTATTAGCTGACTTGTGAGAGGGATGTGTTTGCTAGATCTGTCTTGCTATTGATGCAACATTGCACTGTTCCCTCTGAATGCTGTTAACTCCAGTCCCTTGGTTCTGCACTTTTTTCCTTTTATATGTGTCTTCCTTTCTCTCACCTCTCTTTCTGATTTAGTTGTTTTCACTTGAGTTTCCATCTGGATAGCCCTGGTGCCTGACTGCCATTAATTGCAGCGATGTAGCTACAAACTAATTCTGTAATTACATGGTAGAACAGTGAAAACATGTGTTTACTCACTGAAGGAGGTGACTTGATATTTTATAACCCAGGTAACAGGCTTATCCATTTTTTGCTAGTCATCTGATATTCTGCATCATGAGAGAACTTATTGTAAGACTCAAATCATACAAATTAGGCAGGTCATGATTTTTGTCTCACAACTGCCTATTTCGGATTATTTTATCAATCTTTTTGCACTTTAACTGTTCAACATACAAGGACGTGGCTGCCAAATCCTCTGTAGGATTCCGCAAATGATAAAGAATGTAATGTGGTACTGCAAGATATTTGAATAATCATGTAGAATATCGGTATACATACATTATTCCTCCACAAAAAGCCATATTTACGCCAGTACTTATCAGACCTAGTAGAAGTTTGTAACCAAAAGCTGAAGTAATTTCATGTGCCATGTATTTATATAGATATATATATATATAATATATATATATATATATATATATATATATATATATATATATATATATATATATATAATGGCACATGAAATTACTTCAGCTGTTGGTTACAAACTCCTACTAGGTTATGATTTTAATCCTCTTACACAGGAATAATGCACTATAGTACACTTAGACAGAAGAAAGTCACAAAAACAAAGTGATGAAGCGTCTCCTACATACAACAATTTGCATACAATCACACACATACTAGCATATTCTTCATGAGTGTACAATCCGGACCAATTAGGACACTCGTATTTCCTCTCCACTGCAATGGCCTGCAAAAGCACTCTATGCACATGTGAACACAAAATACTTACATGGAAGTATTATGATGGGAGGTTAGCACTGCTTTTGTGATAATTTGATCTGTCTGCCTTTCTTTAAAGCCAGCTGACCCGTCCTCCTCCACCCCATCCTCTGTGGTAAGACCAATGGTACGGACTGACGGTAATCAAACTACACATCACAATCTACCTCTTCCCTTACTCTACCTCCCAATAGCCATGCAGGCTTCAACATGTATTAGATGTACATTCATATAAAATTATCTACAGCTTCCTTACATTACTGGCAGATGTGTGTGATATGTGATGTGCTGCTGTGCTTTTGTTCCACAGTCCAACCCACCTCTCTGTGTTTGACATCTTTTTGCCATTGTCCACTGTGGTCCCATAATCAGTCCCTGTTTATGTGAGGGACCAGATTTTCTCTGGAATTACCCTCTACTACTGAAATGTAGGAGTCAGAATATAGATGAAGATATTCCTAATGCATGGTCCATTTATTGTCTGTTGTGACTATCTTTTCAAGTTCAAATGTATTTATCTAACACTTTTACTTAAAATAAAACAAAACTGTTTTACGGGGACCCAGGTTCAAGTTATTTAATAAAACAACCTAAGATGACTGAGGCAAGGTAAACCTCTTAGATGTCATGAGGAAGAAACCTTGAGAACACCAGTGCTTAATTGTTGGCAGACTTAACAGGTTGATGGCAGAGACTAAACATATGTTAATTCATCTAAGGAGTTCAAAAGTAAAAAGCATATGTAGAAAGTTCAGTCCCAAACAGCTCCAGAGACCCAGGTGTGAGTCCCAGCCCAGCCACTGTCTGTGTAGAATTTGTATGTTCTCCCAGTGTCTCCATGTGTTTCCTCTGAGTGTGTAGATTTCCTCCCGCATGACCCAGAGAATTGCATAAGGTCAAGTGTCATTTTAAAAATGTCCCACTGTGGATTTATGTGTGCATGTCCCCTGGGAAGGTCTGACTCCCAATCGATGGGGTGGTTCTTGCCTTGCCCCCTGTGCTGGAGCCAGATATATACTTTGAGGCACAACAATGCAGTGGATAGTGACAGCTCCACAAACCCATGTTAAAATTCTGCCCCAGTTGCTGCCTCTATGAAATTTGTAGGTTCTCCCTGTGTCTGCTTGAATTTCCTACTCCAATTTCTGCATTAGGTCAACTGATGTCTCCAAAAGTGTGAGCGTACGTGCATGCCCTCACCCTGCAAGTCTAGGGTTGATTCCCACCTTGCGCATGTCATATGGAAATCCGAATTCCATATTGGATTCTAAAAACTATTAGAAACAAAAATGCTTATTGTTGAAAATATAGCGTCATAAAGGTCACCAAATAAACCAGAATAATGTATGACCTCCTTTCTTAGGTTTGTGGGGTTGTGTACAATTCCATTATATTGTTTAACAAGTAATTTATTTTTTCTGTTTTTGTTTGCATGTTCTGTTGTTTTCTGTGTGCGTGTGTGCGTGCGTGCGTGCGTGCGTGCTTTCACATGTATGTATAAATATGTGCATCTGTGCTGTCTTCTCTGTACACGACATACTGAAAGGGGCAACAGAACACAGAAGATAATGCCAGGATCTCCATAACTTTCTTCCGACTATTTCGAGTGATGAGACTGGTAAAGCTGCTTTCACGTGGAGAGGGAATTCGCACCCTGCTGTGGACGTTTATTAAATCCTTCCAAGTGAGGAGTGGCTAATAGACAGACAAGTTACCATTCACAAAGTTTTTTATTATGTTTGTGTGTGTGGGGAACTAATGCATAAATACGAAATACATAATTGAAACTGTTATCTCAATCTCTGTCTTACTCTATAGGCACTTCCATATGTGGCATTGCTCATAGTAATGCTTTTCTTCATCTACGCTGTTATTGGAATGCAAGTAAGTCTTCACCAAATATGATGTATTTTGTTAAAAACTTTGTTCAAAACAGGTGCTAAAGGATGTGTCAAGTAATGTGTCGTATATTGCAGGCCTGAAATGAAGCAATGGATGTTATTTATCAAATGAAATGAAACTGGCCAGACAAAACATAAAATATCCTGGGTTCATACTATGTGCCATTAATAACAGTCAAATTACAGACATACCTCAGCACTCAACCACTTCTCAACAGTATATCAGTATATCAGCTGCTAACACCTAACCCACCCTGCTCCACAGGTGTTTGGAAAGATAGCACTGAGAGACAATAGCCAAATCAACCGAAACAACAATTTTCAAACATTCCCACAGGCTGTTCTACTGCTCTTTAGGTCAGTTCTTTTTGTCATACTGCTTATGTTCTTTTACCCTCATCCAAGCTGAAAGCAATTATAGTTTAACCTCTGTGTATTTTGTGCCTGTTTTCAGGTGTGCCACTGGTGAAGCCTGGCAGGAGATTATGTTGGCTTGTTCCCCTAACCGCCCTTGCGAGAAGGGTTCTGAAGAAGGCCCTGCCAGTGAGGAGTGTGGTAGCCACTTTGCCATCATTTATTTTGTCAGTTTCTACATGCTTTGTGCCTTTCTGGTGAGTGGTTCATTCACAGTTCTGTTAAACATCTCAGTCACAGATTGTAGGTTAATGATTGATTAATCAATGATTAGGGAATATTCCAAGATGTTGCCTTAATGGATGTAAACAATTAAAATTTAATCCAATTGGCACATAGTTCTTATTGCATTACACTTAACATTTATCTCTGCCTTCACAGATTATCAATCTGTTTGTGGCTGTCATAATGGACAACTTTGACTATCTGACAAGGGATTGGTCAATCCTAGGACCGCATCATCTTGATGAGTTCAAAAGGATATGGGCAGAGTATGATCCTGAGGCTAAGTTAGTTGTCTTTTGTTCTGTTGTTACCTATTTATATGTGGCTTTCTTCTCGGTAAATAATACAGTGGTGCTTAAAAGTTTGTGAACCCTTTAGAATTTTCTGTATTTCTGCATAAATATGACCAAAAACATCATCAGATTTTCACACAACTTGGTCATTTATTTAATGAGGAAAATGATCCAAAATTACATATTTGTGAGTGGCAAAAGTATGTGCATCTTTATTTTCAGTTTCTGGTGTGACCCCCCTGTGCACCAATAACTGCAACTAAGCATTTCCTATAACTCTTGATCAGTCCTGCACACCGGCTTGGAGGAATTTTAGCCCATTCCTCCATACAGAACAGCATCAACTCTGGGATGTTGGTGGGTTTCCTCACAGTAGCTGCTCGCTTCAGGTCCTTCCACAGGATTTCCATTGGATTAAGGTCAGGACTTTGACTTAGCCATTCCAAAACATTAACTTTATTCTTCTTTAACCATTCTTTGGTAAAACGGCTTGTGTGCTTAGGGCCGTTGTCTTGCTGCATGAGCCACCTTCTCTTGAGATTCAGTTCATGGACAGATGTCCTAATGTTTTCCTTTAGAATTCTAAATAATTCAGAATTCATTGTTCCATCAATGATGGCAAGCCGTCCTGGCCCAGATGCAGCAAAACAGGCCCAAACCATGATACTACCACCACCATGTTTCACATATGGGATAAGGTTCTTATGCTGGAATGCAGTGTTTTACTTTCTCCAAACATAACGCTTCTCTTTTAAACCAAAAAGTTCTATTTTGGTCTCATCCATCTACAAAACATTCTTCCAATAGCCTTCTGGCTCATCCACGTGATCTTTAGCAAACTGCAGATGAGCAGCAATGTTCTTTTTGGAGAGCAGTGGCTTTCTCCTTGCAACCCTGCCATGCACACCATTGTTGTTCAGTGTTCTTCTGATGGTGGACTCATGAACATTAACATTAGCCAATGTAAGAGAGGCCTTCAGTTGCTTAGAAGTTACCCTGGGGTCCTTTGTGACCTCGCCAACTATTACACGCCCTTGCTCTTGAAGTGATCTTTGTTGGTTGACCACTCCTGGGTAGGGTAACAATGGTCTTGAATTTCGTCCATCCTCAATCTGTCTAATTGTGGATTGGTGGAGTCCAAATTCTTTAGAGATGGTTTTGTAACCTTTTCCAGCCTGATGAGCATCAACAACTCACCTTCACTTAATTTCACCATCAAATTAACTGATAAACCTAGAGGTTCTCATACTTTTGCCACTCACTATTATATAATATTGGATCATTTCCTCAATAAATAAACGACCAAGTATAATATTTTTGTCTCATTTGTTTAACTGGGTTCTCTTTATCTACTTTTAGGACTTGTGTGAAAATCTGAAGATGTTTTAGGTCATATTTATGCAGAAATAGAAAATTCTAAAGGGTTCACAAACTTTCAAGCACCACTGTACATATTGACAATGATGTAGATTTTGCAAGGCAAAAAGAAGCATCCAGTTTTACCCCCACTTACCTTAGTGTGGTCTGCAGCCTAACCCAGAATTTACTGGGCACATATACTGTAGTAATACACCCTAAATGCCACTCCACCCAGGGAGCCAGTCCATTGCAGGTAACATAAATACACCATCCAACATTACAACATTACAACATTCACATTAAGTCCTACCTGGGGTTTGAATGTAGACCATCAGAAAGTGCCACATCCAGCAGAGGGCACTTACCACTGAGCCACCAGAGCCACATTAGGTTTAGTCATATGTTAAAATATTTAGTTGTGTCTGGGGTTGTTTCCAGGGTTTTTGCAGTAAATTAGGACCTGTTATTTCCATGTGGCTGTTACCACTGATGGTAAGTACAATTCTGCGGTGATGATACACTTATTGCAGCAATAACAAGTGAATTTCATATGCTATGATTATAAAATTTTAAAACCAGCCGCTAGATTGCTCAGGCAGGGTATTTCTAGTGCCAGTCCCAAGCCCGGATAAATGGTGAGGGTTGCGTCAGGAAGGGCATCCTGTGTAAAACATTTGCCAAATAAAGTATGCGAGTTCATAATAATTTCACCATACCGGATCGGTCGCGGCCCGGGTTAACAACGACCGCCACTGGTACTGGTAGCAAACAGGCTACCAGCGGAAATTGGACTACTGTTTGCCGAAGACGAAGAGGAAGGAGGCGTGTGAGGAGACAGAGAGAAATCAGGAGGGGCCAGAATATAGCACTGAGGGTAGCAACCCTAAATGTAGGGACGATGACAGGGAAAGTTAGAGACCTGACTGATATGATGCAGAGGAGAAAGGTCGATGTTTTGTGTGTGCAGGAGACAAAGTGGAAGGGTAGCAAGGCTCGATGAATTGGTGCAGGATTTAAACTGTTCTACCATGGTGTGGATAGGAAGAGAAATGGAGTTGCGTGTGGTCCTGAAGGAGGACTATGTAAAGAATGTCGTTGAGGTGAAAAGGGTGTCAGATAGGAGAATATGTCTGAAGCTGGAAATTGAGGGTGTAATGGTGAATGTTGTTGTTAGTGGCTAGCAACCACAAGTTGGCTGTGAAGTAGAGGAGAAAGGGGGATTTCTGGGGAGTTGTTAGATGAAGTGGTTGAGAGCATTCCCAGGGGTGGAGAGAAGAGATGACTGGTGATTGGTGCAGATTTCAATGGTCATGTTGGTGAAGGTTATAAAAGGAGGAGATGAGGAAGTGATGGGCAGGTTTGGTGTTTAAGGATAGGAAACCTAGAAGGACAGATGGTGCTGGATTTTGCAAAGAGGATGGAAATGGCTGTGGTTAACACATATTTCAAAAAGAAGGAGGAGCATAGGGTGACTTATAAGAGTGGAGGGAGGAGCACACAGGTAGACTACATCCTATGTAGAAGAGGTTGCTTAAAAGAGATTTGGTGACTGTAAGGTAGTGGCAGGGGACAGTGTAGCTAGGCAGCATCGGATGGTGGTGTGCAGGATGGCTTCTGGTGGTTAGGAAGAGGAAGAGGACAAAAGGCAGAGCAGAGGACCAAATGGTGGAAGTTGAGAAAGGAAGAATGTTGTAAACGGAGTTCAGAGAGGAGCTGAAGGAAAGGCTTTGGGTGATAGGAAAGAGCTCCCAGACGACTGGGTAGTAGCAGCAACAGTGATTAGACAGACAGGTAGAAAAGTTTACTGGGTGTGGTCTCTTCTGGACAGACAAAGGATGAAAAGGAACCCTGGTGGTGGAACGAGGAAGTGCAAGAGGTTATTCAGAGAAAGAGGTTCAGCACAGAAGGAATGGGACAGGGACAGGAGTAATGTAATGAGAGTAGGCAGGAGTACAAGTGGATGCGGCAAAGGGCAAAGAGGGAGGTAGCAAAGGCCAAGCAAGAAGCCTATGATGAGTTATATGAAAGGTTAGACGTATGGGAAGGAGAGAAAGGAGTTGTATCTGCTGGGCGAGACAGATAGATAGAGCTGGAAAGGATTGCAGCATGTCAGGGAGATCAAGGATAGAAATGGAAATGTACTGACAGGTGAGGAGTGGGTGAGGGAAAGATGGAAGGAGTATTTTGAAGAGTTGATGAATGTAGAAAATGAAAGGGAAAGAAGGTTGGATGGCGTAGAAATTGTGGAACAGGATGTAGCAAAGATTAGCAAGGACGAAGTGAGGAAAGCTTTGAAAAGGATGAAGAACGGAAAGGCAGTGGGACCTGATGACATACCGGTTGAGGTATGGAAAAGTCTAGGAGAGCTGGGAGTGGTGTTTTTGACTAGATTATTCAGTGGAATTCTGGTGAATGAGAGTATGCCGGAGGAATGGAGGTAAAGTTTGCTTGTACCGATTTTTAAGCAGAGGGGTGATGTACAGAGTTCTGGCTCTTACACGGGCATAAAGTTGATGAGCCACACAATGAAGAGTTGGGAGAGAGTTGTGGAACCTAGGCTCAGACAGGAGGTGACAGTGTGTGCACAACAGTATGGTTTCATGCCAAGGAAGAGCACCATGGATGCGACTTTTGCTTTGAGACTGCTGATGGAGAAGTATAGAGATGGTCAGAAACAGCTACACTGCGTCTTTGTGGATTTGGAGAAAGCTTATGACAGGGTGCCAAGGGAGGAACTGTGGTGGTGTATGAGGAAGTCTCGAGTGGCTGAAAAGTACGTAAGATTCGCGCAGGACATGTATGACAACAGCGTGACAGCGGTGAGATGTGCTGTAGGAGTGACAGATAGCTTCAAGGTAGGGGTGGGACTGCATCAAGGATCGGCCCTGAGTCCCTTCTTATTTGCTCTAGTGATGGACAGACTAACAGATGAGGTCAGACAAGAATCGTCGTGGACTATGATGTTTGCAGACGACATTGTGATCTGTAGTGAGAACAGGGAAAAGGTAGAAGAGAACTTGGAGAGGTGGAGGTATAATCTGGAAAGGAGAGGAATGAAAGTCTAATGTAGTAAGACAGAATACATGTGTGTAAATGAAAGGGAGGCAGGTGGAACAGTCAGGCTACAGGGATTGGTGGTCACAAAGGTCCAGGAGTTCAGGTACTTGGGATCAACTGTCCAAGGAAATGGGGAGTGTGAAAAGGAGGTAAAGAAGAGAGTACAGGCAGGATATAGTGGGTGGAGAAGAGTGTCAGGAGTGCTGTGTGACAAAACGGTCACAGCAAAAGTGAAAGGAAAGATTTATAAGAGAGTAGTGAGACCAGCCTTGTTGTATGGCTTAGAGACAGTGGCACTGACAAAGAGACAGGAAGCAGAGCTGGAGGTGGCAGAACTTAAGATGTTGAGGTTCTCTTTAGAAGTGTCTAGGGTGGACAGGATTAGGAATGAGATCATCAGAGGGACAGCACAGGTTGGATAGTTGGGAGACAAAATTCGAGAGGGAAGACTGACATGGTTTGGACATGTGCAGAGGAGGGATAGTGGATATATTGGTAGTGAGGATGTTGGAGATGGAGCTGCCAGGCAAGAGACAGAGAGGAAGACCAAAGAGGAGTTATTTGGTTGTGGTAAATGAAGATATGCAGGGAGTTGGGGTGAGAGTAGAGGACGTGGAGGACAGGGTGAGGTGGAAACGTTTAACTCGCTGTGGTGACCCCTGATAAAGGGAGAAGCCGAAAGAAGAAGAAGAAGAAGAAATGACAAAAATTAGTGTAAATACAACCCTAGATCAGAAATAAGTGGGGCAGTATGGAAAATGCATATAAAAAACACACAACGTTTCTTAGATTTACTTTGACTTTAAATTTTATTTTATTGCAGACATTACTAACTTGAGATATTTCATGTTTCGTCTGGTTAAACACATTCAAAAAAAGTTGGGACAGGGCAATTTAGAACTTGTAATGAGTTTAAAAAACAAAATAATGATGTGAGTTCAAACAGGTGATGTTAACAGCTGATTGTAGTCATGATTTAATACAAAAGCAGCATCCAGGAAAGGTCCAAAGAAAGATTAGATTTGCATATTTCTCCCTCTACAGTGCATAATATCATTAAACAATAAACAATTCAAGGAATCTACAGGAATTTTAGTGCGTAAAGGCGAAGGGCACAAGCTTAAGCTGAACGCCCATAAGCTTTGATCCCTCAGACGGTATTGCATCAAGAACCGCTATTCAACAATACCTGATATAACCACATGGGCAAGGGATTACTTTGGCAAACCTTTGTCAAGCACAATACGTCGACCTCTCTGGGCTCAGAGGCATCTAGGTTGGACCATCACATAGTGGAAATGTGTATTGTGGTTAGATGAATCAGTATTCCAGGACATTTTTGGAAAAAATGGACGCCGTGTGCTGAAGACCAAAGACGAAAAGGACCATCAGCTACAAGTCCAAAATCCAGGGTCTGTCGTTGTATGAGGATGTGTCAGTGCCCTTGGAATTTGTGATGGCAGAATTAATGCAGAAAACTACATTGAGGTCTTAGAGCAACATATGCTGCCTTCAAGAAAACATCTTTTTCAGGGACGTCCATAAATTTTTCAACCAGACAATGCAAAACCAATTGCACATTACAAAGGCATTACAAAGACATGGCTGTAGAAGAATAGGGTACAAGTACGCGACTTGCCTGCCTATAGTCTTGACCTGCCCCCAACATAGAATTTGTGGAGAATTTTGAAACAAAAAATGCGACAATGACAACCCCATACTGTTGCACATCTTAAGATGTGTTTGCAGGAATAATGGGGCAAAATATCACCTGAAACACTAAATCTCTTCCTCTGTGCCAAAATGTCTTTTAAGTGTGGTGAAAAGGAATGGCAACATTATGAAGTGGTATATGCTTTACCGTCCCAACTTTTTTTGGAATGTGTACAGGCCTGAGATGCAGGAATGGATGTTTATTAACAAATGAAATGAAATTGGCCATACAAAACATGTAATGTCTCTGGTTCATACTGTCTGCAATGAAATGAACTTCAAAGTAAATATAAGAAACAGTGTGTGTGTGTGTGTGTGTGTGTGTGTGTGTGCGTGAGTGTGAGTGTGAGTGTGTGTCATATGCATTTTCCATACTGTCCCAACATTTTCTGATTTGGGGTTATATTTCAAATGTGATAAGACAAAATCTAAATATTACTTTAGCCTCTAGTATGATAGTTATGTCTCTATATCGCTTCCATAAGAATAAATAATAATAAGAATAAAAAATAAGTGGAAAATTGTTGTGTCCACCATGGTAAGTGGGTTATGTTGTATTATACAGTAATTGTTCCCTAGTGATTGTAGCATAAATATGAAAGATGTGCTCAGTAGAACTCAGAGATGATTTACTGTATTATTGTATATTGTATTATCAAAACGAATGTTGACATCTCCGATGATTGTTGCTTTTTCTGTTAAAGAAAATACTAATGAAACAACTGTCTGTCAGGTGAGTCTTTACGTGGAGGTCAGTGGATGAGCAGGTGAATGTAGCATTCCAGTTCAAACACCACAGTTTATTATAAGTTCCCCCAAAACACAAAAACAAGGCACCAAAACACACAATTACAGTACTAATAATGATAATAATAATAGCAATGAAATATCAATAATAATACAGTAAATAAACAAGCATGAAACGAGGGAAACACAGCAAACCGAAAATGAAGCGAGGAAGCGAGGTAATAGCAAGAAGTAGCATGAGTGACGGAAGCTAACGCGAAGGCCACAAGGCTAGCAATAAGCTACGGAAGCTAATGTGAGGCTGCGTGGAGATAGCGTAAGCGGCAGAAGCTAACGTGAGGCTGCGGGAAGATTGCACAAAACCACGGAAGCTAATGTGAAGGCCGTGAGGCTAACGTGAAGTCGCGGAGGCTAACATGAGACAGTGGGGAGTTAGCATGAAACCACCGAAGCTAACGCTAAGGCCGAGAGGCTAACAGAGGTCGTGGAGTTACCGTAGCTGGCGATAAGTGGCCGGAGGAAGTGGAAAGCTACCAAAGCCATTGCTAAGCTGGGGAAGCCAGCGGTAAGTGACCGGAGAGAGCGGAGAGCTACCGAGGCTAGAGGTGAGCCCAAAGAGCTAAAGTTGTGCAACCGGAGGGTGCGGAGAGCTATCGCAGCTATGGGAAGACTGACACCATAGACATCAGGAGCTGCGAATCGAAACAACATAAAGTGCAGGCGTAGCCACGAACAGGGAAAGCCAGGCGGACACAGTCATGAACAACAAACTTAGTCCAGGCAGCCAAGACTGCAACTAAACATTAACCCAGCGGGCGAGGCCGCAACAAAGGAAGATCAAGCAGGTGAGGCCGGAACGCAAAAAACCCAGATGAGTGGAGAAAAAGGCAGACAACAACACTGCTTGAGCAACAGAGTAAACAGGCTTAATGCTCCCGCGCCAGCGTCTGGGGAAGCAGGTCTTAAAAAGAGTCACGCCCAAAGTTAAAGTTGGTCATCTGCCGTTAGGTATTTCTTATCAGGTTGAGCACAAACCCAATGCTTAGCTGATCATGAAGTCTTGATGTATACCAATCAATGATTAGCATAACTGGGGGGGTATGTGTGCATTGTCTATTATTGTGCTGCGTTGTGCTCAATTTTGGTGTTAGTTCTATTAACAAATTGTGCCAGTAATTTCAGTAAAGCTTTCACGTGTGTTTGTAAGTTTATTTGTGCTTAGATATTTCCTCTCACCATTGAGTTTTAAGTCAATAAGGATGTAATTTTTTTTTTTTTTACATTACTGCACCGGTAGGACAACCATCAAAGTTTGAAAATTCTTGGAAAGATTCAGGCACTACTCGACTATAAATTATTTAGAAAAATGAAATTTTCTTTTTGGGACTTTTTAGTTTCAGAGCATATAGCAGTATCCAAGGGGCTAAAGTCATTTGTAGCTAAAAATTAATTAGGTCTAATTCAAGCTTCTGTTAGACAGAGAATATTAATTTCATGGTCAATAAAAATTTCACTACCAAGAACTGCTTTAAGAGGTCTAATGCTTAAAATCAAAAGTGCTAATAGAGCTCATAACATGGTCTGTTCATGAGATGATTAAGATTAACTCACTAGTTTTTTTATATGTTTTATTAAATTTGATTTCAGGGAACAGTAAAGTTAGCTCTGAGAGATACAAACTGACCATGCGGTCTGGCCCTGGCTCTGACTAGTCAGGACATGGTTAACATGGGACTTGCTTTTTGCACAGTAAAGTTTTAAGTGGCATTTGTGAATATAACTTTCACACCTCAGCCAGTCCAGCAGATCACGCCCACCTTCCTTCTTGTTCTCTCTCTCCCTCCTTATGATTACCTTCACCTTTTGCTTATTTTCGAGCCGTTTCCTTCCTATTTGTATCCTTTTTCCCTAGTCTCTTTGCTAAGTAACTTGGTCTCGCGGAAAACCAGCGCTTGCTCAGCGCCTACTGTGGAGCCTACTGTGGACATGCTCTCACAGCATGTGTCGCAGCTTATCCAGTCCCCGGCCCCCATGATCTATGCGGCTTCAGTTCCGCTTCCCTCCAGCCCTCTGTGAATTGCCCCATCATGGCTTACAAGATTGCGCTACCAAAGAAATGCGATGGGAATCCAGATCCCTGCATGGGGTTTTTGCTTCAGTGCGACCTATATACAGTGCTGAAAAAAAGTATTTAGTCAGCCACTGATTTTGCAAGTTCTCTTACTTAGAAAGATGAGAGAGGTCTGTAATTTTCATCATAAGTACACTTCAACTATCAGAGACAAAATGAAAAAAAAAAATCCAGGAAACACCATTGTAGGATTTTTAAAGAATTTAATTGTAAATCATGGTGGAAAATAAGTATTTTTGGTCACCCACAAACATGCAACCTGTTACCTGTTTTAATCGCACCTGTTTGACCTCGTTACCTGTATAAAAGAAACCTGTCCACAGCCTCAAACAGTCAGACTCCAAACTCAACCATGGCCAAGATCAAAGAGCTGTCGAAGGACACCAGGAAGAAAATTGTAGACCTGCACCAGGCTGGGAAGAGTGAATCTACAATAGCCAACAAGGTTGCTGTGAATAAATCAACTGTGGGAGCAATTGTAAAAAAATGGAAGACATTTGATAATCTCCCTCGATTTAGGGCCCCACACAAGATCTCATCCTGTGGGGTCAAAATGATCATGAGAACGGTGAGCAAAAATCCCAGAACTACATGGAGGGACCTGATGAATGACCTGCAGAGAGCTGGGATCAAAGTAACAAAGGCTACAATCAGTAACACACTACCCCAAGAGGGACACAGATCCTGCAGTTCCAGGCGTGTCCCCCTGCTTAAGCCAGTACATGTCCATGCTCGTCTGACGTTTGCCAGAGAGCTTATGGATGACCCAGAAGAGGATTGGGAGAATATCATGTGGTTAGATGAAACCAAAATAGAACTTTTTGGTAAAAACTCAACTCGTGTTTGGAAGAAGAAGAATGCTGCATTGCATCCCAAGAACACCATACCTACTGTGAAGCATGGGGGTGGAAACATCATGCTTTGGGACTGTTTTTCTGCAAAGGGGACAGGACGAGTGATCTGTGTTAAGGGAAGAATGAACGGGGCCATGTATCATGAGATTTTAAGCCAAAATCGGAACGTGGCTGGGTCTTCCAGCATGACAATGATTCCAAACACACCATTCGGGCAACGAAGGAGTGGCACCGTAAAAAGCATTTCAAGGTCCTGTAGTGGCCTAGCAAGTCTCCAGACCTCAACCCCAAAGAAAATTTGTGGAGGGAGTTGAAATTCCATGTTGCCCAGCGACAGCACCAACACATCACTGCTCTAGAGGAGATACGCATGGAGGAATGAGCCAAAATACTAGCTACAGTGTGTGTAAACCTAGTGAAGACTTACAGGAAACATTTGACCTCTGTCATTGACAAGAAAGGTTATGTTATTATGTTATTATGTTATTATGTTAGTATTGAGTTCAACTTTTGTTATTGACCAAATACTTATTTTCCAATATAATTTACTATTAAATTTTTTAAAAATCCTACAATGTGATTTCCTGGATTTTTTTCTCATTTTGTCTCTCATAGTTGAAGTGTACCTATGATGAAAATTACGAACCTCTCTCATCTTTCTAAGTAGGAGAACTTGCACAATCAGTGGCTGACTAAATAGTTTTTTTCCCCCACTGTATTACTCATTCCCTTTCTGAGTCTGACGTGTCACGGTTTGTGCTGGTGATCTCCCTTCTGTCCAATCAGGACCTGAAATGGGAGTCAACCACCTTTTCTTTCCTCATTTATGCTTCCTGTGTTATTGCACTTAGCTCACACTGAGGTTTCACTTACAGCCCTGATAGATTCCGGTGCCCAGACGAATTTCATCACTGACAATCTGATATTCACCTGTGAGATCCCCTGCACCAACCTCCCCACTGGTTGCTGAGTCACTGCTGCTGAAGGACAGCCCCTTGGTTCTGGACTACTCATCCGAGTCACCGCTCCCCTGTATCTGTTTGTCAGCACGACCCATATGGAAAGGATCTCACTGCTTCCTTTCAACTTCCTGTCCTACCTGATCATCCTAAGACTTCCATGGCTCTGTCTCCATGACCCTGTCATCTCCTGGAGCTCGTCCACTAGTCACCGTCATGTTTCAACCCCTGTCTACACCTCACAGCCCTCCAGGCCAACTGCCTCCAACCTCCACCCCAGGCTTACCTGCCAATGTGCCACAGGATTATCTGGCCCTCGTCTCGGTTTTTGGTGAAGAAGAACCTACCACCCTGCCACCTCACCGGCCGGACGCCTGTGCTATAGAGCTCCTACCCGATGCACCCTTACCCAAGGCTCACCTATATCCTCTCTTGCCGGTGGAGGAGAGAGCCATGAAGGATTACATCACCCAATACCTCAGTCTCGACCTCATTCATCCATCCACCTCCCTAGTATCTGCAGGCTTCTTCATGCCTAAGCAGGACTCCTCCTTGTGACCCTGCATTAACTACTATGACCTAAACTACATCACCAAAAAGTATACCTATCTGCTCCCACTGGTACCCTCAGCCCTAGAACAACTTTGAGCCACCCACTGGTATACTAAGTTAGACCTTCGCATTGCCTACAGTCTCATCCGCATCAAGGTAGGAGATGAGAGGAAGACGGCCTTCAGCACCAGTTCAGGGTATTACGAGTACCTGGTGATGCCAATTGGTCTCAATCTTTCAGGCCTTCATCAACAATATCCTCCAGGATCTGTTGGGTTATTTTGTGATGGTGTACCTTCACAACATCTTGATCTACTCCCCAGATCTCCCCACGCACATCTCTCAGGTTTGACTGGTCCTTGGAAGATTGTTAAACCATGACCTCCAAATGAGGGCTGAGAAGTGTGAATGCCATACCCAGTCGGTCCGCTACCTAGGGTACATAATCTCCCCTTCCAGAGTGAGCATGGATGATGCTGAAGTGACTGCAGTCATTTCCCGGCCAACACTTAGGACCATCAAGGAGTTCTAGGGTATTTTGTGGTTTGCAAACTTCTGCCGCTTCTTCATAAGAAATTTTAGCTGGACAGTGGCACCTCTGACCTCCCTTCTGCGTCGTAACCCTCGTCTCCTATGTTGGTCACCTGAGGCAGAGACGGCTTTCACTAAACTTAAATCAGCCTTTACCCGGGCTCTAGTTCTGGGTCACCCTGACCTGGATCGCCCCTTCATTGTGGAGGTGGATGCCTCATTGGTGGGGATATGTGCCGTCCTCTCACAGCGCCTGGGCGACCCGCCCAAGCTACATCCCGTTGCCTTCTTCTCTCACAAGCTCACACAGATGGAGCACAATTATGACATTGGAGATCGTGAGCTCCTGGCCATCAAACTAGCCCTAGAAAAGTGGAGGCATTAGTTAGAGGGAGCCCAACACCCATTTACTGTCTTTACAGACCACAAAAAGCCTGGAGTATCTGCGCTTGGCCAGATGTCTTAGCCCTCGTCAGGCCTGCTTTGCACTCGTCTTCAACCGGTTTCCACTTCACGATCTCCTACCATCTCAGATCCAAGAACTCTAAGGCAGATGCTCTCTCTCATTGCCTAGATTCCTCTAGTGTAGCTCCAGAGGACCCTGAACCCATCCTCCTGGCCACGTGGGAATTTGAGAAGGAGTTGGACGACGCCCTTTCTCAGATGCGCACCCCTTATGGTGCCCTGTAGAAAGGAAGTATGTTCATTCGTCATTTTGGGATCGGTCGATAACTTGGGCCATTGTTCCCCATGCTTTGGTCATTCAGGAGAGACACACACTTACCAGCTCCTAGCGTCTCGGTATTGGTGGAACTCTATGCACATCGATATTCACCGATTTATGGCATCCTTCAATATTTGTGCCCAAAGTAAGGTCCCAAGTACCCTCCCTTCTGGACAGCTCCTCCCCCTGCCTATTCCTCAGTGCCCATGGTCCCACATAACCCTCATCTTTGTCACAGATCTGCCATGCTCTCAGGGGTTTACCACCATCCTCTCTATCATTGACATTTTCTCCAGAGCTGTGCGTTTTGTTCCCCTTAGCAAGCTCCCCACTGCCTTCCAGACAGCGGAACTCCTTTTCCAGTACGTGCCCTCAGTTTTTGTATCCCTGAAGACATCTAATCAGATCGGGGTTCCCAATTCACCTCTTCAGTTTGGCAGGCATTTGTGGGAAAACTGAGAGCCATGATGAGCCTCACCTCAGGTATCCATGCAGAATCGAATGGCCAATGTGAGCATTCTAACCAGGAGCTGAAGAAGTTCCTGTGCTGCTACTGCCTATATAACCCCCAGGATTGGAGCAAGTTCCTCACCTGGGCAGAGATTGCCAAGAACTCCTTGAAGCATTCTTCCACCGGCCTCACCCCATTTCAGTGTATCCTGGGGTACCAGCCACCATTCATCCCTTGGGATCCAACTCCCTCCAACGAGGGCCATGGATGACTGGTTTCGGTACAGTGAGGAGATCTGGAGACAGACCCACCAAAAGATCGACAAAGCCATTCACTGGTACAAGAGGCTTGCTCTCGATTACCATCCGGGTGAAAGGGTCTGGTTATCCACTAAGGATCTGGCGCAAGAGACAGGGCAGTACCCAATTTTTTCCTCGCTATCTAGGCCTGTTCAAGATCTTAAAAAACATCAATGATGTTACAGTGAGGCAAAAAAGTATTTAGTCAGCCACTGATTGTGCAAGTTCTCCTACTTAGAAAAATGAGGTACACTTCATAGGTACACTTCAACTATGAGAGACAAAATGAGAAAAAAAATCCAGGAAATCACATTGTAGGATTTTTAAAGAATTTAATTGTGAATTATGGTGGAAAATAAGTATTTGGTCAATAAATTTGGTTCAACTCAATACTTTGTAACATAACCTTTGTTGGCAATGACAGAGGTCAAACGTTTCCTGTAAGTCTTCACCAGGATTGCACACACTGTAGCTGGTATTTTGATCCATTCCTCCGTCAGATCTCCTCTAGAGTAGTGATGTTTTGGAGCAACACAGACTTTCAACTCCCTCCACAAATTTTCTATGGGGCTGAGGTCTGGAGACTGGCTAGGCCACTCCAGGACCTTGAAATGCGGAGACACTCCTTCATTGCCCAAGCAGTGTGTTTGGGATCATTGTTATGCTGGAAGACCCAGCCACGTTCCATCTTTAATGCTCTCACTGATGGAATGAGGTTTTGGCTTAAAATCTCATGATACATGGCCCCGTTCATTCTTCCCTTAACACAGATCACTCGTCCTGTACCCTCTGCAGATGTTTCCACCCCCATGTTTCACAGTAGGTATGGTGCAACTCAGTGTTCTTCTTCCTCGAAACACAACGATTTGAGTTTTTACCAAAAAGTTCTATTTTGGTTTCATCTGACCACATGATATTCTCCCAGTCCTCTTCTGGATCATCCATATGCTCTCTGGCAAACTTCAGACAGGCCTGGACATGTATTAGCTTAAGCAGGGGTACACGCCTGGCACTGCAGGATCTGAGTCCCTCTCGGCGTAGTGTGTTACTGATGATAGCCTTTGTTACTTTAGTCCCAGCTCTCTGCAGGTCATTCATCAGGTCCCTCCGTGTAGTTCTGGGATTTTTGCTCACCGTTCTCATGATCATTTTGACCCCACGGGATGAGATCTTGCATGGAGCCCCAGATCGAGGTCAATCAATGGTCTTGTATGTCTTACAATTGCTCCCACAGTTGATTTATTCACACCAACCTGCTTGCCTATTGTAGATTCACTCTTCCCAGCCTGGTGCAGGTCTACAATTTTCTTCCTGGTGTCCTTTGACAGCTCTTTGGTCTTGGCCATGGTTGAGTTTGGAGTCTGACTGTTTGAGGCTTTTGACAGGTGTCTTTTATATAGATAACAAGGTCAAACAGGTGCCATTAATACAGGTAACGAGTGGAGGACAGAAAAGCTTCTTAAATAATAAGTTATAGGTCTGTGAGAGCCAGAAATCTAGCTTGTTTGTGGGTGACAAATACTTATTTTTCACCATAATTTACAATTAAATTCTTTAAAAATCCTACAATGTGATTTCCTGGATTTTTTTCTCATTTTGTCTCTGATAGTTGAAGTCTATGATGAAAATTACAGACCTCTCATCTTTCTAAGTCAGAGAACTTACACAATCAGTGGCTGACTAAATACTTTTTTGCCCCACTGTACCTATAGGCTTGCTTTACCAGCACAGTTATGTGTTTTTTCTTTTGTCAACGTCTCTCTCCTGAAGCCCTGGGTGCCTGGTCCACTGGCGGCTAACTCCCCTTCTGAACAGCCGGCACCTGTAGAGGTAGATGGGTCACCAGCCTACACATTCCATCGGCTGCTGGACTCCTGACGGTGGGGATCTTGCCTCTAGGACCTAGTAGTCTGGGAGGGGTACGGCCCTGAGGAAGTTTACTGGGTAAAGGTGAAGGATATTCTGGACCCGCTTCTCGTCCAGGAATTCCATGCTGGCCATCCTGAACACCCAGGTCCCCAGTGCCAGGGTCGTCCTTGCAAGTCCACACCAGTGGCTGGACTCGTGACCACCCGCCACTCTGTGACTAAAATGGGTCTTTCACTGGGGCACACTGTCACACCTGCAGCCAGTCCAGCAGATCACACCCACCTTCCTCCTCGTTCTCTCTCTCCGTACTTCTGATTACCTTCCCCTGTTGATTATTTTCCAGCCATTTCCTTCCTATTTAGACCCACCTTTTCCATAGTCTCTTTGCTAAGTCACTTGGTCTCTACCTTGTCTCTAAGCGCTTCCACGGCTCATTTTGCATACGTAGTTCTGAGTAATTTCCATTCGTGACATCGTCTCTTGTCTCTCCCTATGTGGTTGTGGTTTTCTTCATCTCTCTGTTGCCAACCTTGGAACATATCTGACTGTTGATCTTGCCTGTCGTACTCAATAAACACCACCTTGGGTTTGATTCGGTCGCCGTGTGATAGTAACTCTGTATTATAGTGCTTCACAAAGGTTTGCAAAAGTAATCTCTTGCCCATGTGGTAATTATCATTTATTGTTGAATGGTTGTTCTTGATGGAGTGCCATCTGAGAGATCAAAGATCATGACCAGCCAGAAGGCTATTGGAAGAATGTTTTGTGGATGGATTAGACCAAAATAGAACTTTTTGGTTTAAAAGAAAAGTGTTATGTTTGGAGAAAGGAAACCACTGCATTCCAGCATAAGAACCTTATCCCATCTGTGAAACATGGTGGTGGTAGTATCATGGTTTGGGCCTGTTTTGCTGCATCTGGGCCAGGACGGTTTCCATCATTGATGGAACAATGAATTCTGAATTACATCAGAGAATTCTAAAGGAAAATGTCAGAACATCTGTCCATGAACTGAATGTCAAGAGAAGGTGGGTCATGCAGCAAGACAACGACCCTAAGCACACAAGCCGTTCTACCAATGAATGGTTAAAGCAGAATAAAGTTAATGTTTTGGAATGGCCAAGTCAAAGTCTTGACCTTAATCCAATTGAAATGTTATGGAAGGACCTGAAGCAAACATGTGAGGAAACCGACCAACATCCCAGAGTTGAAGCTGTTCTGTATTGAGGAATGGGCTAAAATTCCTCCAAGCTGGTGTTCAGGACTGATCAACAGTTACAGTTATTGCTGCACAGGGGGGTCACACCAGATACTGAAAGCAAAGGTTCACATACTTTTGCCAATCACATATGTAATACTGGATCATTTTCCTCAAAAAATAAATGATCAAGTATAATGTTTTTGTCTCATTTGTTTAACTGGGTTCTCTTTATCTACTTTTAGGACTTGTGTAAAAATCTGATGATGGTTTAGGTCATATTTATGTAGAAATCTAGAAAATTCTAAAGGGTTCACAAACTTTCAAGCACCACTGTATTCTATCTAGTAAATACTCTTAAAACTCTTTAGTTCCATCCACATTTGTATATGGATCTCCAAAAAAAGTGTATTTCTTGGAAATATATATGGAGGTGAGGCTGTTTTTGTTGTTTTCTAAAACAGATCTGAGAGAAGATGTTGTGGCTAGTGAATAAAAGAAGCAGAAATTTGGAGAAAAACTTCCCACAAAAACTAGATTGAATACTCTCACACAACAATTTTGTTTCTCTTAGCCTTTATTTTTTGGGTATTCAGCTTTTTGACATTGACTGTCTGACTGACTGACAGTAAAAAATTGTGAATTCACTGAACTCAGAAAGCATTCAGACACTTTTACTTTCTGCATACTTTATTGTGTCATAGATTAAATTTTAAATGTATAAATTTGACCATCAAACTTCCCTCAATAATCCATAAAGACAGTTTAAAAAATGTTTTTAGAATTTTAAACCACTATTCAAAACCACTAATCAAACATTCACCCCAGACGTCTTCTGCAGAGATGGAAGTATCTGCTAGATGTACAACCTTCTCAGCAGCACTCCACTAGTCAGGCTTTTGTGGTACAGTTGATAGACGGAAACCACTCCTGAGTAAAAAGCACCTTACATCCAGCTTTTTGCTGAATGCCAAATGCAATTTAAAGGATTCTAAAAGCATAAAGTAAAGATTCACTCATCTGATTAGACAAAATCTCTTTGGACAGAATTTCAAGCACTAGTTGTTCTGATGGCGCATGTACTCCTCCAGTGCAGCAATTTCTAATTCTAATCACACCCAACTTTTTCCTGTTTCCTTTATCCTGACTGTGGTTATTTAAGGCCCACAGCTTCATTCCTTTTAGTCTGATTGTCGATCAATGTGGGTCTCTCATTTACTAAACTTTGGACTGTCTTAGTACTCAATTTAAGACTTTGTCTTGCCTGGTTTGTGCTCTGATTTTTCAAATATTCCTATTTAATATCACTCCTTGCATGCATTTCTACTATCTCTTCTAACATTAGATTCATGACCATTATTTTCCCCAGTACCATTCATTATAACATTTCATTTCTTATCTGTTGGGATATGAATATTAATATATTGTTAGCCAATATTTAGTAACAACCTATGGTGGAGATTACATGTGTGAGGATAAAAGTTGAGGGCTGAAGTTGGTGTTAGAATAAGAAGAATAGTTCAGTTGTTCATATAACTCTACAAATTCACTCAGATACTGTGAGGCCAGGCCATGTAAAGCTTTACGTTAGCAGATATATTTTGCAATCAATAATATTTGTAACAGGTAACCAATGCAGAGCTGAAAAAACATGACTAACGTGAACATTTTTTTTGGTCTAGACAGCACTCTGCACTGCCACTGTATTTTGAATAACTGGAATATGGTAATGGATTTACTAGAAAGTAGAGCTTTACAGTAGTCCAACCTTGTGGTTATAAATGCATGAATCTATTTCACAGCATCTACAAAGGAGAGTACATTTCTAAGTTAAACAAAATTATGCAGCTGGAAAAAACCCATAGGGGAGGTCTGAATTAAATATCAAGCATGTTAGCATGCCTGTCTCTTACAGGCTTGGGTCTAGCTAATAATAAAATAAATCAATGTTTTCGAATAACTGAGCCTATTGGGAGCATGCACAGTGAAAATAATACTGTGACCCCTGTGGAATAACGTACTTAATTTTTATGAACTTGGAGCATAAATTATTTGCATAAACAAATTGATGACAGTTGACTGAGTAGGATCTAAACCAAGAAAGCACTAGTCGTTTAACGTGGAATTTTGTTACCTATTCAGTAAAATATCATGATATATAATGTGAAATGCTGCATTTTTATTCAATATGAAAAGAAACACTTCCGTTGTCTGGGGACATTATTAGGTCAATTAATACCCTAGTTAATACTGTTTCAGTACTATAATGGGCCCTTAACCCCGACTGGAATGTTTCATAAATACAGTTACGGTGGAGGTAATTACACAGCTATTACCTATATTACCTTAGGTAAATAGCTATTTCTAAAATTCCAGAGGTGAAAGGGAGATATGAAATTATTCTAGAATTAGACTGCATGCTAGAGTCAAGTTTATGGTTTTTTTTATCTGAGATTTAATAATTGTTAATTTTAAGTATATGACAAGCAGTGAGTTTAAAATGAAAAGCAGTTGTTTATGTAGACGTGAAGGAACTGGATTAAGTAAACACAATGATGGCTTAGACAAGTTGATCAGGGAAGACAGTTTGGTATTATTAATTGGGATAAAATATTTCACTCATGATACAGCTAATTTAGCAAGTGTCTACACTAGGGCTGCCCCTTATAGGCTGCTGCACAGATGAATTTTAAAGAAATTCATGAAATTATTATTGATGCAATCAGGTAAAATTCCAGTTTTAGTTAATTTCTCTAATGTTTCTAGTTAGTCTAGAAAATGTATGAAAAATAATTCTAGAAAGGCTCTTATTTTTCTCTATTAGTGAGGAAAAATATGCAGATACTTGATAGGTGTCTTTTTTTAATGAGTCTGCTTCTTTATAGTCAGATAGTCAGATTATTTCATCTGACTACAGCATGTGATTCCAGAATTATACATCATAGTATTGACTTATGATGAGATTGCACATAAGGCTGTCTTCTGATGACTGAAATGCAGCACAGTGGTCCACAACTTGTATTAGTCAATTTCTCCTTTAGGTAACTGGCAGTGATGTCAAGTCAAGTCAGATTTTTTATTATTATTATTATTATTATATAGCGCTTTTAGAACTTTACGATTTTAGATTATCTTCTAATATATAAGGCCAGTCTCACATTGAGCAAACCTAGGGCAACAGTGGCAGGGAAAAACTCCCTAAGCGTTGCAAGGAAGAAACCTTGGGAGGACCAAGACTCAAAAAGAGACCCATCTTAATTGGGTGGCTTAGATGATAAATGTAAGAATGACACTAATTTATCTGATGTGAAGAGTTGACCAATCTATGAGTGGTTCCATGTCTGATGTTCTTGATCTTTCTGGTTTTGATTTAAATAATCCCATTTAACTTCCATTTCCACATCAATAACTTACTTCCATACCAAATTGCAGACATAAAGTATTTAAGTATGCTTTTATATTATTTCTTGTTTCATTAATGTCAGTTTGCGAGAAGTCCATTACTGTTAAATGTATGCACATGAGACAAGTTTGAAGGACCACTTAATTTATTAAACTCTAGAATTGTCTACACCAGACTTACAGAAAAAAGTAAGATAATGTTAGAAGCCTTTTAGGCTATGATTCTCTGAACTGGCAGCTGGGTACTTTATTCCTCTGTGTTTCGGTATTGAATGGAGAACAATAAAATGAAATTACCCATTATGATGTCTGATATGTTTTAAAAATTACAATAGTGCATTCTCTGTCTGTTTGTATAGTTGTACAAAAAGCTTTTTCCGGAGTCAAAAATTAAAAAATTACCAATCACATTATCAGTAGCTGTTATGCATCTTAATTCTGCTCTGACGCTGCTGATTTTATTCCTTTCCTCCTAAAGCTGTGCACTTCAGTTGGTTTCATGTTACTATGCTGTATGTTAGCTCTGTAATAATATTGTAAATGTGCAATTATCCATAAGTCTTTAATATTTCCAATTTGTTTACACAAACTTAAGTACTGCACTACACTGTGTAGCATACTTCAGCAAATTTGTGTACTGATGTAAAATGTCTGATCATGTATCAACAGGAATTCATTAGTACAAATGTAGCACTGTGTGGGCTTATACATAGTTAGTTCATTCCATAAAATTATTACCCAAACGAGAAAAAAGTCACAATAGAGATCTCCTTAGTATTTATTTACCGGTAGTTTCTCCTACACAAAAGTGAGATCAAAAGAAGAGAAATTATGTGTATTTTACACAAATGTCCTGTTTCTTTGGGTTTTCACTTAAGTAAATGTCTCCAGTAATCTCACATCTCCCCAGGAGTTTTAGCTGAGATCTTAGTAAAGACTCATATTGTGCGTAGATCTACCAAAATCTTGATTTTCATCTACTGCTGTAAAAACTAAACTCTCAAAATTAACATTTTTTTTTTCAATCAATATCAACAGTTTCATTGGTTTAATGTAAATTACTGTTATACTAACTGTAATTTGTCAAATAATGGCAATGTTAAACCTTTTTTTTTTTAATGGGTCTGCACTTAATGTCTTCTCCATAAAACATTCTCTTAGGGCGTTGAGGTATCTAACACACTAGTCCCCCACCACAGGTGCCCCTATGTCCAAGTCTCAGTGGTGCCTTCCAACAGGGTCAGGTGTCACACTAGGCTGTGCCTGAAGGAGTGGAGGTCAGTCAGGGGATCATTACTTGACACTGCAACAGCAA
>JAJAGP010000181.1:352619-367619 GCA_025084515.1 Ancistrus triradiatus | reverse complement strand
GAGCATCATGAAGACCAAGGAAGACACCAGGCAGATCCGAGATACTGTTGTGGAGAAGTTTAAGGCCGGATTTGGATAGAAAAAGATTTCCTAAGCTTTAAACATCTCAAGGAGCACTGTGCAAGCGATCAAATAGAAATGGAAGGAGTATCAGACCACTGCAAATCTACCAAGACCTGGCCGTCCCTCGAAACTTTCAGCTCAAACAAGGAAAAGACTGAGCAGAGATGCAGCCAAGAGGCTCATGATCACTCTGGATGAACCACAGGACAACAATCAGTCGTACACTGCACAAATCTGGCCTTTATGGAAGAGTGGCAAGAAGAAAGCCATTTCTCAAAGATATCCATAAAAGGTTTGCCACAAGCCACCTGGGAGACACACCAAACATGTGGAAGAAGGTGCTCTGGTCAGACGAACTTTTTGGCTACAATGCAAAACGTTATGTTTAGCGTAAAAGCAACACAGCTCATCACCCTGAACGCACCATCCCCACTGTCAAACATGGTGGTGGCAGCATCATGGTTTGGGCCTGCTTTTCTTCAGCAGGGACAGGGAAGATGGTTAGAATTGATGGGAAGATGGATGGAGCCAAATACAGGACCATTCTGGAAGAAAACCTGTTGGAGTCTGCAAAAGACCTGAGACTGGGACGGAGATTTATCTTCCAACAAGACAATGATCTAAAACATAAAGCAAATCTACAATGGAATGGTTCACAAATAACGTATCCAGGTGTTAGAATGGCCAAGTCAAAGTCCAGACCTGAATCCAATCGAGAATCTGTGGAAAGAGCTGAAAACTTCTGTTCACAACGTTCTCCATCCAACCTCACTGAGCTCCAGCTGTTTTGCAAGGAAGAATGGGCAAAAATTTCATTCTCTCGATGTCCAAAACTGATAGAGACATACCCCAAGCGACGTGCAGCTGTAATCGCAGCAAAAGATGGTGCTACAAGGTATTAACGCGAGGGGGCCGAATAATTTCCATGCCCCGTTTAGACGTTTGCTAATGAACTGCTAGTGCCCTGTAACCCTGTTCTTGAGCTTGCTGGGCCTGTGTCTGTGCACATCGTGCTTGTTAGCTCCAATCCTGAGTTTGTTGATTCTATGTCTGAATCATTAGCATTGTTTTTTTCCATATCTGAGCGCACCGTGCCTTTCTAGTTTTGTGTCTGAGCATGTTAGCTCCGAGTCAGAGTTTGCAAACCCCATTTCCATGCACGATGTGCCTCCTAACCCCGTAGATATGCTGTTAGCATCGAGTAGCTCCAAGCCCGAGCATGCCGTGTTTGTTAGTTTTGTACCTGAATCCGTCATGCAACTTAGCCCAGTGCCTGAGTCGGATGCGTTACTACGTTCCGTGTCTGAGTTCGTAGTGCCCCAAGGTTTTGTATCTGATCACGTTAGCTCCATTTCCGAGCACATCGCGTCTCGTAGTACTTTACCTGAACAAGAAGCGTCACCTAGCCCCGTATCGGTGTCCGCCGCACCGCTTAGCTTTGCTTCTAAGCTGTTGAATAGCTCCGTACTGGAAGGAGACATGACTTTCAGTATGTTGTCAGAGCCAGTTGCACCTATCCCGGCACCACAAACATTTGCATCGACTCCTGTGCCTATTCCCGGAGGCCATCCGCTCCCGAGAGGCCTTCCCAGAGGTCCTCTGTCCCAGTGGGGCCTTCCCAGAGGTCACTCGTTCCAGTGCCAGTGTCATGGTTGTCCGTACCGGTGCCAGTACCGAGGTCGTCCGTTCCGGTGCCAGTGCCAAGGTCGTCTGTTCCAGTGCTATTGCCAAGGTTGTCCGTTCCAGTGGCAGTGCCAAGGTCATCCGTTCCAGTACCAGTGCCAAGGTCACCCGTTCCGGTGCCAGTGCCGAAGGGTCGTCCATTCCGGTGCCAGTGCCAGGCCACCTTCTCTTGTGAGGACTGCCTTGAGGATGTTCGGAGCTCACAGCCTTGCTGCGTGGTCGAGCTGGACCCTTGCCCTCCTTCACCTGTGTCAGATGCGGGTGCCTTGACGACCAAGTGCTTGGTGGCGACCATTTCCCTCCTAGGGGTTGCCCCGAGAGGAAGCCCCCGGACTGTGCTAAGCGCCCCTGGGGGATGGGGGGGCTTGTGAGAGTCCGAGGATGGACTGTTTAGGGGGGGCATACTGTTAGGATCCGTGTCCTGCCCCCCGTTCTGTGTTTTGTTTTTGTGGTTGTGGGCGAGCAGGACTATATCGCCCACAACCCCCTGCGGAACTAAAGATGGTTGTGGATTTTTCTGCGGCTGATCCTTGTTTTGTTTTTGGACATTTCATTGGCCGCATGTACTAATTACTACTGCACACAGCTGGGATCCCGTCTACTTAAGCTCCTCGGCTTTCCAGTTGTGTTGCGGTAGCATTATCTCAGCGTCCGTCATATGTTTCGGTGCATATTCTCTCTTGTTTTGATATGCTCATGTGCTATGCTATGTTCAGCATCGTCTCCCCCTTCCAAGTCTGAAGTTACTTTAAAACAAGTATTTTAAACAAGTATTTGTTTTCGTTCGGCTCCCACGCCAGGTTTCAGTTTTCTTTGCTTAGCTGTGTCTGCTTTTAGTTGTGTTTGTTATGTTCAGTCGTGAGTCTTGTTTAAATAAACCTTTTATTTTATTGGAACATGCATCTTCGTCTGCCCTTACTACACCATACCCTAACAGTTGGTACAGTACGGATGTATCAAGAATTCCTACAGCTGTTTGTACTATTTGTGCGAAAATGCCTTTAATGAACTTCCGGATTAACTCAGCATGGAGTAGGTGTGTGTTCAGTAGTCCCTGCAATGCTTTTTAACATCTTGACACACCTATAACTGTTGTCTGTTTGTTTGTCTCTAATTGTGCTTGGTAGTAATTCTGTTGTGTAGATTATTTGCACTGTAATATATCAGGGGGCGCATTCCCGCCACTAGGGGCCGCCGTGGCACCGCCACACGTCGCGGGCGGCCTCCTATAAAATGAGCCTCCAAATGCCGGCCTTCGGCGCACTGTCTGATGAGACACCCGGCATTTTGGAAGCGATATATTTTCGGCGTTACTCCCCGGTTGCTACCGTTTAGGGAGAGAGGTAGTCCCGTGTCATAAAGGAGCGGGATTCGTAAAGAGGCAAAAGCCTTGGAGGTAAAGCTAGGGCCCCCCCTTAGGAAGCTAGGTAAGGGAAAGTTGGGGTAACTCCACTTACCGCTTTCTTCCCCCGGCTGCCCGAAGGCGCTCGTGGCCTTTTCCCCTCTCCGGCGGCCCCCCCGCCTGGACGCTGAACCCTCCGCTCCTATCGGGTTCCACCCTCGGCATAAAAAGACTCCGCGCCTGGTTTTAAGCCTGGGACGAGCATTCCGTTTCGTCCCCCACGCCGTTTTCCCACGTCACACTCCCGGCCCCTAGGTACGCGTCGGCTGCGTTAGCCCGCGCTGGGCTCGAGAAAGTCCTCGGCGCATGCGCAATACTGCGCTCCTGCCTCGGTGAGCAGAAGACACACACACACACACACCACTCAGCGCTCCGGTGCTAGAGCGCTGAAGCCACACACCACTCGTAGGCGTTCTGAATCGGAGAGCAGAAGCCACACTCACACACAACAGCGTTTCGGCGCTAGAGTGTTGAAGCCGCTCAACACTGGTAGGCGTGCTGAAACGGAGAGCAGAAGCCACACACAAACACACACCGCTCCAGTGCAGGAGCGCTGAAGCCTCACACACCGCGTAACGTGCTCGATCACACGCGCAGTGCTTCTCTCTCTCATTTCAGAGCGCAGAGGCCACACACACACACACACACCCACCCGCGCGCAGCGCACACACAGAGCGCCCTCTCTGATTAAAGCGCCGTGCGCCCGCCTTCCCCTCATCGCTCTGTTTAGAGCAATATACGGGACTTTTTTCCCGTTTTTTTTTCTGTTGCATCCATTATTTTGAAAGAAAAATCTCCTTTTTTTTTTGAGTTCGCGAGAAGCGACTCCTTTGTTTGTCCTTTGGCTTATAGCTGTTCCTCTCTTCTGTCGTTCACCACACCCGTGGCTCAGCGGTAGCACTCCCACCTCCGAACTCGGTGGCTCTGGTATCGAGTCCGGGGACAGGCTGTCGCCAGCGGGTGTCACGCACGTCAGGAGGGATCCCTTCTTTTCTTTTCCCCTTTTTTTTCTTTCTCCTTATTCCCGCCTTTGGCGACGTTCTCTGCGCTTGGGTCCGTTATCTTTTTTTGGGTGTGCCCCTTCCCGGCCCCCCGTAACAGTACAGTGCGCCCAGTATGGACTCAGCAGGGGCGCCCAGTATGGACCCCGAGGGGTCCCCATCCCCAGCTGCTGCCGTTCTCCGCCACCACGGTGTGACCCTGGGGCGTCACGAGCAGCAACTGACCCTCCTCACCCAGCAGGTTGCGGCCCTGACCGAGGCGGTCAAGGAGCTGTCCGCTAAGCTCTCTGGCCTCCAGGTGGTTCCCCCCCCTCCTGTCTCCGTGCCGCCTCCGGTCCTCCCTCCGCCTCGCCTCGCCAGAGACACCCCCGTGCCGTGCCTGAACGCTTCGGGGGGGAACCCGAGCGTTGTAGGGGTTTCCTCATGCAATGCTCACTCGTCTTTGAGCTACGCTCCTCCCAGTTCCCCTCGCCTCGTCCCGTGTGGCGTATATCATCTCCCTCCTCTCTGGTCGGGCTCTGGCCTGGGCCACGGCCCAGTGGGAAGCCAGGTCTCCTGCCTGTGAGGATGAGGAGGCCTTTGCCGAGGCTCTCAAAGGGACCTTTTTCCATCCGCTGGGGGGACGTAATGCGGCCTCCCGCCTGGCACGTCTCTCGCAAGGTGCCAGGTCGGTGGCCGAATACACCGTCGAGTTCCAAACCCTGGCGGCGGAGAGCGGTTGGAACGAGGCAGCCCTCATCTCCAGCTACGAACGGGGACTCAGTGAGTCCCTTAAGGATGAGCTGGCCATTCGGGATCCTCCTGCCACGCTCGACGACCTATATAACCTCGCCACGACCATCGACTCTCGCCTGCAGCAACGGGCCCGTGAAAGGGCAGGGCCTCGTAACCGCTCCGTCGGTCCGTGGCCAAGTCGTGACCCCACCGGCTCTCGCACCACCCGCTCCGACGCTCCTGAGCCCATGGAGCTCGGGGGGGCCGGTTGGGGCCCTCCCGGCGAAACTGAACCCCCATCTTCGGGCCGTTCGGGAAACGCAAAGGCCAGGGCCGGCCGGGGGGGCCGGCCCTAGGCCTACCCACTCGCCCCCTATCGGGCCTCACCCTCCCGTTTGTTCTTGGTCAGGGGGAGAACAATCGGGTCCGCCTTGCCGCCTACATCGATTCCGGGGCCGAGGGCAATTTTATCGATGAAGCCCTCGCGCGGCATCTGCACCTCCAGGTTGAGGTCCTCCCCAACCCCCAGCCACTCAGGGCTTTTGATGGCCGGGCCCTGGGTAGGGGCCCTGTCACTCACAGGACCCTGCCGGTCGTTATGGAGACAGGACTCCATTCTGAGAGGGTCACCTTCCTTGTCACGCGCACGCCTACCCTTCAGTTGGTCCTGGGCTATCCGTGGTTGTTGCTCCACAACCCACGGATCGACTGGCAGACCCGGTCTATTTACGCGTGGTCCCCCCGTTGCCGGGAGCCCTGTTTGCTCCCGCGGCCCACCCCCCATCGCCAGCCTCAGGTTCGGCAGGCGGTACCCGACTTGTCGACCGTCCCCGAACCCTACAGGGACTTGGGGGTGGTGTTCAGTAAGGGCGCAGCCCAAGTTCTCCCCCCGCTCAGGGCCTATGACTGCGCCATCAACCTCCTGCCGGGCACAGCCCCTCCCCGGGGGCGGCTCTTCTCCCTGAGCCGTACCGAACAGGAGGCCATGCGACAGTATATCGCCGAGGCCCTCCAGCAGGGCTTTATCCGGTCCATCTTCCTCGCCTGCAGGGGCGGGCCTTCTTCTTCGTCGCTAAGAAGGAGGGCCCCCTGCTCCCTGTGGTATCGATTACCGGGGCCCTCAATGCGATCACGGTTAAGGACCCGCTACCCCCCCTGCCCCTCTCCTGGCCAACGGCGTTCGAAGCACTCCAGGGGGCCAGCATTTATACCAAGCTGGACCTCCGGAGCGTGTACAACAAAACCTTCGTTTCGCATTCGGCGGGGGGACGAATGGAAGACAGCTTTTCTAACGCCCACGGGTCATTATGAGTACGGGTAATGCCCCTTTGGGTTGAAAAATTGAACGCCCCCAGCTGTCTTCCAGCGGGCTTTATCAATGACGTGCTCCGGGAGGCCCTGGATCGATACGCGTTCGTCTACCCTCGACGATATTATCTAATCTTTAGCCGGACGCTCGAGGAGCAATGTCGGTCCAACGTCCGCCGGGTCTTGCAACTGCTACTGGAGAACTGGTTGTTTCGTGAAATTAGAAAAATCAACTTTTCATACCCCCTCAGTGGCCGTTCTTGGGATTCATCGGTTCCCAGGTGGGTCGTTGCAGATGGACCCGGCCAAGATCCAGGCCGTGGCCGATTGGCCCCCAGCCCACCTCCCCCTCCGGCTTGTTCAAGCGGTTCCTGGGCTTCGCGAAAAACTTTTTTTGACGCTTCTCGTCCCCGGGATTTTCGGGACCCTGGCTGCCCCTGGCCCCCCCTTGACAGCCCTGACGCGTAAGACCCCAGGCCCCCTTCCGCTGGACCTCCGGAGGCCGGTCGAGCGTTCCAAGCTATTAAGTGACCGGCTCACCAACCCCCCGGTTTCAGGTTTCCCGATCCGGAGGAAGCCATTCGTATTCGAGGTAGACGCGTCCGACATTGGCGTAGGGGCCGTCCTATCCCAGCGCACCGGGTCGGACCGTAAGCTCCCACCCGTGTGCCTATTTTTCACGACGTCTGTCCCGCCGCTGAAACGCAACACTACCCCATTGGAGACCGGGAGCCTCTTGGCCTATGGAAGCTAGCGTTGGAGGAATGGCGGCACTGGCTGGAAGGCGCCAAAAACCCGTTTTCTCGTATGGACAGACCATAAGAAAACCTGGGCATACATCCAGCACAGGCCAAACGGCTCAACGCCCGCCCAAGCCCCGCTGGTCCCTGTTCTTTGCCAGGTTCGCCCCGGTTTACGGTCACCTTCCGGCCGGGCTCCAAAAACACTAAGCCGACGCCCCCTAATCCAGGCAGTGGGATCACTCGGGGCCTCTCCCTCCATCCATGACCCCATCCTTCCGGCTCCTCGGGTAGTTGCTGCTGCCCTCACCTGGGGCCATCGACGACGTGGTCACCAAGGCCCCTTCGTCGCGAACCCCGACCCCCGGCAACGGTCCCCCGGGTCGTAGGTTCGTCCCTGGCCTCTGCGCGCCCCAGAGTGATGCCTGGGGGCACGAGGCGTCATTCGCGGCACACCCCCTGGCCGCACAGCCCACCTACAAAAGCTCCTCCGACCGAGCTTTTTTGTGGGCCACGCATGGAGGATGACGTTCCGGGAGTTCGTGGCCCTCCTGCGCGAGTTTTTGTGCACGCAACAAAACCCCCCCGCAGGAGACCCCCCTTGGCCTCCTTCATCCTCTCCTCCCCGTGCCCGCTCGCCCCCCTGGTCGCACGTCTCACTAGACTTCGTCCACGGGTTTGCCGCCATCTAAGAGGCAACACGGTCCGTCCTCGTGGCGGTGGAAACCGTTTCTCTAAGGGGTGTAAACTCGTGCCTCTTTGCCCAAACTACCCTCGGCCAAAGAGACGGCGGACCTTATTCCCCCCTTCGGCACGTCACGCTTTGTGTGCATGGGGTTCCCCCCCGGGACCTGCTTTCTGACCGGGGCCCCCCAATTCGTCAGCCGCTTTTGGGGCGGCCCTTCTGTCGCTTAGTGGGGGCCACAGCCAGCCTTTCCTCGGGGTTCCATCCGGAGTCTAACGGCCAGACCCGAGCGGGTCAACCAAGACCTGGCACGCATGCTCCGGTTGCCTAACAAAGGGTAACCCGTCCACGTGGGCGGAACATCTGATCGCCGTGGGCCGAGTTCGCCCATAACACCCCTGGTGGCACTCGGGCCCCTCGGCATGTCCCCGTTCGAGTGCCAAAGTTCGGTTTTCAGCCGCCCCTCTTCCTTCCGCCAGGAGGCGACGTAGGGGTCTCTTCGGCCGGACAGTTTCGTCCGTCGGTGTCGGGAGTCCTGGGCCAAGCCTCGGGTGGCGCTCCTTACGAGCAGCACGGAATCCATGGCGCCCGGCAAGGCCGATCGCAAAGCGCAGGCCCGTGCCCTCCCTACCGCACGGGCAGCGTGTCTGGCTTGTCCACTCGGGACCTCCCGTTGAAGGGGGAACCTCGGGTAAGCCTGGCTCCCAAATACGTGGGGCCCTTCAAGGTTCTCCGCAGGGTCAACCCGGTGAGCTACCGGGCTGGATCCTGCCCTCCTCCATGAGGATCCACCCCACGTTCCACGCTTCCCAGCTCAAGCCCTACCTCTGCCAGACCCGAGCCCCGGCCAGGCCCCCTCCTCCTCCCCGGGTCGGTCCAGGGGTCCCCGGCCCTACACGGTCCCCCCGTCGGTTTGCTGGACTCGAGGCGGGTTCAGGGCAGTACTCAGTTCCTGGTGGACTGGGAGGGACCGCGGGCCGGGGAACGCTCGTGGGTTTCGGAAACGCCAACACATCCTGGACCGGGCCCTTCATCCGTGACTTCCCGGAGACGCCGTTCTTTTCTTTGTCCGATTTGGGGCCGTCTGGAGCCGCCCCTAGGGGGGGGGTACTATCAGGGGGCGCATTCCCCGCACTAGGGCCACCGTGGCAACCGCCACACATCGCGGGCGGCCTCCTATAAATGAGCCTCCAAATGCCGGCCTTCGCGCGGCACTGTCCTGATGAGCCACCCGGCATTTTGGAAGCGATATATTTTTTTCGTCGGCGTTACTCCCCGGGTTGCTACCGTTTTTTTTTTAGGGAGAGAGGTAGTCCCGTGTCCCATAAAGGAGGCGGGATTCGTAAAGGCAAAAAAAGCCTTGAGGTAAAGCTAGGGCCTTAGGAAGCTAGGTAAGGGAAAGTTTTTGGGTAACGCCACTTACTGCTTTCTCTTCCCGGCTGCCCCGAAGGCGGCTCGTGGCCTTTTCCCCCGCTCCGGCGCCCCCGCCTGGAACGCTGAACGCTCCCGCTCCTATCGTTGGGTCACCCTCGGCATAACTCTGAGCCTGGTTTTTAAGCCTGGGACGAGCGTTCCGTTTCGTCCCCCACGTCCCCACGCCGTTTTCCACGTCCACTCCCGGCCCCTAGGTACGCCGTCGGCTGCGTTAGCCGCGCTGGGGCTCGAGAAAGTCCTCGGCGGCATGCGCCAATAACATTTAGGCGCTCCTGCCTCGGTGAGCAGAAGACACACACACACACACACACTCAGGCGCTCCGGTGCTAGAGCGCTGAAACCACACACACTCTTAGGCGTTCTGAATCGGAGAGCAGAAGCCACACTCACACACACAGCGTTTCGGCGCTAGAGTGTTGAAGCCGCTCACACTGGTAGGCGTTCTGAAACGGAGAGCAGAGCCACACACACACACACCGCTCCAGTGCAGGAGCGCTGAAGCCTCCACAACACGCGTAACGTGCTCCGATCCACGCGCAGTGCTTTCTCTCTCTCATTCATAGCGCAGAGGCCACAACACACACACACACCACACGGCGCAGCGCACACACAGAGCGCCCGCTCTGATTAAAAGCGCCGTGCGCCCGCCTTCCCTCATCGCTCTGTTTTTAGAGCAATATACGGGACTTTTTCCGTTTTTTTGTTGCATCCATTTATTTGAAAGAAATCTCCTTTTTTTGAGTTCGCGAGGAAGCGACTCCTTTGTTTGTCCTTTGGGCTTTTAATAGCTGTTTTCCTCTCTTCTGTCGTTCCACCACACCCGTGGCTCAAGCGGTAGCACTCCCCCCCCGAACTCGGTGGCTCCTGGTGGGGGTATCGAGGCCCGGGACAGGCTTGTCCGTCGCCAGCGGGTGTCACGCACGTCAGGAGGGATCCCTTCTTTTCTTTTCCCCTTTTTTCTTTCTCCTTATTCCCGCCTTTTGCGGTGTTCTCTGCGCTTGGGTCCGTTATCTTTTTTTGGGTGTGCCCCTCCCCGGCCCCCCGTAACATAATACCTACTAAATTGAACAGTACTGGCAAACAGTTTCTAGTCTGCTGTGCAAGCTAACTCTTTGCCTGTTCATCCAGTCAATTCTCCAACAGAAGTGTGTGTTACCCTGGTTGTTACTTTGGAACCAGAAGCACTGAAATCTGAGCTGGTCAGTGCCGTTGTGGCGGAGCTTTAAGATGGAGCTGATTTAAGATTTAAGCTGAGTTAACTGGGAATTTTGGAGAATTGAGAGCCGAGTTCATCAGTATGAAGACCACAGTTTTGGATATCAAACACTCATTGTCAATATGTACAGATGATGTTGAGTTTCTGTCAAAATAGTTCAGGCTTTATTATAAAGCCTTTATTATAAAGGTTTTATTCTAAATGTGAGGATTTAAGGTCCAGACCTCGCCGCCAAAATCTCAGGATTGTGGGAGTACCAGAAGGTGAGTCTTTTTCGCTGACTACCTCTAGCGTATCCAAGCTTCTTAAAGAGGCAATTTCCTTGTGTTAGGAATTAATCTTGGGTTCAGTTTTGACCTTTTGTCCTCTCATCATTCTTGAGAAGCCACCTTTAACTGAGCTCAGGAGATAATGAAAGAAGCAGACAAAGTGTAATTGTCAGGTTCTTAACACATCTGCTTTATTCGGGCAAGGACAGGCAATATATACTCTTCTACAAGTTTTCTAAAAAACATGCATTCCCATAAAAGGTACAGCATTGCACAACCTGCTTACTCGGTTCCAAAAACGGATGGGAAATAGCTTGACATTTATTCCCTGAGTTGTTGTCAGCAATGCAGTTGTAAATCAGCATGCAAGCTGAATACTCAAGTTTTTGTTAAAGTCACACAAAGAACAAAAAATCATGTCAGCTCAGTACATACAGAATGTTCATTCAGGATACAGGAGAAAATAAATATCTTACACCTTGGATAATTTTCATATTTTATTAGTCATATTACTAGCAAGGTTGCACTACTATGAAGACTGTGTCAACATTCTCTAGAAAGCTAGATGTCAACAGTGAGGTTACCGCTTCAAACATGGCGCTCTGTTTTTCCTGATTTCACTGTCAAGACAGCGAGAGCTCATGCTGCTTTTAATGATGTCCGTACACAGCTTTGCGCTATTGAAGGTTAACCCACAATGGCAGGCACCACGACTTCACCTGAAGAGGCCACATGGTTTGTCACCACGTTAACAACATAATTTTGTATTTGGATAAGGAAACTGACCCTTTTTTCTTCTTTTTTCTAAGATAACTTTTAATTGCTGGTGAGCTATATCATGCCCAGTAATTTGAGTGATTTATGTACGACTGTTTTCTAACGGATTATAAAAAAACTCCCTATTCTGGAGACATGATATGCTCTAGTTGGGTTGATTTATTTGGGAGTGTTGTTTGTGTAGGGCTGGCTCCCAGTTGAGGCTTAAGAGTCCTTGGGTTTGATTGGGTCGAGGACATTGGGCGGGTACAGGACATTGAGGGGGTGGGTAGAAAACATTGACTGGATGGTGGGTTTGGTATTCTGCTTTGGTGTGTTTGATGTGCTGTTGTTTTTCCTCCTTTCTCCCCCTTTTCAGTCAGCCAGCATCAATTTTATCACTTAGATTTTATATGTAACTTACATTATTGATTTCCATTCACATAATGTGGGCAATGGCGCTTGTGTAAGATAATACATACAATGTAATATAAAATTTTCTTGGGTTGCCCGTATCATTTAACATTTAATAAAGAAACCAGAGAATTTATTTGCCCCCAATTTCCCAACACTTGCTTTATTGAAACATCAAATCAATTTACAAACTGAATTTCACCTTATTATAAACAACCCACGTAGAACGACTGTTGCTACACTTAGTAAATACTACGAGCATGGTGATTAGCCATCTAGACTTTTGTCTCATCAGTTAAAGAGACAGGTTGCATCTCATTTGATCCTTCAAATTAGGGACTTGACAGGAGCACTGTGATCAGATCTACTGAGAATTAACACATCCTTCAATTCCTTTTACTGTAACTCCAGTATCTACTATCCATGTCAGAAAATGTTAGAATGTCCTTATTTATTGATGGCTTGGTGTTTCCTTCCATGTTGAGGGTCACAGTAGTTCTTGGTTCACTCCTAAATTTGATTTGATTACAGCTGCTATTATTGGTATGCAAATTAATAAGGCCCCACACCCTGATTAATTTCCTGTTCAGTTTTTTCTTTTAATTTAAGATTAAGGTTTTTTTTTTAATAAACAAAATATCAATGAACAAAAAAAGGAAAAGAAACCGTGATAAACAAATACATAAAATATACATACATTTTTAAATAACTAAATCCAAGATAAGTACATATCATTCACTTTGTGTTTCAAATGAACTTGTTCACAAGTTTATTTCTGTTTAAACCATTGTTTTACTTTTGCATTAAAAACTTGAAGTTTGTCTTGTGTGCAAAAAAGCAGTGGACCCAAAATTGAACCTTGGGGAACACCCATACTACAACCCTGAATGGATGGCCTTACACCATTTATTCTAACACACTGCTCCCTACATTCCAAGTACGATTGAAACCATCCTATAGTTTGTTCAGATATATTAAGCTTTAATTTATTCATAAGTATTACATGGTTCACAGTATCAAACACTTTTTTGTGATCTAAAAATACAGCTCCTATCACTTTACCTGCATCTAATGAACTTATAACAGTTTCAGCAAAACAGCATACCGCCATTTCAGTTGAATACTTGGGTCTAAATCCAAATTGTTTTTGGTCCAAGATTTTGTTGTGATCAAGATATTGCATCAGTTGTTCAGCAACTAACTTTTCAAGTATTTCAGAGACTGCTGGCAGAATTGATATTGGTCTGTAGTTATACAACTTATCAGGAGGTCCTGTCTTAAAAAATGGGGTTATAATGGTAATGATAATCCAGTTCTGAGGAAACTTTCCTACACTTATGGATAGATTTATCATATGCACTACAGGCCTTATAAAGATTGCACTATATTTTTAATAAAGTTAATGTCTACATCAAATATATCTTTAGCTTTTGAATTGCGTAATTGATCAACAATTGTATAAATTTTACTTCTCCCTCCACAATATAAAAAGATGTTTACTGAATCCTTCATTGAATCTTGTAATTGACCTACTGATTGAAAAGTAGTTGAAAGTTCTTCTACTGATGGAATAAAAAAGTATTCAATTCTGTTAGAACCCCTTCTTCCGACATTAGAGGGCGGCGTCGGTCCACTAGTCGCGCCAAGGCAGGACCTGGTCGCTCCGGCCGTCAGCGCTTGGCGCACACACACCCTCGTTTACGGGAATCAGGCGCACCTGCTTCTCGCCGCTAAATAGCCACGTTTAGCGTTTATCACGTCTGTAGCGCATTTCGCCTCTGAACCCCCGCTCCCTCGGTTCGAATCCAGCCTCCTACACTTTGGTGGATTCACTCCTATTCCCTTACATTCAACTGGCTTTATTGCTGCACACCTTCTTATTCTTTTACTCACATCCTACACTGCTCTAGTACACTAGTACTACACAAGTAAGGGTGCTTAAGGCTTCCTGCACTTGGGTTCTCGCTCACTGCTTTCCCACTCGTCCCCATTCCCATATCATAACAAATTCATTAGCGATTTCCATAGAGTCAGTGCTCATCTTACCATTTATATCCAGTGCTCTTATAGATTTTTGTTTATAAAAGTCATAATTAGTAAGCCTATTTATATGCTTCCAAGAACTGAGCTTTTCCCTCCTGATTCTTCAATCAGTTGCATAAAGTAGGCTGTTTTTGCTTTTCGCAACTCTCTAACAACTTTATTTCTCAGGCCTTTAAAGCAAAGCATATCTATATATATTTTTGAAGCTAATGATTTTTTCAACGCAATATCCCCCTCTTTCATTAACTGGCAAATTACATTATTCAACCATGATAGAGATGGTTTTCATCTAGTCTGTTTCAATGGGTGTGTAAGCTTTTGGACAGGTTTTATGAGAATGTCCATAATAAGATTGGAACATTTATCCAAATCACTAGTTTGTAACACACTATCCCAATTAATGTTCCTTATTGAAATTGATGCATCATATTCCTAGGAATACCTGTGGAAATTTTTTGTAACGTTAAGATTGTGAACAAAATCTCTGCAAGCGCTGTTTTGTCAATTTTATGACGATCATGACCTTATTATGGTCAGATAAGCCTGTTAATAAATTACATGTTCTTGTATCTCGTTCAGGTTTGTTTGTATATATTCAATCTATCTGAGTTTTATCCTATTTGGACCTTTCACCATTTGTTTAAATTTATGTTTTGATGTAATCATCCTAAGCTTTTTCTTACCTTTTGAAAAGGTTTGGTTTGTTTTCAGGATATAGAGTTAATCTACAGAAGACTGAGTGTTATCCAGTGAAACCACTAGCATTGTGAATTAATGAATCATACTATCAGGGGGCGCATTCCCGCCCCTAGGGGTCGCCGCGGGACCGCTAAAAACCGCGGCCGGCCCCCTATAAAATGAGCTTCCTAATGCCGGCCTTCGGCGCACTGTCTCGCTATCCACGCGACGTTTTCGGAGAGTTTTGTCTGGTGTTACCCTTTCACATACGGTTTAAGGATAGTGGTAATCCCGTGTCGCACAGGAGGCGGGATGTGGTAGAGGCAAAAGCCTTGAGGTAACCGCTAGGGCCTTAGCCGGTTAGGTTAGGGAAAGTTGGGGGTAACGCCACTAACCTCCGTCTCTCTCTTCAGCTCCCCGTTCCCTCGGGACGTTGGTAAGCTCCTGTCGCGGGTCCTGTCGTCTCCGGCATTATCCGGTGCTTACTGCACCCCGGGGCAAGTATAGCCTTTCTTCCCTTGGGCTTACGAACGCGTGCCTTGCGTTCTAGAGACGCGCCAATTGCGCCTGGCTCGCCGAAACCCCGGGCACATG
>JAJAGP010000181.1:150000-352519 GCA_025084515.1 Ancistrus triradiatus | reverse complement strand
GCGGCCATCTTCTGCTTCTCCCCGTTCCCGCGGGACGTTGGTAAGCTCCTGTCGCGGGTCCTGTCGTCTCCGGCATTATCCGGTGCTTACTGCACCCCGGGGCAAGTATAGCCTTTCTTCCCTTGGGCTTACGAACGCGTGCCTTGCGTTCTAGAGACGCGCCAATTGCGCCTGGCTCGCCGAAACCCCGGGCACATGCGCAGTCGCTCGACACACACACACACTCGCAGCGCACGCACAGAGCGTAACAAGCACACACACACACGGCCAGCTCTGTCACACTCAGCGCGCAGCAGGCATGTGCTCATCGTGCTTCCCTCCCCCATACACACAGAGCCAGCTCTGCACAGAGAGTTTTCCCACGCACACACACAACGCTCGCTCGCGCTCTGAGTACTGTGCATGCCTTTTTTCCTTCAGTTCAGTGCAGAGTTCTGATGGGTTCATTCCCGCTTTTCTTCTTTGCCTTTCATTTTCCTTTTTTTAATAAAGGATTTGCCCTTATTAAATATAATCCGTTTTTGTTTGAGATCGCCAGGAAGCGACTCCTTAGTTTGCCCGTAGGCTTATTGCCATCATTTCCCAGAATCCGTGGTGCAGCGGTAGCTCTCCCACCACCGGAGACTGTGACTCTGGTCTCGAATCCCGTGACGGGCCACCTTCAGTAGCCCCCCCGCTCAGTGACGGGATTTCTTTTTACGTTTTTTCTCCTTTGGGTCGTTTGGTGTAGACCCCCGCACTTGAGTCCGTTATTTCTCCTTTTTTCGGTGCGCCTCCACAGGCCCCCCGTAACACGTACATGCTATTTAAATCTTCTCCAAATGGTTGTATATTTGTGGATTCAGGTATCTTGTACTCTACCTTTTCTCTTCAACACACATTTTTCTCCTTTACTTAACCAACTTTAATTGGACTTTACAGAGATTCCTTTTATTCCTTTTTCTTCCTTTATCACTGATAACTAGAAAAAATGTCATAAAAATGAATGTTTTGACTAGATTTCTGTTTTTGTTTCAAACCATTCCTTTATTATTGCCCTGGACCAACTTATTGCCTCTTTTATATGGGAAGGAAAGGTTCATACACTGAGAAAATCACTCTTACAGAGATTTAGATCTGATGGTGGGATTTCCCTCCCTAATGTTTTATTCTGTTATTGGTCTGCTCATATTCAAGAGCCACTATTTTGGCTTCATCTCTGGGGTTAGAGACACATTCCTGTTCTTCAGTCTCGTTGCTTGCGCTGCTTACTTATTCCTTAGCACTTGCTCTCAATTTTTATAGGATGATGCCTGTAGCTATATAAGCACTTATTTTCCCCATCTTTGAGCGATACAAATTTTATATGGCAAGATAGAGGTATTAAGTCTTTTTGTGACCTTTACAAAGACTGTACCTTTTGCTTTACTGCATTATCTTTTGATTTTTAACTGCCTCTTCACAGTTGTTTTGGCATTTTCAAGTTAGGCATTGTGTTTCTTACTGATTTATGAATTTGTCTGTCTTCCCACGGGACAGCCTTGGTGTGATCTTTTGACTTTGGACTTTCCTTAATAACCACATACAGTGCTGCTTAAAAGTTTGTGAACCCTTTAGAATTTTCTAGTTTTCTGCATAAATATGACCTAAAACATCACCAGATTTTTACACAAGTCCAAAAAGTAAATAAAGAGTTAAACAAATGAGACAAAAATATTATACTTGGTCATTTATTTATCCATCCTGCACACCAGCTTGGAGGAATTTTAGCCCATTCAACAGCTTCAACTCTGGGATGTTGGTGGGTTTCCTCACATTAACTGCTCGCTTCAGGTCCTTCCACAACATTTCGATTGGATTAACGTCAGGACTTTGACTTGACCATTGCAAAACATTAACTTCATTATTCTATAGCCATTCTTTGGTACTTGTGTACTTAGAGTCGTTTTTAATGCTGCAAGACCCACCTTTTCTTGAGATTCAGTTCATGGACAGATGTCCTGACATTTTCCTTTAGAATTCTCTGATATAATTCAGAATACATTGTTCCATCAATGATGGCAAGCTGTCCTGGCCCAGATGCAGCACAACAGGCCCAAACCATGATACTACCACCACCATGTTTCACAGATGGGATAAGATTCTTATGCTGGAATGCAGTGTTTTCTTAACGCTTTTCTTTTAAACCAGGAAGTTCTATGTTGATCTTATCCATCCACAAAACATTCTTCCAATAGCCTTCTGGCTCGTCCACGTGATCTTTGGCAAACTGCAGATTGACAGCAATGATCTTTTTGGAGAGCAGTGGCTTTCTCCTTGCAACCCTGCCATGCACGCCATTGTTGTTCAGTGTTCTTCTGATGGTGGGCTCATGAATATTACTGTAGGACTGTGGTAGCCTTGAGCAAGACCCTTAACCCACAATTGCTTGGATTGTAAGACTGTATAACTTGTAAGTCGCTCTGGGTAAGGGCGTCTGCTAAATGCTGTAAATGTAAATGTAAACATTAACATTAGCCAATGTGAGAGATGCTTTCAGTTGCTTAGAAGTTATCCTGGGGTCCTTTTTGACCTCTCCAACTATTACACATCTTGCTCTTGGAGTCATCTTTGTTGGACGACCACTCCTGGGGAGGGTAACAATGGTCTTGAATCTCCTGCATTTGTACATAATCTGTTTGACTGTGGATTGGTGGAGTCCAAACTCTTTAGAGATGGTTCTGTAACCTTTTCCAGCCTGATGAGCATCAACAACTCTTTTCCTGAGGTCCTCAGAAATCTCTTTGATACACTTGATACACTTTCACAAACATGTGTTGTGAAGACTTTGATAGATCCCTGTTCTTTAAATAAAACAGGGTGCCCACTCACACCTGATTGTCATCCCATTGATTGAAAACACCTGACTCTAATTTCACCTTCAAATTAACTGCTAATCTTAGAGGTTCACATACTTTTGCCACTCACTATTATATAATATTGGATCATTTTCCTCATTAAACAAAAGACCAAGTATAATATTTTTGTCTCATTTGTTTAACTGGGTTCTCTTTATCTACTTTTAGGGCTTGTGTGAAAATCAGATGATGTCGGATGAGGTCATATTTATGCAAAAATGTAGAAACTTCTAAAGGGTTCACAAACTTTTAAGCACCACTGTATATATGGTCATTAAACCATTGTTAAAACAACAAATCAAATGGTAGCCTAAGACTTTTGCACAGTACGGTATACAGTGAGGCAAAAAAGTATTTAGTCATCCACTGACTGCAAGTTCTCCTACTTAGAAAAATGAGAGAGGTCTGTAATTTTCATCATAGGTACACTTCAACTATGGGAGACAAAATGAGAAAAAAATCCAAGAAATCACATTATAGTCATTTTAAAGAATTGAATTGTAAATTATGGTGGAAAATAAGTATTTGGTCAATAACAAAAGTTCAACTCAATACTTTGTAACACCTTTGTTGGCAAAGACAGAGGTGAAACGTTTCCTGTAAGAGTCTGGAGACTGGCTAGACCACTCCAGAACCTTGAAATGCTTTTTACGGAGCCACTCCTTCGTTGCCCGACCATGTGTTTGGGATCATTGTCATGCTGGAAGATCCAGCCACATTCATACTTCAATGCTCTCACTGATGGAAGGAGGTTTTGGCTTAGAATCTCATGATACATGGCCCTGTTCATTTTTCCCTTAACACGGATCAGTCGTCCTGTCCCCTTTGCAGAAAAACAGTCCCAAAGCATGATGTTTCCACCCCCATGCTTCACAGTAGGTATGGTGTTCTTCTGATGCAACTCAGCATTATTCTTCCTTCAGACACGACGAGTTGACTTTTTAACAAAAAGTTCTATTTTGGTTTCATCTGACCACATGATATTCTCCCAATCCTCTTCTGGATCATCCATATGCTCTCTGACAAACTTCAGACGGGCCTGGACATGTACTGGTTTAAGCAGGGGGGCACGCCTGGCTCTGCAGGATCTGAGTCCCTCTCGGCGTAGTGTGTTACTGATGGTAGCCTTTGTTACTTTGGTCCCAGCTCTCTGCAGGTCATTCATCAGGTCCCTCCGTGTAGTTCTGGGATTTTTGCTCACCGTTCTCATGATCATTTTGACCCCACGGGATGAGATCTTGCATGGTGCCCCAGATAGAGGGAGATTATCAGTGGTCTTGTATGTCTTCCACTTTCTTGCAATTGCTCCGACAGTTGATTTATTCACACCATCCTGCTTGCCTATTCTAGATTCACTGCAGATCTACAATTTTCTTCCTGGTGTCCTTCGACAGCTCATTGGTCTTGGCCATGGTTGAGTTTGGAGTCTGACTGTTTGAGGCTGTGGACAGGTGTCTTTTATACAGGTACACTGGTGCCATTAATACAGGTAATGAGTGGAGGACAGAAGAGCTTCTTAAAGAAGTTGTTACAGGTCTGTGAGAGCCAGAAATTTTGCTTGTTTGTGGGTGACCAAATACTTTTTTTCCACCATTATTTACATTTAAATTCTTTATGTGATTTCCTGCATTTTTTTTTTCTCATTTGTCTCTCATAGTTTAAGTGTATTTAAGATGAAAATTACAGACTTCTCTCATCTTTCTAAGTAGGAAATCTTGCACAATCAGTGGCTGACTAAATACTTTTTTCACTGTATATACAAGTTGGCAGTGCGTGACGAAGTGAGACACGTGGTGGGAGTGATGAGAGCTGGGAAATGTAGTTTGAAAAGCCATGGTCACACAATAATCGTTTTTTGTTTTTGACTTTCAATTCATACATATACACACACAATACATACATTTCAATAAATTAAATATTTTATTATAAAATAATCTTTATTGCAGGCAGCAAGTATCCAAGATATTTAATGATTTTTCTTTTCTGGTTAGCTTCAATTAATTTGTTAATAACAGCCATTCCTGCTTTTCAGGCCTGACTCTGCCTTTGTTATTACAAATTTCTGCTTGGGTTTCATCTAGGTACTCTGGTTTCCACCTTTTTTCCAAATACAAGTGTTAAGTTAATTGGTGTCTCTAAGGTGTCCCTGTTTGTGTGCCTTGCGATCGATTGGTGCCCTGTCTAGGTTTGGTTCCCACCGTGCATCTTGTGCTGCTGGTTAGCCACTGGCTCCCCCATGACACTGAATTGAATTTAGCGTGTATGAAATGAATAAAAGAGATGAAATGGATAAGAGAGAAGATTTTCAGTCTGATTTAATCAATAATGTTAATGAGTAACTGCAACTGGCAAGGAAGAGATTTGGCAAAGCTTCTCTGTGCATTGCAGATCTAATAAAATAGTTGCAGTACTAGCTGAGCTTGTATTTCAGGTCTTCAGCCTTTAGTGGTGGATGTTTACTCAGCTGGTTTAATCCATGTCATTCACACAACCACTCTAACGCCATTTTCAAGTGGTTTAGTAGGGGTACCACCCTCAAGTGCCTCTGCACCTGGGTACAACATCATAATATTGCAATAAGGGTTTTTTTGCCAGTAAAAAGCAACTGTATTTGCAGTAAAATAATTATTCCTCATCAAAATAATTCAAGTCTTGGGATAACACATACATCTCTGCATGTATTTTTAGTTTAAACTATAATGTTGTTTTATAATATTACAAAAAAAAAAAAATTACGTCTTCACAAACTGAGTGAGAATGTAATTTTGCTCATCAATTTTGGTATTCTTGGATTGTTTGTCCAGATGACGAGGTGACAGTTGGGAAATTCTATGCCACATTCCTCATCCAAGAATACTTCCGGAAGTTTAAGAAGCGGAAGGAGCAGGGCCTGGTGGCTAAAGTGCCTCCAAAGACTGCCCTATCTCTGCAGGTGGGTCTAAGACTATAGGCTACACATAGTCTTAGACTGTTACTCAGAAATATACACACACATTATATAGAAAACAATATGTATCATGTTAATTTGAGACATTAATCCAAGCACAAATTATTTAAAATTTTGGATGTATGGGGATATTAAATATGCATATGTGTTTTGGAGTAGGCTGGCCTGCGTACACTTCATGAAATGGGTCCAGAAATAAGGAGGGCAATATCAGGGGACTTAACTGCAGAGGAGGAGCTAGAGAGAGTCCGGAAAGAAGCAGTGTGTACTGCATCTGAAGATGATATATTCAGGGTAAAGGTATTTTATGTCCTTTGCAAAGCTAGATTGCATGCATGTGATGTTATTAGTACTTACATTCACGTTTCCATTTATCCAATAACTGCATGAATTCATTAGTCATACATACTGATATGCTAGCACACAACCACTTACTTCTGTGGCCTTTTTTTGCGGGGATAAGCAATAGATCCACTGTGACCCTGGCCAGGAATATAAGATGAAAATGTGTCTGTATGAACTGCAACAATAGAATGCTGCATAACTGATTAAATCTCTCGTTCTCTGTGCAGCGATCAGGTGGACTCTTCGGAAACCACATGAACTATTACCATCAGAATGATGGTCGTACATCTTTCCCACAATCCTTTACCAATCAGCGGCCACTACACATTAGCAAGTCAGGCAGTCCTGGAGAGGCCAAGTCACCATCACATGAGAAACTTGTGGATTCCACCTTTTCACCAAGCAGCTACTCCTCCTCAGGATCTAATGCCAACATCAACAATGCCAACAATACGGCTATTGGCAACTGCTACCTGAGCCCTTCCATCATCACTGTCGATGGGCACACCAGACCAGTTCTCACACCTGTACTACTGCCTCACTCCTCATGGTGCTTCCCTAATAAAAGGTATGGAAAGGAAAGAAGAATGAGACAGTGTTGTCCAGAATTGTTTTTAAATAAAAAATTCTGACTTGCAGTAGCAAGTATATTAGTAATGATCCTAATATACACCATTGTGGGACATTATGTAAAGTTTGGGGGGGTGCCAGGAAAAGGGAGGAAGATGAAAGTGCAAGTTCCAGCTCAAACACAAATGATTATTAACTAAGCAAACCCCGAACGCAGGAGAATAATAAACATTCCAAAGCAAATAACAATAACAACGAAAGTGAGCACAGCTAACTGAAATGGGGAAGCTTAGCATATAGCCAAGAAGGCTAACATGACACTACAAGGACTAGAGTGAAGCTACTGGAGCTAGCGTGATGCTACGGGAGCTATTGTGAAGCTATGGGACTAGAATGAAGCTACAGAGACTTAACTTGAAGTAAATAACGGTGGACGTAGCTGCAGGCAATAGAGAAACGCGGGAGCAGCCGCAGACAATAGAGGGAAGTGGATGCAGCCACACACATACCACCGGGGTCGCGTTAACGGGGAAGTCCAGTGGATGAGACCGCAACAAAGGGTAATCCAGCGGATAGGCCGCAAACAAGGTAATCCAGAGCATAGGAGCGCAACAAAGGGTAATCCAGTGGAAGGCCACAACAAAGGGCATCCAGGGCAGAGGAGCGATATGACCCGCACAAATGCTCGGAAAACCGAGACAATGCTAACGCGTCAACGTCTGGGAGAGCAGTGCTTATAAAGAGCTCCACCCAGCTGTACACCGTTTGCCCACAATCAATAATAATAAGGCCCAGGTGAGTCCGCAGCCATCTTGCTTCCGCAAAGGATTGTGGGCAATATAGTCCGAATCGCCCACAGGCAAAAATACCAGGTTCTGGCCGCAGCTCATAACACATTACGCTTTATTAACATGGAGAAGGTATTTATATAAAGAAATTGGTAAATCAAGTAATGTCTAAATCAAGAAAGTACCTAATCATCTCTGATTTTTAGCAGCCTATCATGTCTAATATTACAGCCTATACAGTTGTATGAAAAAGTTTGGGCACCCCTGATAATTTTCATGATTTTTCTTTATAAATCATTGGTTGTCCAGCTCAGCAATTTCAGGTAAATATATCATATAGCAGATGAACACCGTGATATTTGAGAAGTGAAATTAAGTTTATAAGTTTTACAGAACCTCCAAAGACCTACAATCTCATCTTGCTGCAGATGGTGTCACTGTTCATCGTTCAACTATACAGCGCACTTTGCACAAGAGAGAGGCTGTATGGGAGAGTAATGAAGAAGAAGAAGCCTTTTCTGCATACACGCCGCAAACAGAGTCACTTGAGGTGTGCTACAGCACATTTGGACCATCCAGCTTCATTTTGGAATAAAGTGCTGTGTACTGATGAAACTAAAATTGAGTTATTTGGACTAACAAGGAGCGGAAAAAAAGAACACCAGAATCACAAGACAAACACTTGCTACCCACAGTAAAAATTTGGTGGCGGTTCCATCATGCTGTGGGACTGTGTGGGCCAGTGCAGGTACTTGGAATCTTGTTAAAGTTGAGGGTCGCATGGATTCCAGTTAATATCTCCAGATTCTTGAAAACAATGTTAAAGAATCAGTGACAAAGTTGCACCGAGGCCAACGACCCCAAACCCTGCTCAAAATTTACTAAGACATTCATGCAGAGGAACCAGTACAACTTTCTGGAATGGCCATCTCAGTCCCCAGACATGAATATTACTGAAAATCTGTGTTGTGATTTAAAAGTGGGCTGTCCATGCTCGGAAACCATCAAACCTGACTGAACTGGAGATGTTTCTAAAGAAGAATGGTCCCAAAGCACCTTCAACAGAATCCAGACTGGAAACTGTAGGAAGTGTTTAGCGGCTGTTATTTCTAACAAAAGGAGGATCTACTAAATATTGATTGTCATTTTTCTGTTGGGGTGCCCAAATTTTATGCACCCTGCCTAATTTTGTTTGAATATTACTGCACACTTTCTGTTAAATCCTATAAATTCATTTCACTCTCAAAATCACTGGTGTTCATCTGCTATATGATATATTTAACTCAAGTTGCTGATCTGAACAACCAATGATATATAAAACTAAAATCATGAAAATTATCAGGGGTGCCCAAACTTTTTTTATACCACTGTAGTTAAGGAATCCTGCACTAAGATGCACAAGAGACACAGATTTTTACAACAAATACTAAAAAAATCCTAAAAATAGTTGATATATATTTCTATGGTTCACCTATATAGGGAAAGCCAGTTTTTTTATATTATATATATATATATATATATATATATATATATATATATATATATATATATATATATATATATATATATACATACATACACACACACGCACATATATACCTATCTGTATATATATATATATATATATATATATATATAAATAAAACTGGCTTTCCCTATATACATACATATACATACAACTCCAAATCAGAAAAAGTTGGAATAGTATGTAAAATCCAAGTTAAAAAAACAGCAGTGTTCCTTACATTTCCTTTGACTTTATTTCATTGCAGACAGTATAAACCCGAGAAATTACATGTTGTTTTCTGGTTAACTTCATTCCATTTGCTAATAATCCCTGAATTCCAAAAAATGTGTTGTAAAGAAATGGGTGTATTCTCCCGTCCCTCAGACGGCACTGTATCAAGAACCGCCATTCAACAATAGCTGATAGAACCAAACGGGCAAGGGTTACTTTATCCAACTTTTGTCAAGCACTGCAATATGGAGTTACATAAAACGTTCGTGTGAAAAAAGAAACCATATGTTAACCATGTCCAGAAGCAACGTCGACTTCTCTGGGCTCGGAGGCATCTGGGATGGACCATCTCACAGTGTATTGTGGTCAGACCAATCAGTATTCCAGATATTTTTGGAAGAAATGGACATTGTGTGCTCCGGACCAAAGACAAAAAGGACCATCCAGACTGTTATCAGCAATAAGTCTAAAAGCCAGACTCATGGTATGGTATGGGGTTGGCAAAGATCATTTAGACTTCTGTGATGGCAGAATTAATGCAGAATGCAGAGTACACTTGCTCTGATTTGAAAGTAACATGAGCTGCCTTCCAGGTGACATCTTTTCTAGGGATGTCCATGCATTTTTCGAAAAGACAATGCAAAACAAGTCAAATCAGAAAAAGTTGGACTGAAATATGTCCCTTCCAGTCCTTCTTTGGGAAACATTGTTTTTAAACATTTCAATAAATTTTGTACACGTGTTGTTAAACTGGAGATCATCTTCCTATCTTTACTCATCAAAGAACCACCCCCCACCCCCTACCCCATGTTTGCAGGCCTGAAATGCAGGAATGGATGTTTATTAACAAATGAAATGAAGTTGACCAGAAGATCCTGGGTACACACTGTTACGATTTGCCATATAAAAACGATGGCGAACATATATACATATATATATATATGTGTATATATGCTCTCTGTATATATATTCAACCTGTTATAAATGTATCTGTATTTTATGATAATTTGCAGCAGTCAGACTGTAGCTTGTGTTTTTCTTGTGTGTGTGTCTAGCTTGGCCTCGAGTGACAGTAATCTCCCAATAATCTGTCAGGAGGAGCCATCTACAGAAGAAATATATGATGAAAGATTTACTGACAGTGAATACATCCATGTACAGGACATGCTCTCTACTAAAATGTAAAAAAAAAAAATATATATATATATATATATATATATATATGTGTGTTTTTTTATTTTATATCTGTTGTTTAGCTTTTCTAATTGAATCATCAATAGTATAACGCTTCTTTTCATAGCTTGAAGTGTAGTATAGATGTGTATATAGTGGTACTTGAAAGTTAGTGAACCCTTTAGAATTTTCTAGATTTCTGCATAAATATGACCGAAAGCATCATCAGATTTTCACACAAGCCCTAAAAGTAGATAAAGAGAACCCAGTTAAACAAATGAGACAAAAATATTATACTTGGTATTTTATTTAGTGAGGAAAACAATGAATTATGAATGATATCAGAGATTCTAAAAGAAAATGTCAGGACATCTGTCCATGAACTGAATCTCAAGAGAAGGTGGGTCATACAGCAAGACAATGACCCTAAGCACAAAAGTCGTTCTACCAAAGAATGGTTACAGAAGAATAAAGTTATTGTTTTAGAATGACCAAGTCAAAGTCCTGACCTTAATCCAATGGAAATGTTTTGGAAGGACCTGAAGCGAGCAGCTAATGTGAGGAAACCCACCAACATCCCAGAGCTGAAGCTGTTCTGTATGGAGGAATGGGCTAAAATTCTTCCAAGCCGGTGTGCAGGACTGATCAACAGTTACAGGAAACGTTTAGTTGCAGTTATTGCTGCACAGGGGGGATACTGAAACTGAAAGCAAAGGTTCACATACTTTTGCCACTCACTAATATGTAATATTGGATCATTTTCCCTAATAAATAAATGACCAAGTATAATATTTTTGTCTCATTTGTTTAACTGGGTTCTCTTTATCTACTTTTAGGACTTGTGTGAAAATCTGGTGATGTTTTAGGTCATATTTATGCAGAAATATAGAAAATTCTAAAGGGTTCACAAATTTTTAAGCAATACTGTACCTATGTGTCTTTGTTTTTGTGACAGGTTGGCATTGCAAGACGAAAAGTGTAAGCAGTTATCTGTATTGGAGGACGTGGATGCAAGAGAGAACAGAAGACACTTTAAAGCTCCCCAAAAAGCTTATTTCTGTCCTACTGCACTAGGTTAGTTTTCAAACATATATGTATAGAAGTGCTCAGAGCTGTCATAAAACACTACAACATTATGATTATGGCATTTAAAGTGCAGAATGTTTCAGCTGTGACATACTGAACTACAAAAATAATCAATTTTGACGACTTTTTTGTATACAATTTGTTCCCACGCTGTACATGAATATTGATTTTTCAGTATTTCACCTTTGATTACAAAATATAAAGTGTACTCTTATTATTATTATTATTATTATTATTATTGTTATTATTATTATTTTGTTGTTGTTATCATTATAGAATTCAGTAACCGAAGCCTTTTTCAAAACTCACTCCAACACAGGCCGACGATCTTCCTTTAATCTAGAGTGTGTAAGGAGACAGACCAGAGCTGATAACTCTTACAAGACAGCATTGCCCCTGCATTTGATTCAACATCAGGTGAAACACACACTAAATCCACATTTTGGGAAATTTCTTTATGAAAATCAGCGAAAAGGTTAAAGCAGAATGGCAGAGTTATGGGCTCTTTCCAGCTGTACCATGCTACATGCTCTCAGCTATTCTCCATCAGCTTACACAACAGAAAAAAACAAAGCATTTTGCTTCACCTGTGAATTTTTATAAATTGCAATATGTAATAGCCAAAAACAAGAGACAGCAAACAACAAACATAACAATGAAGAGTAGACATGTACAGTACAAAGATGAAGAAAATGAAATAGAGGTTGATTGTCATGAATACTAATGAGTGTAGTAATTACAATCATTTGTAGAAAATGGCACTCATTACCACAGGTGTATAAAAACAAAGCATTTTGTTTTACCAATGCTTATCATAGTCAGCATCACAGGGAAGGACAGAGATGCACCTTGGACACAGTTCCAGTCTATTGTCTATTCCAGTCTTCCCCAAGGCTCTCACAAACTAGCTCTTTCCTCTGAGCCACAAAAGCTAGTATTATATAATATAGCAAAATAATAAAATATAGCAGACAGGAAACATAATAAGAAAAGAAAATGCATATGTTTAAAGTGGGATTAGTCAATAACTGAGACTATTTTAGCAAACCACTCTGCCTCTGAGTAGTGCTCAGATCTATCGTTAATTTTGAATACATGTGCAATTGCCGTACTTAACTGAAGTCTGTGAAACATTTTGTCAAGCTATGTGGTCATGCTGAGTGCTAATTTAGTCTGAAGTAAATTTTTAGTCGCTTGACAATGTCACATAGCCTAGATGAAGATATTCCACAGTTACTTTTTTCATCTTTTCTGCTCACGTCTATAATATCATCCACAAGCACCAGCATTTAGTATCAATTAAATGCATCATAGTAGAGACATTGGTGTGTGGACCAATGACAAATGGAATTTGTAGAAAACAAAGTTATTTTATTTATTCATTAATTAATTTATTTATATGTTATTTTCCTTTTGTAATCCCACCCACCATTTTATTACAAGGCACAAATCCTCCAAAGTATTACAGTTGTATTAACTTACAACTGTTTAAGTCCAAGTGGCTCCACCGACCAAGGACTGTTTTGCATATGGCTAGCACTCACTCACTCACTCATTCACTTTCTTCTTGGCTTGATCCTGAAAAGGGTATGGGTCCCCCACATCAGATGTCTCAACTTATAATTGTTGCCTTTATGTTTGCCCCTGTTGGGCCTCATTCATGAAACACGAGCAGAATGAATCTGCATATAAATCAAGTCAAGTCAGATTTATTTTTATAGCACTTTTTACAATGAAGCATTGTCTCAAAGCAACAATATTATATTATCTCCTAGTATCTATGTCTAATCCCAAATTGAGCAAGCAGAGGGTGACAGTGTCAAGGAAAAACTCCCTTAGTGTTATGAGGAAGAAACCTTGGGAGGACCAAGACTCAAAAAGGGAAATCTAAGAATGAAACTAATTTGTCTAAACTAATAAGTCATGGAGTCATTGTTCAAGTAAAATGTCAAATATGCACATCGGCATTAAGTAGTCCGATACACAGAGTCACTCCAGGACCTTGAGTCTAATCACGACATACCCAGATAACCGAAGGAGGGAGAGAGTTACTGCCCTCTGGTGTGGCTCTGGTATGGTGGGAATGGAGCTGATGATGGAAACAGCTCGAGTGAAGCTGAAGTGGATGAACATCATGTGTGGGGCAGTAACTGGTACCGGAACACAGCTCAGAGAGGAAACAGAAAATGAAATTAGTTATTGATTAAGAGCACAGTGTCTATTAACAATCACTGATGCCATGTGTAGCATGAGACCCCGGTAGCATTAGCTATAGCAGCATAGCAAGAAAGAGGAGAACTGGAAGGTAACACAGCCAAGAGGGATCACATGAGACATCGGCAACCCCACGGGAGGCAGAAGACAGCAACCCAATGTCTCTGATCACCATAAGGCTCTTTGACTATGAACCCCCAGCTCTGCCCTTAGTCTAAGGCAATAATGCAGAAGTCAAGATCAAGAGGATCAAAGCCCAGTTCAGCCAGACCGCCCTCCCGACACTCCTGGCTAACGGACAAGGCAGGCAGGCCAGACATGACTCCAGACTCTGGCCCTAATACCAAGACCCATGCATCCTGGTCTAAATCTAGTCAAAAACCTGCGTAAAAAGTTGTATTTAGCCTAGACTTAAAAATTTGGAGTGTGTCCAAGTCTCGAACTAAAGTAGGAAGTTTATTCCATAGTTGCGGGGCCATGTATGTGAAAGCCTTTCCCCCTGCTGTGACTTTTTTAATTCTAGGAACTAAAGAAGTCCTGTACCCTGCGAACGAAGTAGACGAGCTGGATTTTAAAACTCTAAGAGTTCACTCAGATAATGTGGGGCCAGGCCATGTAGAGCTTTATAAGTTATAAGAAGTATTTTGTAATCAATGCGGAATTTAACTGGTAACCAGTGTAGTGATGATAGAACAGGACTGATGTGATAAAATTTTATACGCGGCAGCTGCATTCTGAACTAATTAAAGTTTATTTATAGATTTACTGGAGCATCCAGTAAGTAAGGTGTTACAGTAATCAAACCTTGAGATTATAAATGCATTAACCAGTTTCTCTGCATCATTAAAAGAGAGAAATAAAAGTTTTGCGACATTACGTAATTGAAAGAAAGCAATTCGAGTGATGCTGCTAATGTGCGCATCAAAGGAGAGATCTGAATCAAATGTGATACCTAAGTTTTTTACAGATGGGCTGTGCAATACTGGACAGCCATCTAGATTTAGAAAAGATGTAGCCAACCTGTCTCTAACAGCCTTGGATCCCACTAATAGAACCTGAGTTTTATCTGAGTTAAGTAAGGGAAAATTAAATGACATCCAATATTTTATTTCCCTTACACAATCCTCAATTTTCTTGATTGTAAGGCTGTGATTTGTTTTGGCTGATATGTACAGCTGTGTATCATCTGCATAGCATTGAAAACTAATGCCATGTTTACGAATAACTGAGTCTAGTGGCAGCATGTACAGAGAGACTAAAAGCGGGCCAAGCACTGACCCTTGAGGCACACCATACTTCACTTTTGAGAGCTTAGACCTTAGATAATTTATATGAACAAACTAAGGTTATTTCTATGGAAGTCATCTGTGTTTATACTAATGAGGTTATTAAAACAGACTTTTTGAGTGCGTTTCCAAGCCTGCCGAATTTCGTGACAATAGCTTTGAAAACTGACTGATTTAAGGTCATTGGCCTGCCAGGGGCCCCAGTGCCCAGTCGGGGTCTATAGGGGCCCCATGGGCATCACATATCCCCTAAGATTGCACCCTGGACTAAGGTTGCCGAATTTCGTGGTCGTAGGTCGAAAACTGACTGAATTGTAGTCATTGGCCCCCCCAGGGGCCCCAGTGCCCACCCGAGGTCTACAGGGGCCCCATGGGCATCACAGGTCACCTCAGATTGCACCCGGGACCTTGCCGGCCCTATACAAGCACACCATTCCCGACCAGACGCAACGCAATGATGCTGGAACAGGGTTGATATCTCGAAAGCTGCGGCAGTTGAAAGCCTGACAAAAACGTGGAATAATAATAATAATAACTAGAGAGGTGCATTTCCTGTAGAAAATGCGAGTGTGATTGCCACTCTGCAATAGCCGACCCTTAGTGTACCTCATGGACCCAAAGGTAATTAAGTCACCACAGGGTGCCCCTGAGACCAAACCTGCCAAATTTCGTGGCCGTAGGTCGAAAACTGACTGAGTTACGGTCATTGGCCCACCCAGGGGCCCAAGTCCCCAGCCAGGGTCCACAGGGGCCCCATGGGCATCACATATCACCTCAGATTGCACCAGGGACCAGCCTGCCGAATTTCGTGGCCGTAGGTCGAAAACTGACTGAGTTACAGTCATTGGCCCCCCAGGGGCCTCAGTGCCCACACGGGGTCAACAGGGGCCCCATGGGCATCACATGTCACCTAAGATTTCACCTGGGATCAAGCTTGCCGAATTTCGTGGCCGTAGATCGAAAACTGACTGAGTTACAGTCATTGGCCCCCCAGGGGCCCCAGTGCCCACCCGGGGTCTACAGGGGCCCCATGGGCATCACATGTCACCTCAGAATGCACCCGGGATCAAGCTTGCCAAATTTCGTGGCCATAGGTCGAAAACTGACTAAGTTAGTCATTGGCCCACACAGGGGCCCCAGTGCCCACCCGGGGTCCATAGGGGCCCCATGGGCATCACATTTCACCTCAGATTGCACCCAGGATCAAGCTTGCCGAATTTGGTGGATGTAGGTGGAAAACTGACTAAGTTAGTCATTGGCCCACCCAGGGGCCCCAGTGCCCACTCGGGGTCCATAGGGGCCCACATGGCCATCACATATCACCTCAGATTTGCACCCGGCCCCCACACCCCCCTGGGACCAAGCTTGACGAATATTCATGGCCGTAGGGAAAACAACTGACTGAGTTAGTCATTTTGACCAACCCAGGCACGCTAGTGCCCACCCGTGGTCCAAAAGGGCCCCATGGGCATCACATTTCACCTCAGATTGCACCCGGGATCAAGCTTGCCGAATTTCGTGGCTGTAGGTTGAAAACTGACTGAGTTTCAGTCATTGGCTCACCCAAGGGCCACGGTACCCACCCAGGGTCCATAAGGGCCCCATGGGCATCACATGTCACCTCAGATTGCACCCGGGACCATGCCTGCCAAATTTCGTGGCCGTAGGTCAACAACTGACTGAGTTACATTCATTTTCCACCCAGTGGCCCCAGTGCCCACACGGGGTCGGGGGGGCCATAGGGGGACCCCCATGGGCATCCACATTCACCTCAGATTGCCACCCGCGGATCAAAACTTGCCGAATTGTGGCCGTGGCGAAAAACTGTCTGGGTTTACAGTCTGGCCACCCAGGGGCCCCAGTGCCCACCCGGGGTCCATAGGGGCCAGGCATCAAACTATCACCTAGTTGGCACCGGGATCAAGCTTGCCAAATGTGTGGCCGTAGGTCGAAAACTGTCTGAGTTACAGTCATTGGCCCACCCAGGGGCCCCAGTGCCCAATCGGGGTCTGCAGGAGCCCCATGGGCATCACATATCACCTCAGATTGCACCTGGGACCAAGCCTGCCGAATTTCGTGGCCATAGGTCGAAAACTGACTGAGTTACAGTCATTGGCCCACCCAGGGGCCCCAGTACCCAGCTGGGGTCTACAGCGGCCCCATGGGCATCACATGTCACCTCAGATTGTACCCGAGATCAAGCTTGCCGAATTTCGTGTCCGTAGGTCGAAAACTGACTGAGTTACAGTCATTGCCCCCCCCAGGGGCCCCAGTGCCCACCTGGGGTCAACAGGGGCCCCATGGACAACACATGTCACCTCATTTTGCACACGGGACCATGCCTGCTGAATTTCATGGCCGTAGGTCAAAAACTGACTGAGTTATGATTCGTTAACTTTTGGCCCATTCATTTTCCTATGGGAAAGTTTTGGACTTTGGGGGGCCGATCGGAGGGGCCTATACAAGCACACCATTCCCGACCCGACCGGTCGCAATGGTGCTGGAACGGGGTTGATATCTCGAAAGCTGCGGCAGTTGAAAACCTGACAAAAAGTGGAATAATACTAGAGAGGTGCATTTCCTGAAGAAAATGTGAGTGTGATTGCCACTTGCAATGGTCGACCCTGAGCTTGCCGAATTCGTGGCCGTAGGTCGAAAACTGACTGAGTTGCAGTCATTGGTTCCCCTAGGGGTCCCAGTGCCCACCCGGGGTCCATAGGGGCCCCATGGGTTTCACATGTCGCCTCAGAATGCACCCTGGACTAAGGTTGCCGAATTTCGTGGCCGTAGGTCAAAAACTGACTGAGTTACAGTCATTGGCCACCCCAGGGGCCCCAGTGCCCACCCGGGGTCCATAGGGGCCCCATGGGCATCACATATCACCTCAGATTGCACCCAGGATCAAGCTTGCCGAATTTCGTGGCCGTTGTTCGAAAACTGACTGAGTTACAGTCATTGGCCACCCCAGGGGCCCCAGTGCCCACCCGGGGTCCATAGGTGCCCCATGGGCATCACATGTCACCTCAGATTGCACACAGGACCAAGCCTGCCGAATTTCGTGGCCATAGGTCGAGAACTGACTGAGTTATGATTCTGAGTTATGAAACTTTTGGCCCATTAATTTCCTATTGGAAAATTCGGACTTTCCGGGGCCCCTATGGGGCCCCCCAAAGTCCGACCAGAGGGCCCTATACAAGCACACCATACCCGACCTGACCCAACGCAATGGTGCTGGAACGGGGTCGATATCTCAAACGCTGCGGCAGTTGAAAACCTGACAAAAACGTGGAATAAGAAGAAGAAGAAGAAGAAGAAGGAAGAAAAATAAGACTTTCAGATAACAACGTGAGCTCTGGGTGACGGTGCATGGCAGTTGGTTAAGCCGGTCTGTCTGCTGCCTGACCCCTGCTCTGAATAGTCAGCCCCTAACCAATTGGGCCATAAGACTATGGGCAATGTTGCAGGGGATGAGAGCAGCACCCAGCCGAGTGGGATGGACACCGTCCCATCCTAAAAGGCCAGGTTTACCCTCAAAGTTTGTCCAATTATCTATTTAGCCCACGTTGTTTTCAGAGCACCACTTGGACAGCTAGCAGTTCAGCGACCATAATCTGCTGTAGGCTTGGTCACCTCACCACATTGGGATGGGGCCAGAGCACACTACAGCATCGGACATTGCCTTTGCCACTCTGACCACCTCTACAAAATTAGCCTTAGTAACCTCTGACTGACGAAGGCGTATATCATTAGCCCCTACATGAATGACTATCCTAGAGAATATGCAGCTCTCAAGTTCACTAAGACTCGTTACAATGTCCGGCACTCTGGCTCCCGGGACACATGTAACCATAGCTGCTGGTGTCCCTAAAGGGGTAGCTAGTTTCACATGTCGTAAAATAGAGTCACCTATGACCAGAGCTCTTTCAACAGGCCGCTCAGTGGGTGCATCATTGAGGAGGGTAAACCTGTTGGACACGTGAACAGGTAAAGAGTGGTGCTCTCGTGGGCTAGCCTTGCGACTACATCGCCGATCCGTTACCTACTTGCCCTGCTGCGAGGGCACTAACTACATTGTCCCCATTAATTAACCCACTGTCATCTTCTTATGCACAGTTCAAATTCTTGTTTGCATTTGAGTTACTAATCCTCAATCCTAAGTGGTATATTTCCATATTACTTTTTAGCCGTCATCTTAGAGTAATATAAACTAAGTGTGTATTAAGGTATGGTGTAGAAATGGCAGACGAAGATGCAGGTTTCAGAAAAAGGTTTATTTAAATGAGACTCACGATCAAACATAACTACAATAACTTAGAGCAGACAAAGCTAACCGAGAATAAACCAAAACCTGGCGTGGGAGCTGAACGAAAACAGATACAAACTAAACTAGGACTTGGAAGGGCGAGATGAGGCTGAACATAGTGTACAGAGCGTAACATAACAAGACATGACCGAAACAATGACGGGGAAACCGCACCGAACACTCAACGGATGGCGAGATAATGCTACCGCAACACAACCGGTAAACCGAGGAGCTTAAGTAGAAAGAATCCCAGCTGCGTGCGGTACCAATTAGTCCAACAGACCAATGAAAGAACAAAACAAAACAAGGAATAATAATCCGCGGCCATCTTAGTGGGCTATGTAGTCCCGCTCGCCCACAACCGCAAAAATAAAACACAGACCGGGGGCAGGGCACAGATTCTGACAGTGTGCTAGACAACTTTGAGCTTTCTAGGCTAAAATATAGTCAAATCCATCTATATCATTGCCGTATTACGTCAGAAGGTACAAATGTAGCAGGTTTTGCATTACTAAAAGCCATTACTGATGTGTTACAGTGTTTGGCAAAAATAAACGAATAAGTAAATATCAAAATAATCAAACCAATTATCAGATCTCAATATCCATTAAATACTTAAAGAATGTAAAAACATTGGTGAACAATATTATTTGATTACCTTGCGGTCAAATGAGATTATAATAAAAATTAATGATGGTGTTGGCCAGAGGAGAATGGGCATCCTCTGCTGAACCTTCAGTTCAAACCAAGGTTTCGTACCCACAGCTCTGTCCAAGAAGAAAATTACTATAGGCTTTGGTTGCTCACTGACTAATAACAACCCTGGCACTGATATCTTTAAACCTGTGGTACTGTGTTGTTAAAATGCTATAGAAGTAAAATTCTAATTAAAAATATTCTACTGCCTGTACTGTAATGAGTTAAAACATACTTTAAAATGTTTAAGTACACTTAAATCTACTATCCAAATATAAAATATATTTCTAAAAGTTATGTATAAAGCAAATATTCATTGGGCAAATCTTACTGTAAATAGCATACATTTATCTTTATGTCTAAATTAATATGGTGCCTTTACTTCAATGGTTTCATAGCATCTTTGTATTTAATAATGTCATTTTAAGTATGACTTTCTTTTACTCATTTAAATTTTGTGTGTCATTTATACACAGGCATTGGCTGTAGCAGGACTGAGCCCCTTGTTGGGAAGGAGTCATTCTCCTACTCTTTTCACACGCCTTTGTTATACACCACCTGCCAGTCCTTGCACTCATGGTCCTGGTAGGCTGTCCGACAAGTCTGTGCCCTCACTAGGACTGGAAGGAACTGGCTTTTATGAGAAGCTTAACAGCAGCCTACCAACAGTCCGCTGTGACACTAATGGAAATGACACTAGGGGCTCTTGCAGAACTGTGCCATCTGTAAAATGCAAAGAAACCAGTTCACACTTACATGGCAGTGCTGGAAGTCTTGTTGAAGCGGTGAGGGAAAAATACTCTGTTTCCTTGGATCAGTGATGAGATGCTGCAGGTTCCTTAAAAAGGGAGTTGAAGCTGTATATCTGAATATATCTTGTGCAGATTCAGCTTTTGTCTGTTAAAAAGTTCATCTAAAATTTAAATGTATACTCACTGACTTTTTTTTAGGTACATCCCGTTGCTTATACACTCACTGTCAATTTTTCAGTTCCACTTTTCATATAGATGCACTTTGTAGTTCTACAATTACAGACTGTTGTCCTTTTTCTTTACATACTTTGTCAGTCCTCTTTACTCTGTTCGCTAATGGTCAGGACCACCACAGATCAGGTACTGTCTGGTTGGTAGATCATTTTCAGCGATGCAGTGCCACTGATGTGGTGGTGGTGTTAAAGTGTGTGTTTTGCTGATACAATCAGATGAGACACAGCAGTGCTGCTGGAGTCTTTAAGCATTATGTTCATTCACTGTACACTCTGTTAGACACATCTACCATATTTCTCCACCCTGTAGATGTAAAGTTAGAGAGAGCAGCTCATTTGTTATTACACAGCTTGTGTTAGTCATTCTCTAATCCTTCATCAGTGCTCACAGTACGCTGCCTACAGGGTGCTGGTAGCTGTACATTTTTGATCCGCGATCCAAATAGTACTTGATCTGTTTTGGTCGTAAAGAACAGAGTAATGGGGACTAACAAATTATGCAGAGAATCAGATTGATTAAAGTATGTAATTGTAAAACTACAAAGTGCATCTACAGTGGTGCTTGAAAGTTTGTGAACCCTTTAGAGTTTTCTCTTTCTGCATAAATATGACTTAAAACATCATCAGAAGTCCTAGAAGTAGATAAAGAGAATCCAGCTAAACAAATGAGACAAAAATATTATACTTGGTCATTTATTTATTTATTAAAATGATCAAATATTACATATTAGTGAGTGGCAAAAGTATGTGAACCTCTAGGATTAGCAGTCAATTTGAAGGTGAAATTAGAGTCAGGTGTTTTCAGTCAGTGTAATGACAATCAGGTGTGAGGGGGCACCGTGTTTCATTTAAAGAACTTTTAAAGTCTGCTCTTCACAACACATGTTTGTGAAAGTATCTCATGTCACAAACAAAAAGATTTCTAAGGACCTCAGAAAAAGAGTTGTTGAAGCTCATCAGGCTGCAGAATGTTACAAAACCATCTCTAAAGAGTTTGGACACCACCAATCCATAATCAGACAGATTGTGTACAAATGGAGGAAATTCAAGACCATTGTTACCCTCCCCAGGAGTGGTCGACCAACAAAGATCACTTCCAGAGCAAGGTCACAAAGGACCCCAGGGTAACTTCTAAGCAACTGAAGGCTTCTCTTATGTTGTTTAATGTTCATGAGTCCACCATCAGAAGAACACTGAACAACAATGGTGTGCATGGCAGGGTTGCAAGGAGAAAGCCACTGCTCTCCAAAAAAAACATTGCTGCTCATCTGCAGTTTGCTAAAGATCACGTGGACAAGCCAGAAGGCTATTGGAAGAACGTTTTGTGGACGGATGAGACCAAAATAGAACTTTTAGGTTTAAAAGAAAAGCCTTATGTTTGGAGAAAAGAAAGCACTGCATTCCAGCGTAAGAACCTTATCAGATCTGTGAAACATGGTGGTGGTAGTATCATGGTCTGTCACTGTTTTGCTGCATCTGGACCAGGACAGCTTGCCATCATTTATGGAACAATTAATTCTGAATAATATCAGAGAATTCTAAAGGAAATTGTCAGGACATCTGTATCTCTTGAATTCAGGACATCTGAACTTAATCTCAAGAGAAGATTCTAGACAATGACCCTAAGCACACAAGTCGTTCCACCAAAGAATGGTTAAAGAAGAATAAAATTAATGTTTTGAAATGGCAAAGTCAAACCTTAATCCAAACGAAATGTTGTGGAAGGACCTGAAAGCAAGCAGCTAATGTGAGGAAACCCACCAACATCCCAGAGCTGAAGCTGTTCTGTACAGAGGAATGGGCTAAAATAATGCGATCATTTTTCTCAATAAATAAATGTCCAAGTATAATATGTTGTCTCATTTGTTTGACTGGTTTCTCTTTATCTACTTTTAGGACTTGTGTGAAAATCTGATAATGTCTTTGGTCATTTTATGCAGAAATACAGAAAATTCTAAAGGGTTTACAAACTTTCAAGCACCACTGTGCATGGTAAGTGGAACTGATAAAATAGACAATGAGTACAGAAGCAGGGAGGTGTACCTAATAAAGGGATCTGTGAGTGTGTTCTACTGAGTCAGATGGATCTGTATAATTGGATAAAAAAGTTATTCCCTTTTCCAACTTTCAGGAAGTCTTTTTGGAGTGAATATATATGAATTCATTCATTTTCATACCAATCCAATTCAGGGTCAGGGACTGGTAGCACTCACTCACACTTTAGATTCACCAGCTGATATAACGCATGTCTTTGGAATGTGGCAGGAAACTGGAGAAAACCAACACAGGCACAGGGAGAACATACAAACTCCACAAAGACAGAGCCCAGACTGGGAGTCAAACCGGATATTGCGTGAATTCATGCAATATTCAAAGTCATATAATATGATTTGCAAGGCTGACAGCATTTATCTTCCTCAAAGTGAATTAGGTAAATGTATCTGTTATCAATTCCTAAGTTTCCCAGAAAGAAACACAGATTTAATAAATCTAGTTATGATTCCATCAAAAATCTGAATATACTGTACAAAATGGTACAGTTTGTTCTGAAATGGATTCATTTGTTAATAATAGAAGCATACCTTTCAAGCCAATGGGTAGAGGCCTGAATCACCTTTGCATTCCTGCAGCACCCGCAGGTACTGATACAGCCGCTGCAGATGAATGACAAATTCTTTTTTTTTATATTAAGGCAGTTGACTGGTTTACAGCAGCCTTGTAAAACATTCAGCGATGTACTCTGAGCTTTTCAACAGTGTTTGTAACAAGTAGGATGTGTACAATATACAGTGGTACTTGAAAGTTTGTGAACCCTTTAGAGCGTTCTGTATTTCTGCATAAATATGACCTAAAACATCATCAGATTTTCACACAAGTCCTAAAAGTAGATAAAGAGAACCCAGTTAAACAAATGACACAAAAATATTATACTTGGTCATTTATTTATTGAGGAAAATGATCCAATATTACATATTGGTGTGTGGCAAAAGTATGTGAACCTCTAGTATTTTGTAGATTTTTGTAACTTTTGTAGGCAAAAGTATGTGAACCTCTAGTGAATTTGAAGATGAAATTAGAGTCAGGTGTTTTCCATTAATGGGATGACAATCAGGTGTGAGGAGGCACCCCGCTTTTATTTAAAGAACAGGGATCTATCAAAGTCTGCTCTTCACAACACGTTTGTGGAAGTGCATCATGTGTATCATGGCATGAACAAAGGAGATTTCTGAGGACTCATCAAAGGAAAGTTTCTTGACACTCATCAGGCTGGAGAAGGTTACAAAACCATTGGAAGAATGGTTATTGGAAGAATGTTTTGTGGACGGATGAGACCAAAATAGACGTTTTTGGTTTAAAAGAAAAGCGTTATGTTTGGAAAAAAGAAAACACTGCATTCCAGCATAAGAACCTTATCCCATCTGTGAAACATGTTGGTGGGAGTGTAATGGTTTTGGGCCTGTTTCGCTGCATCTAGGCCAGGACAGCTTGCCATCATTGATTGAACAATCAATGCTGAATTATATCAGAGAATTCTAAAGGAAAATGTCGGGACATCTGTCCATGAACTGAATCTCAAGAGAAGGTGGGTCATGCAGCAAGACAACGACCCTAAACACACAAGTCGTTCTACCAAAGAATGGTTAAAGAAGAATAAAGTTAATGTTTTAGAATGGACAAGTCAAAGTCCTGACCTTAATCCAATCAAAATGTTGTGGAAGGACCTGAAGTGAGCAGCTAATGTGAGGAAACCCACCAACATCATAGAGATGAAGCTGTTCTGTACGGAGGAATGGGCTAAAATTCCTCCAAGCTGGTGTGCAGTACTGATCAACAGTTACAGGAAATGTTTAGTTGCAGTGATTGCTGCACGGGGGGTATCACACGAGATACTGAAAGCAACGGTTCACATACTTTTGCCACTCACTAATATGTAATTTTGGATCATTTTCTTCAATCAATAAATAAATGACTAAGTGTAATATTTTTGTCTCATTTGTTTAACTGGGTTCTCTTTATCTATGTTTAGGACTTTTGTGAAAATGTGATGATGTTTTAGGTCATACTTATTCAGAAATAAAGAAAATTGTAAAGGATTCACAAACTTTCAAGCACCACTGTATAGTAATATGTAAGAGGTGAATCTTTCCACTCCGTAGTACTACTTGGTCTAATGGTGGAAGGTGTCATCAATGTAATGAAGAGAAGACAAAAACATTGAAAGTGGTTCTAATTAAGAGTCGATCTGAGCTGGCATTTGGAATTCAATGAAATGCATTTATGTGTGAGGTAGCATGATAGAATGTTCTTCGCCAAACAGGTGGAACATCCCATGCAGACATCTGTTCAGCTGTAAGGTTCACACACACACGCACACACAGACGCACACGCACACACACACGCACACGCACACGCACACGCACACACACACATATAGCTATATGTACATCAAGCCGAAACAATGCTTGTAGCGTTAAGCTCAGTACAAACTTTTCTATTTGACATATATACTTGGCAGAGAATTAGACCATAATGTAACGTCGTTCCTACTTATGCATGTAGTCATTGCAAAGAAAATCAACATGAATTACAATAAATTCAATAAAAATGTCTAAAAAAAACAAAGTTTGACATAAATAACACTTTTGGTAATTACAATACACATGCTAAACCTTTTTAAATTTTTTTTGATAGATTTTGATTTCCTATTATAATTCGTTAGAATTGTTATGATGTCAGCCGTTAACGTGAACAAACGTTGATTGGATAGTCTTTAATCAGCGCTTACACACACACACTCACACACACACTCACACACACTCACACACACACACACACACACACACACACTCACAAACAAGTTGCTACTGTAATTGGTTACTGTACTTTTGAGGGAAAAAAACAGTTCTCTGTTTTTCTTTACTAAGGTCTTCATATCTGAAGGGCTGGGCCGCTATGCACAAGACCCCGCATTCATCAAGGTGGCCAAACAGGAACTGGCTGATGCTTGCGAAATGACTATGGAGGAGATGGAAAATGCAGCAGATAATATACTCAATGCCAATGGACCTCCCAGTCCAAATGGCAACCTCCTGCCATATATGTGCTGCAGGGATGCTGGGAGCAGGAGCCAAGGCCTGAACATAGCAGGGATTACAGAGGATTACGAGAAAGGGACAGAAGGGCTACAGACAGCCAAGCAGGGTCAGCGGAACAGTGGGCTACTAGCGGATGAGGACATGGAGTGTGTAACAAGCTTGTAAGGAAAATTTCAGCACCAAGAACTTTTTTGTCCTCTCATACTCTCAAAAGTTTTCTTGTTCTGTCTGGGAACAATAAGGCATTTTCAAGCCAGAACAATCTGTTTTAAACTTGTATTTATTGTAGGCATATATCACACTTTGACTTAGCTGAGGTTATTTTTGTTTGTTTTTGTTTTGTTTTTTTAGGCATGAATGACAGTGGGCAAATTAATGTAGGTGTATGAATGTATGAGTGTCAGGGAAAGAACATATATCTAAAGTGCCTCACAGCTTAACCCTGACTGAAAGATTGACATGATCATGAAAAGACAAAGACTGTAAAATGGAAATGTAGGACAGTTTTTGTGATAAATTGTTTCCTGTTCCTATAATGTTAAGGCAGTGAAAGGCTACCTGCAAGGGCTGAGTGGGGCTCTGTGAATTTGTGCTGGTGTGAGAAAAGGTGAGAAAACGTCACAGGGCTGATGACAGCTTTTGAAATTTTGCCTTTCAATTACTTTTCCCGGGCATTGCATCATTCAGAAGGAAACTGAAAAGCTCTGATTAGGCTTCTACATGAAGGTTATTTACTAAAGGGGTTATATAGGTTAGGAATGCATAAAGAAGAAAAATGATGTGTGGGAAAGATCTGTCACGTTTGTGTAGCTGTGCAACAATGTCTCATCGCTTCTTTTCTGTTAAACCAACCACAGAAACCTGCATTTCAACCCAACGTATACCTCAGCTTGTATACCACTTTGTATTGTTATTTTTATGCTACTTTAAAGTTTGCATGGCTTGTTTGTTTTTTGTGGTTCATAGTCATTTTCACTTAGGACATTTTATTTTATTAAGATTACCCTCTGGAGTGTTTCTGATAGCTGGTGGGAGTATGGATTTATTTAGTTATTCTGTCCTACACCTCTCTGTCAGTGTCTTCTCTGCAAAGGAAGGATTTCAAATGACTGTGGAAGGTTCAGGCCAGAAGTCAATTTTGTCCATGCATGCTATACAAGTGTTCATTTCCTGTCTTAGGCATACACACTTACTACTAGGAGTGTCTTGAATGAGATGCATCTCGGATTAGCTGTATTTATTTAATTATTTATTTATTTCTTACACAGAGGATATGTGCTCTATACTCAGTATTGTTGTGTTCAAGTAATCATAAAGTAGCAGATGTTTGCTGAAGTTTGATGGCCCACCCAGAGAACAGCATCAAATGCACACATGCTTACAATGCTTTTACTTTCGTTGCTGCTCTTGTACTTTTTTATAGATAGCCTAAAGATTAAACTACTGAAGTAGCCACATGGCTCAAACTGCCAAAATGCTTATATAATCTGTTGTGACTTTTGATGTCAAACTGTTGTTGCATTTAAAAAAGACCGCTTAAAGGTCATATCCCAATTACTAGGATGAGAACTTCTTATCCAATCACAACATTAATGCTAAACTATAAAAAGAGTTTATAGAAAGAAAAAGCATTTATTTATTCAGCAATGGGTAATCTATCATTTTGGACACTCAACTTGAAGTATATTCCACAGGGCTAAATATATAAATAAAGTCATTATTAAACTGCATTATTAAATTACATTATATTCAAAAACTCATGCACAAAAGTACAACTTGGTTATTATTATGCAAATATAGTGTTTAATTATTTTAGGTTATACTGCTGTGAGACATTAATTTGAGATCAATATGTTGATAATTGCGCTAATGAAGAATTTTTTATTTGATATTTATGGACTAATGACATAGTATATTTGTTTGTTATTGAAGATTTATCACTTGGGATAAACAAAGATTTATCGCTGCTTTACACATTGATAATGTTAAGATTTTGATAAGTGACTGTCAGCTTTGTTCCTATTTTGTCTTCTCCCAGACTGTAACTGCCTGTGTTTTATAAGAGGCCTCTAAAACTGAACCTCGAAATTAAACATTGTGTTCCTTTACATACATCTTCTCCTCCATAGCTCCACTGTAACAAAGCTGTCTGTCTGTATTTTGGTATCACATAAATAGATAATGTGAATGATAAGCTTATAGAAAACCTGAAAACATACATCCAGTGGGCACGTAGTTAATTTTTCTAAAAGGTACTACATAATTTTAACCTTCCCATATGTTCTCTTTCACACTTCACCTGGCCATGCATAGTCTTGTAAGCCAAGGTGTGTGTGTGTGTGTGTGTGTGTGTGTGTGTGCGTGCGTGCGTGCGTGCGAGTGAGTGAGAGAGGGAATGAGGGAGAAAAGGGAGTTTCATTGCCTATGTCAACAGTATATTTAGAATGCACAGATGTGTAGCTGAATGCCACAAGATATGCAAAAATAATGCAATAATAATTAACTGTATAATTGTATGAAAAATAGTGCTAAAGATTAACTGCTAGAAATAATATACATAATTATTCTGTCTTAATTTACAGATCATTAAATAAAACATGTTCTATTTAAAATTAGGTTCATCTCAATATGTATCACATATTATACCAGGTCTGGTTAGTTCAAATAAGGAGTAGTGCCACCATTTGCCTCCATAAAGTATTTAATCTTTGTAAAATGATGTGTTACAAATGGTTCTAGATAGTGTGTTATGTCATGGTGGACTATTCTTTGTAAATACCAATCTTATAGTTCTGAAATGGATAAAGAGTACAGTCTGTACTCAGATCTGATAACTGGAAGGCCCAGGAAGTTGATTGACTTTATTTATCCTGGAAATCATCAAATTACTCAATATCATGTTGCCACATAATTGTAGGATTTAGTTCAGCCATGCATAACGATCACTCGACCTAGTGCATTTCATGAGATGGCTGCCCATAGCAAAATGTCATACTCAACAAAATCCACCATACTTAACATTTGGGGGCAGATATTGTGGAATGATATTAGCCTTTGGCATTTTCCAGTTAGCAAACACTTTTTACACTGATCTGTGGTCCACACGTTGTGCTTCTTACATGAAGTTATCGGTTTTTATAACCTTACCCAGTCTCAACAAAAACTGTATATCATGAGTTTCAAAAAGTTGGCATTAAGAACAGGAATATTTGGAAACTTTTTGTACGAATTACCATTGTGGCACTACTCCTTATTAAGTCCTTAAATATATGTTTATTAACATATGTGTACTAGCAGTTGAAAGTTTTGAATTTAGTAGTGTTTTTTGTTTGTTGTTTTGGTTATGAAACAATTGATACCTTTTATTATCAAAGTATTGTTAAATTGATCAGTACTTATTGTCAATATATTGACAATGCCATGCTATTTTTCTGTTTTCTGTTCTTTTCATCAAAGTGTACATTCATCAAATAATCTTCCATTTGCTGCAATCATAGTTTTACAGCTGTCAGTTTCTGAAAATGCTCAGGGGAACTTCAACTCACACTGTAGCTCTTCCCAGGGGTGTAACAATCTTATAGGGCATTTTTCTCTGACATGAATGTGCAGTACATCAGATGAAAACACGGCTTTTTAGTTTGCCAACATCCACTGTCTGGTCTTTTGCAAGTTTTAAATAGTAACTGTTCTGTAAAATCTGCCTGTAAAACCAGCAACCCTCAGTCATTATTTCTAGTGTAGATGGTACGATTGTGATCTGTGCTACTTAAAGAAGCAGTAGATGTAAATTGTCTATTTCTCAGACTACATAGTCTGATATCCTTGTCCTCTTGTGTAGTTTTTCTTGATCCAGTTTACCTTTTTCTCTCAAGACACCTTAGCATAAAAACTTCAGTTTCTTGGCAACCTGACAAATGAAATGCTTCTTCCAACACATACTGTTGTATGTTGTAAAAAATGTTTAATTTGGGTCTGTTTGAACCCGATTTACTGTTTTTGTAAGCAGTAATAGTAATTTGCTAAATTATAAATGTCTCACTGTAAATTATAATGTATTTTCAAATCGGGTTAATAGTAAAAAAAAAAAAAAAAAAAAAAAAAAAAAAATCCAGGAGTGAAAAAAGTGTTTACTCAAATTAGCTGCTTCAAGTCATTATTTAGTACGTTATTTAGTAAGTCACTTGCGTGGGTATGAAATTCACTTGTAAACATTAAACAATTTAAAAATAGTTAATTCTAAAATTCTCAGAATATCCCAGATTATCTACTAGATTGCAAAGCAAAATGACACCTGGTGTAAAAGGACTGTTCTTACAAAAAAAAAAAGAATTACTTCTGTGAAGTTATTGATTGATACAGCATATCATACCATACATTGTGACCTGGAGGTTCTTGTTAATAATAGAAAAAAATTATTCAGCAGCTCAAACATACAAGACACAGTTGTAGTAATATGTTGTTTTTAGTTGACAAAATCTCATGTTTGGAGGTGGTTGAAAGTTTGTGAACACTTTCTATATTTCTGATTACCTAAAACAGCAGATTTCCACACAGGTCCTAAGCGTAGATAAAGAGGATACCATGAGGAGAACATTGAACAACAATGGTGTGTAAGGCAGAAACCAAAAAGCTGCACATTATGGGGCACATCCAGAAAACTTTTGGAAAAGCATTTTGTGGACAGATGACAGGAAAATAGAGCTTTTTGATTTAAATGACAAGTGTGATGTCTAGAGAAAGAAAAACACTTCATTCCAGCATAAGAACCTTATCCCGTCTGTGAAACATTGTGTTAGTGATAGTATCATAGTTTGTCCCTGTTTTTCTGCATCTGGACCAGGACATATTGCCCCCATGAATGGAACAATGAATTGTGAATTGTACCAGCAAATTTTAAAGACAACTGTCAGGACTTCTATCCATGAAGAGAAATTGGGTCATCAACCCTAAGCACATAAATCTTTCCAAAAAAAAACAAAGTTTAAAAGACAGATTAAGCTTATGTTTTGGAATAACCATGTCAAAGTCCTGACTTTAATATAATTGAAATTTAATGAAAAATATTCATGTGAAGAAACCCACCAATATCCGAGACTTAAAGCTGTTCTGTTTTGAGGGATGCACTAAAATTACTCCAAGCTGGTTCATATACTGATGCCACTTATGTAACATTTAGTCATTTTCCTCAATAAGCAAATGTCCAATTATAATATTTGTCTCATTTGTTCAGTTGTCATTTGTTCAGTTCTCTTTATCTACTTTAATGACATTTGTGAAAATCTGATAATGTTTTGTTTAATTTATGGTGGCATATAGAATATTTTCAGGGAGTCACAATCTTTCAAGAACCACTGTATTTGTATCTGTCTCACTCACAATTTCACTATTTTAATTCAGATATTTGGACAATCTATAAACCTTATAGACAACTGTAACCAAACACATATGTCCATAGGTTTATTTGAATTACTTGTGATAAACATTTAATCTTGTTTTATTTTCATAAAATAAAATAATTTGATCTTACAAAATAACATTGGCCATGATGGTATCAGAGCAGGTAGAGACCCAGGTTTAAGCTACCTTGGCAAATTTCCCCATATCTCATATAACAAAACAGTCACTTAAGTGAAACTGCATGTGACATCATCTCCCCATACCATGCAGCACCAACTCTAACCAGTGCCTTTGGATAATATGTCTGGTGTCTCACTACTTGAAGCACCAACACTGATACCATAAATCTAGGAAGCACACTTGGCCAATGACATCAATCAAGAGGATCACTTTTACGGCAGCCCAAGGTGTTCCTATAGCCTCATGCTATAAAACTCATGACATGAGTGGTAGTAGGTGCTGAAAGCAAGCAATGACCAGCTTGATCACTTGTAGCAGCCAGACTGAGAGCTGTTGTTTTGTAATTGGCAACCCATGTTTGGTCTTTAAAAAATTGGTAAATTCTCCAGGTTGGTCAAATTTCTGTACTTATGCCAGTATATTGAGCTTAAACAGACCGGATTCTTAACATCCAGAATAGTGTCCCTGTGTTTAGGGTTATGTAATGCAAGGAAGAAAGCTACCATCTATGTTCATGGATGACAGACTTTTCTTCATACCTGTGAGAGAAGGTAACTTCATACACTCCTGGGCACAAAAATAAATGAATAAATCAAACATAAAATTGGAAATTATATGGTTAATGGTCCTAACAAAAGAAATCATTGGTCAGAAAATTAGCAAGAAGTAAGAAAAAACCTTTATCACCATTTCCTTATTACTGCACATAGCTAAAATTAACAGTCAAACATAATTAACCTGATAAATCACTGTTTTTGGTATAAGTAACATTTATAGATAGCAAATAAATAATTCTAAGTGTAGTAGAGTAATAGAAAAAAAAAACAGAGCCAACAATTAGAATATGTATGCACATGTTGGTTATAGTGCATTTTTTTCTGAAATGCTGGAGAAAATGGGTTGTGGGTCTGATGATGAATATATTTTAATTAAAAGGTTGATTGGAGAGGGAAGAACATATAGAAAAGTGCAGCAAATTATAGGCTGCTCAGCTAAAATGATCTCAGATGCCTTGAAGTGGCAAAGACGTGGTCGGAAAGAGGTGAACTGCTGTTCGAATGTATAGAAAATTAGCTAAAATAGAAAAGGCTCAGCTAATGATCACCTCCAGAAAGATCAAAGAAGATCTGAAGTTACCAGTGAGTACTGCTATAATCAGAATACGAATAAGTTAAGCCAAGTTACCACCAATAACTCCCTGCAAAGTCCCGTTGTCGAAAAAATTGTTTAAAATTTGTCAAGGAATACTGACTGGCCCAAAAAGAAATGGTGCAACCTTTTGTGGACTGATGACAGCAAAAAAAAATTTTTTGGGGGTCTGGTGGCCACAAATAATATCATGATATGGGGATTTCCTCATACCATGGGGAATACTTGAGGAGATCATGTTGCCCTATGCCAAAGAAGAAATGCCCTCGAAATGGGTGTTTCAACAGCACAATGACTCAAAACACATCAGTAAGTGAGCAACATCTTGGTTACAGTCAAACAGAATTAAGATATTAGAGTGGCCAGCTCAATCCCCTGACCTCAAGCTTAGAGAGAGCTAGTGGGGTGACATTAAAAAATTAGATTACTGAGGCAAAACCCAGAAATACAGAAGAACTGTGGAATGTAGTCCAATCCTCCTGGACTGGAATAGCTGTTCAGAGGTGAAAGAAAAGTTGGTTGACTTCATGCAACACAGATGTGAAGTAGTTCTCAGAAACAATGGTTATGCCACTAAATCTTACTTCAGTAATTCAAAGTAAAGTGAAATCTCAAAAATGTATTCAGTTTATACATTCATTTTTTTAGTTTTTAAAGAAAAATGCTGGCACTGCTATTTTTTAATAGCCTCATAATACTTTTTCTTTGCTTTCTGTAAAGGATTAACACAAACTGGATACATTTTGTAATTGTTCTGATTTGGAATTGAATGTGTAGTATTTCCGGTGCATTTGCATTTATGGAAATAAAAGTTATTTATAATGATTTTTCTCTTTATTCACTTTTTTAAACTCACTGCTGTTTTTAACATTACTGCACATAGTCATCTTGTACAAAAAGTTGAAATCATAAATAAATTTAAATGTTTGATCTATAATTCAAACTAACACATGGCCCGGTGTCCAAAATTTTCTAAAATATCTTGTTTCTTGTTAGCTTGTAATCTGCCACAGTACACCAGGCTCCTGTTTTGGCCTGGTCGGAGTCCAGATTTGAACTTTGTAGAGAATGTTTGGTCTCAAAGTAAACACAAATTAACTGGGAAGCATGTTTCAACTACTCATCAGCTGTTTGAAGCCATTACCACTGAGTGGAAGTAAACTGATTTTGCATTTTGGGATTTGCTCCAATTTGACTTACTTCTTGCTAATTTGATGCAATGATTTATGGTTAGGACCACTAAAAAGCTTAGTAATTTACAATTTTTTGGGTTGCCTCATTTTGCCCAGGAGTGTAGAGTGAGTTTGATTGTTGTACTTTGTAAAAGTTACAACAAGAGAAACCATGATCAACATGTCTGTGCAGAGCAAACAGAAGGTGCAAGTGTCACTCTTTGATGGATGCTACCACCTCTTTTTATGGGGTGGCATGGTGCAATGGTTAACACTATGGCCTCACAGCTCCAAGGTCCCTACTTTAATCCTGATCCCGAACTCTGAATTTGTGGAAATGTCTAGTAAGTGCAGTGTCACTGCATTTATGATTGGGGTGAAGAGGTCTGTCTTCAATTTTCATTTGAAGACTGCTGACTGAGCCTTTCTGGCTGCCAGGGGAAATTAGTTTCAGTACAGAGAAGAGTCTTGACATTTGCTTTTTTGCCTTGAGGGGTGGGTCCACTTGAGCCATGCTTGCATCTTAAAGGGTATGAAGAATAGAGTGAGGTTTGAAATGTGCTTTCAGGTAGGAAGAGTATATTTTATCTTTGTACTCATTCATCATTTTTTAAATCTTATTCTAGAAGTTACAGGGTGCCAGCGAAGAGATATGGGGACATGTCACCAGGAATTGAGTGTCATGAGCATAACATTTATAGGGGAAAGCCATACAAGGTTATCAATTTACCAAGAGAATAAGAGCACCCAGATATGGACCATATGGGGCTTCAGTGGAATATTCAGACTTGCTTGTAAACTGTATAATCTGTGATACCAACAGTTGACCTTTTTCATGCTGTGGCACAGTGAATGGGCATGGTCCAGGTTAAAATTTGGAGCTGAACTGGACCTGCACTGGACCTGCACCTGTCCAATTGTGTGTGAATTGTATAAATGCAAACTGCACAAGGTTGGCTGCCAGAGATACAGCTTATGGCAAATAGACCTTAGGTTTTCCAAGTAAACTATGCCAAAGCTAACTTGCTAACGGTTTTACACCCCCAACATCCAATGCATATGATGGTTCACTGCCTCTCCAGCCTCAAGGCAGTAAGAATGTTTGTGTAATTTCAAGTGGAATTAGTGTTTTGATATGACTTTCTTGTATGACCAAACTTGATATGTTTGTGTTCTATATTGTATTAGAGAGGATAACTTTGATAGTAGGCATAGTGTGGCTAGTATTTTCACAGGGCTGGAATGCTAGCAATGTCATCACTCAACTAATAGTAGAAGTTTATTTGAGCAATGATGAGAGCAAGCAATTTAAATATCTTTCTGTCAGCTTTACTGCAGTTTTATCCAGGAAGTGGTGTTTTTTTGGTTGGAGCAGGGCATAACTATCTGACTAAATGTCAAATTTGCCTGGTTCCAATTAAAAGTGTTAGTATCATGCAAACACACTTTGCTGTGAACAGTCAACCACAATTATTGCCAAGTATTCTCCAGATGCTGAGAAAAGAAAGTGGAAGCACTGCTGTTTGATACATCAAGGTGTAACCGCATTACATCATCCACAGTGTCACTAAATTGATTGATTTGTTACTCATTCATATTCTATGTACCAGCCAGTGTTCAGTAGCTAAGAACCATAACATATCAGAGTCTGAATTGCTCCTAGTTGTGTGTGAGTGACTGAATATGTGATGTCTATTCCTGCCTTGAAGCAAGTGTGTCCATGATATATGCTGGACCCATTGTGATGCTCATCAGGATAAAATTATGACTAAAGATGAATACATAAATGCAATTATATAAGCAAATATTACTGTATTCTGCTGTTTAAAATCAATATTCTATTCTATCAAAATTTCTGTAATCATATTTTGGCCATAATAGAAGGGTATGCTACTTCAGTAGTTTAATACATTCAGTACTCAACCTCAAGTTGTTCTAGTTCAATTTAATGAATTAGTAAACGAATAAAAAAATAAAAATATATACAATTAAATTTCAGATATTAACTTATTTGTGCATTAAAGCCATGCACATGTAAACTGTAAATTTACATGTAATTAAATTCACACGTAAATTTGTCAAGAACACTAATTTTAATACCTGCTCTTGTACATTTTGTTTTTTAATTTGAACTCTAAATTCTATCTGGAAAAGTTTAAGTTGTCTTCATTGAAGAGACTAGACAGATGTAGTGAGCATCAGTTCAAGAGACCACAAATGCTGGAATAATATTAAAATATATTATTAAGTAATGCTTTTTATAAAACTGGGGAAGATCATATTTAGAGGGATATGTAATGAAACTTGAATTTATTTTTGAGGATATTCAAGATATTTGTACTTTACTCTTTCTCTAAGGAATACTACTCTACATATTTAGATGTGTAAACATGCTTATGTGATTTTTTTTAAACAATATATAATTGGTGTACCTTGCAGGCAATTTTAAGCATTATGAAGTTTTGCATTAACTTTGAAGTATATTATAAGTTTTATTAGTATGCTGAGAGTAAGGGTATGAATATATTGTATCATATGCTTAAATAACGATTGACCATTTACATGTTTAGACCAGTTAATTTGTTAGTTTTCTACATGAGAAGGCAAGTATTTTTGATTATGAACTGGTTTAAAACACTAGGCCCTGAACTAAAGTAGTTCATGTGTAAAATAGACTGTATAGTACTACACCGTTATGACTCACACTTATACTTAATATTTTTGAAAGGTACTTGCTTAGGTGATGCATATCCACATTCATATATCAAATATCCATATTATAACTCTTATAATATTGTCCCTCAAAAACAAACAGATTTCCAATCTCCAATCTTTATTAAAGTGGAAATCATGATTGCTTATGCAAGTAATTTTTAGATGATTATCTTATTAATTAATTTTCCACTATATAGGCCAAATGGTTAAATGCTAAAGCTACCAGAAAAAGGGGTAAACAAAAAAAACTGTTCAACCGTTTTGCTGTTATCAGTGTTCAATATTGTGATGAAACACTACTACGCAAACACTAAAATAACTTAAATCAGATGTTTGGCTCTTGGGAAATGCCAAGAATAAAACATCTGAATTTAAATTATTTTAGTGTTTGCATAGTAGTGTTTCATATCAATATTGACACTGATAAACAGAAAACAGTTGACAGTTTTACCCCTTTCTTGGAGCTTTAGCATTTAACCATTTGGCCTATATAGTGGAAAATTAATTAATAAGATAATCATCTAAAAATTACTTGCATAAGCAATCATGATTTCCACTTTAATAAAGATTGGAGATTGGAAATCTGTTTGTTTTTGAGGGACAATATTATAAGAGTTATAATATGGATATTTGGGTAGACAAATTATAAGTCAAGTGTAGGTGGCCCCTTGATTTTTTTTCCACATTCTTTTTACAGTGAATAGGGAATACATTTGTCTCAAAGTAAGACTATAGTGTTTATCGTCTCTGGTGGTAAGGCCTGTATATTATGGGAAAGCAATACACTGTCATATAATCCTTCTTTGGGCCTGCTTTGTGTGTGTTCTTTATGATTTGTTTGTAAAATCTTGAAAAATCATAATACTTTAAAGGTAAGTTATTGTAGATAAAATTATATCTGTTTCACGGGATGTTTTTATTTGACAGGGTACAAAAATAGAAACTTTTTCATTTTAATTTTATTGATGCAGATTATTTCATCCACTTTTTATAATTTACATTAATAGTGTATTCTTTTTTTGAGCATGTCAAGGCACATTCCGTTATAAATTCGGAATTCTCAGCTTTTTAAGGTCATCCTCTGCTTCACATTTACTATTCTGTTTTAATTTTCTTGTTTAACTTTCATATATTTTTTCAAAATAAGGGTACCAAAACACTTTTCTACTCATTTTCCAAAAAGTGAATTAAAAAGTTGTACCAAATCATTTGTAAATTCTGATTTTATGTACAGTTATGTACATTGTCCTGGAAATAATGCAAACTATAAATGAAATATGTATTATATATGTTTATAATACATAAAGTATTATGTAAGTCAAAATCGAGAGAACAACTTAAATATGACACATTTCAGGAAATTTATTTACTTCATTTAAATAAATTACTGTAAATGTAAGTAAATTACTTAAGTAAGTTACTGAAACATTAAATTTGCCAAAGCAATCTTTTGGGCATCCTGTCAGTAATTATATGGTAACTCCACTGCTCTGTGTTTCATATAGCCAATTCATAGTTTTACTTTGGAGGTTTTCTTCCACTCTTTCTTGCAGAGTTAATCTTGTAGGCACAGTAACTTGAAATCTACCTCAAGTCTTGGGACTGTGAAAAATATTTCCAAAACCTTTATCTTTCATTTCTTGAATTCAAAGGTGATTTTGAAGTGTTTTGGATCATTGTTGTGCTATCCAAACACTTTTCACTTTTAGTTTCTTCAGTGTCTAAAGAAACTGGCTTCCCACATTTGTAGAATGCAATTATCTTCTATACGCACAATGGGCCTCATTCATGAAAAGCAAGCAAAACGAATTTTCACGTAAATCGTTCCTAAAACACTTTTTTGTAAATGGCATTCATGAAATTGATGAAAATGTTAGCAATCCCAAAATGTTAGGAAGTATGTATAAAATTTACATTTAGTCCTGACCATGACCCAAGTGTACGTAATGTCTGAAAGACACCAAAAGTGTCATTAGACATGACTGAACTTAAATTAAAGTACTGACTAAAGAATAATGTAATACATAAAAAATAAACTGTAAAATAGATTGTACAAATATTCACATCAAGGCACGATCTCATGATGCATTTTCATATATAAGTAAGAGGCACTACCATTCACTCAATGTGGAATTGATCTGTGATGCCAAATGTTATCTTCTGAACATTAGGCCAGGTGGCCAAGTGGAATCCTCCTACGCAGCTCGGTTGGTTGACATTTGGAGAGTCGCATCATAAGAGATTGTTGGCTCATCAGTAACAAAATATAAGGGCTAGAATATTCCAGGTTTATTCATATAGCCTACATGTAATTTGCTGTCAAACTGCATTTTTTATTTTTTTAGAAACATCACTATGGACTCTCAAAAATGAAAGGTGTCAATTTGAATGCACTTTGTTCAATAAAACAATGATTTCTGAATCAGAATAATTTTTTCTTTGCTATTTCTGGGACATTTTGGAGCATTTATGCTGTGTTCCTCAGTTCGAATGCTTTTTTTATATAGTCATCATTTGTTATTCATGGATGTGGATTATGGTAATTGTATGCTAATTATAAGTGAACATGCACGCATGTCCAGTTTGCAAACAATTGGTATTCATTAACGTGTAAATTAGTTTGTTTGTCTTTTTGAATTTTGGCCTTCGTGAATGAGGCTCAATATCTCCAGTGCCATTGGCTACTGCACAATTCCAAAGCATAGCAGAACCACCAGATACGTAAGAGCTGACACTCTTTTGTTTTGTTTTGTTTTTCATGAAATGCTGCTCCTTTTTCTCCAATCATTCAATTGAAGATTGAATAAAAAAAAACAGTTTCTCAGTTTCATAAGACTACAGGACTTGATTTCAGAATGCCCCTGGCTTCCCTGAGTGTTATGGTTCATAATACAGATGTTGACTTGTGATTATATCACAGGTAAGATGTTCTTTGGATGATTATTGCCTACAGTTCATGTTTGTGCAATTAACAGGTGGCCCACTATTCCTATACAAGGGTTTTCTTGGTCTTTTTTTGACTTGAACAATTTCCATTAACTGTAATTTCATAATTAAATTTTGGCAGTGAAAATTGCAAGCAGGAAACATTTTGATATTAACAAAGATAGTGCTGGATCATTTGAAAGTGTGCAAAACATTACAAACATTGCACATTACAAATTGTATATTGCATTTTCCCAATCTGGTAATTCAGCAAATGACCAGAAATACTGCATTATCCTTGGCAGAAATATGTCATGTTTATGTTTTATCCCTGCAGGTAGTTACCAGCGTTAATCTCCTTTACAAACTATATAATTTCATTAATTTTGCTTAAGACTTTATGAGAGTGGAAGGAATGTATTTTTAAAGCAAGTTTAGTTTGGGTGTATATTCCTGTGACATTGCATTTTTATGTACAGAATGATGTTATTAAAGAAATTGGAAATAAACAGAATTTTCTACAGTTTTTAATTTTATGGTTTTCATTAACTTTCTTTCTGTGGATGCATTGTGCCAATTTAGAATTCAGCATTATGATTCAGCCAATTTATGATTCAGAGTTAAGTATTCAGATCAAAATCCTATTCCACTTGTGAAATTAAATTATTTGTGTAAACGTTAATAGTTGAACAATTAACAGGTCAATTTACACTGTACCTCTGAATGAGAATGAAGCAAATGTTTAATGAAAAATGCAGAAAATGAAGAATGGAGAAAGTAACCAAAATATTGATTCAGACTTTGAATTTTTTTAATACAAATAAAGTGAATATCATTTATGAGAGAAAGATTCTTCAGCTAAAACACTGAACATTTAAACAAGAATGGAGCATTCCATCCTAAACCTCAAATGTTTTTTATCAGTTCCGTTTTTCTTGAATATTTAAAATGAATGAAAAATGGAGCAAATCTTCTGTGTGACCAAAATATTATCTGATTCAAACACTGAATTGTGTAATGCAGTGGTTTTCAAAGCATGGGGCAATAAGGGGTGCGTGAGCATCCCTAGGTGGGAGACAAGAAAAGGAAAGAAAAGTAAATATCTAACACGTAAGCTAGCTAATGAATGTGTGGGGAATGGATCAATTTATGATACATAGAGGGAGAGAGGACAAAAAATCTGGACCACGAAAACAGAGGAAGTATGATAATATGAGTTCAAATTTTCAGCATTGACAATGATTAAATGCAAGTACCGCTCAAGACTACAGGTGGAGGATTTACGTTTGTTCTTGTCTGCAATGAATCTCTGCATCAGCCACCTATGACATACAATCATTGTTCCCACTGAAGTAGGGCTGAGCAAAAGTTTCCAAAAGCATATCTAATTTGGATTTAAAAGTTAAATACAGATGAACGTGTTCAACTTTAAAAATGGTACTAAAATCTTTAAAATGTATAAGTTAACAGAAGAATTTTAAACTTAATGTGAAGCAAGACAGATAGCCAGTGTAGCTTAAATAGAACCGATGTGATATGAGCTGATTTTTTTTAGAGTGAGAAAGTGGCAGACTCTAATGGCAGAGTTGGCCACACTGTCAGTGGCTTTATTCTTTTCCCTCCAGATCGAGGGAGATTATCAATGGTCTTGTATGTCTTCCATTTTCTAACAGTTGCTCCCACAGTTGATTTATTCACACCAACCTGCTTTCCTATTGTAGATTCACTCTTCCCAGCCTGGTGCAGGGCTACAATTTTCTTCCTGGTGTCCTTCGACAGCTCTTTGGTCTTGGCCATGGTTGAGTTTGGAGTCTGACTGTTTGAGGCTGTGGACAGGTGTCTTTTATACAGATAACGAGGTCAAACAGCTCAGTAACTGAGCTGTTAGCGCTGTTTAGCTCCGTACCTGAGCACGTTAGCTCAGTATCTGAGCACGCCGCATCCCTTAGCTCTGTAGATGAGCTGTTAGTGCCTTGTAGCTCAGCACCTGAGCCCTTAGCGTCCCGTAGCTCAATACCTGAGCCAATAGCTCCCCATAGCCCAGTACCTGAGCAAGTTAGCTCTGTATCCGAGCACACCATGCCTTGTAGGTTATTCGACCATGACTCCATGACTGTAGTTTCGCTCTTAGATTTATCATCATACCCCGGCCACTTAATGTCGATGTGCATACTTCACATTCTATTCGAACTTTGACTCCATGACTTTAGTTCGCTCTTAGATTTATCATCTATGCCGCCCAAGGAGGTTGGGTCCCTTTTTGAGTCTTGGTCCTCCCAAGGTTTCTTCCTAGAACTAGGGAGTTTTGCCACTGTCGCCCTAGGCTTGCTCAATTTGGGATTGGACGTAGTTATTAGGAGATAATCTAAACTTGTAAAGTTGCTTTGAGACAATGCTCCATTGTAAAAAGCGCTATATAAATAAATCTGACTTGACTTGACTTGTAGGTTAGTACTTGACCCATTAGCGCTGTCTAGCTCTGTACCTGAGCAAGCTGTGTCCCTTACCTCCGTACCAGAGTGTGACACGGCACCTGGTTTCATACCTGAGCACGCTAGCTCCGTATTTGAGCAGAAAGCACCACCTGGCTCCAAATCTGAGCATGTCCATTAGTTTTGTATCTGAGCATGTTAGCTCCGTACCTGAATTCGTTGGCTCCGTATTTGAACTGTTAGCGCCACCAGGCTCTGTATGCAAGCACTCCGCACCCTTTAGTTTCATTCCTGAGCATGTTAGCTCCATATCCGAATACATTAGCTATGTTCCCACACATGTCGCGTCTCTTAGCTCCGTAAATGCGCAGTTACTGTCATATAGCTCCATATCCGAACACGTCGTGCCCTTTAGTTTTGTATCTGAGCACATTAGCTCCGTATTGAAATCGTTGAAAACTATAGGAGGAGATACCGGCAGAAAATCAGGTGGAATAATAATAAAAACTAGACAATGCAGTTCCTGCAGAAACTGGGAGTGTATTATGGCAGTGCATGCTCGTGTGATGAGTATCATGGACAAAGGACAAAGTGTGACAATTTTGTAGGCTGTAGGTCAAAAACCGACTGAATTTAGTCAATGTATTGCCAGGGGTTCCAGGGGCCCTGTGCCCTGCTAGGGACCGCACATATCACAAATCAAGCATGCTGAATTTCATGTCCATAGGTCAAAAACCAACAGGGTTACAGTCAATGACTTTGCTGGCACCCCAGTGCCCAGTTGGACACCTCAAGGGACCCAAAGGCATGAATTCTCACCTCAGGTTGCACCCGGGACCAGGCATACTGAATTTCATGTCTGTAGGTCCAACACTGACTGAGTTGTGGTCAATAAACTTTCAGGGGCCCCAGTGCCCAGTTGGCATCACATTACCTCTGGTTGCACCCCAGACCAAGCACGCTGAATTTTGTGTACATAGATTCAAAACTAACTGAGTTACAGTCAATGACCTTCCAGAGGCCCCAGTGCCCAGTTGGGGACCTCAAGGCATAACATGTCACCTCAGGACCTCAAATGCCCCATGTTCATCGCTTGCCACCTCAGGGTCTATCTGGGACCAAGCCGACCTAATTTTTGGGGCTACAGGTTGAAAAATGATTTAAATACTTTAATTGCCCTGAAAGCAGAGTTGTTGACATTAATACGGTGGTTAATGGGAACAACATCACTACCTAACAAATCGTCATAACTCAAAGAATTGTTTAACAAATTAATAACTATTTTGATAATTTATGAAGGGGAAGTATCTATACCATGTACATTTAAAATGAGTTTTTAGGTGAAAGTATCAGAATTTTAGACAAGTTTGTTCAGTGAAAAAAACTGAATTAATCGATTCTCACTGAAAGCTAGAGTGGCGCTCTCTAGCTTCTCTCATATTGAATGAATGAAGTAAGATTTAAAGAGTAATAGAAAGTCAACAAAAAGTTTGTAGTTCAAAAATTGTCTGAATTATGGCAGTTTTAAAAAAAATCCCCATTCAAGTGAATTTTTGGCACAAATACGAGTGTAGCACGTGAATGCAACAACATTTCTCTTAAATATATATAAGCACACTTCTCCAGAACATGCCAGATGTTTTGGTGTTTGTCCTGTGCCAATATCTTGAAAATTGTAGAAGGAGATACATGCAGAAAATCAGGTGAAGTAATAAAATAAGAAAAATAAAAATATTTGAAAGAACAATTACTGTGTTGCTAACGTAACAGGACGTCAAGGGCCCCAAAGGCGTCACATTTTACCTCAGGGTGCACCCAGGACCAAGCTTTATGAATTTTGTGTCCGTACGTCAATAACTAACTGAGTTAGGGTTAATGACCTTCCAGGGGACCCAGTGCAAATTCGGGGACCTCATGTGCCCCAAAGGCATCACTTTTCACCTCTGGTTGCACCAGGGATCAAGCATGCTGATTTTTGCGTCCACAGGTCAAAAACCAACCAAAGTATGGTCAATAACTTGTCAGGGGCCTCAGTGTCCAGTTGGGGAAGTCAAGGGCCCCAATGGCATGACATGTCACCTCATGGTGCACCCGGGACCAAGCTTCCCAAATTTCATGGCCGTAGGTCAAGAACTGACAGAGCTACACTATGGCCTTCCAGGCGCCCCAGTGCCCAGTCAGGGACCTCAAGATCCCCAAATGCATCACGTCACCTCAGCTTGCACCTAGGACCAAGCATGCTGAATTTTTGTGTCCGTAGTTCAAAACCTGACAGCTTTACAATCTTTGACTTTCCCGGAGCTCCAGTGCCCAGGCGGGGATAACAAAGGCCCCAACTGCATCACAAGTCACCTCAGCTTGCACACAGAACCAAGCATGCTGAATTTCGTGTCTGTACGTCAAAAACTAACTGAGTTAGGGTTAATGATTTGCCAGTGGCCTCAGTGCCCTGTTGGGGACCTCAAGGGCCCCAAGGTCATAACAAGTCACCTTAGGATCTCAGGTGCCCCATGTTCATCGCTTGTCACCTCAGGGTGTATCCGGGATCAAGCCGAGCTAATTTTGGGGCTATAAGTTGAAAATTTAAATACTTTCATTGCCTTATCAGGGACTGCAGGGGCCCCATTGGCATCAGGTGCCGAGTCTCAATGTACTTGGGATGAGTGTGATGATTTTCATGCCTGTATGTCGAAAATTGTCCTGACAGGGACTCCTGAGCCCTCTGTAGTACTATCGGAACAATGGAACTAATGGGTCTCAGGGGAGCTGATCCATGTCAGTCTATTTCGATGACAGCTGCTCTCTAGTGTGTGCATGTCTGCATGTGCATGTGTGTGTGAGAGACAGAGGGTTACAGTTACATTTACAATCCTGTCTGCCATTTCTGTCTCATGTAAATCTCTGTCAGACAGCTCTAACAAATGGTCATAACTCCAAAAACAATTAACCGATCACTTATCAGAAAAGTCTCTTTGGGAGAGGACTCCTTGCTGATCGCTTTGACATGAAAAAGAATGAACTGATGTTAAAATGACAGGTTAAAAACAGATGAAAATTTAGAAAAAGCCAAATCAGAGTTGCTGAAAGTAATATGGTTGTCAATGAGAAGAATATCACTATCTTTTCCCGAACAAATTGTCATAACTCCAAAAATAATTTGTTGAACAATGAGATATTTTGATGTTTCGTGAAAGGGAAGTATCTCTACCATCTGAAGTTTCTAGATGAAAGTATAAGAATTTTAGACCAGTTTGTTCAGTGAAAAAGTGAATTAATGTAAATCTCTAAAATCTCAATTTCAAGTGAATTTTTGACCTCTCTAACTCCAAAAATACTTAATCAATCACTTATGTGAAAAGTTTCTGTGGGAGAGGACCCCTGGCTGATCACTTAGTTATAAAATTATAGAGTTATGACAGGGTAAACGCACATGAAAATTTTTTTAAAAACAAATCAGAGTTGCAAAAATTAACATGGGAGTGAATGTGAGAGATTTCAGGACCTAGTCCCAAACAAATCATCATAACTCAAAGAATAATTTGTTAGACGATGAAATATTTTGCTGATTTATGAAGGGAAAGCATCTCTACCATTTACAGTTTAAATTGAGTTTCTAGGTGAACATATCAGGATTTTAGACAAGTTTGTTCAGTGAAAAAGCGAATTAATCAATTCTCACTAAAAATTAGAGTAGAGCACTATACCTTCTCCTATATTGAATGAATGGAGTGAAATTTAAAGAGTGATAGAAAGTGATCAAAGAATGCAATATCTCCAAAATTTGATGAGCTGGGTCGAGGTGTGCACTGGTTCCACCATGCCAAATTTCGTGTTTGTAGCTCAAAAACTGACAAAATTTCGGCAGTTTAAAAAAAACATCCAATTCAAGTGAATTGAACAATTTTTTCATGCAAATGCAAGTGTAGCAACATGGGCATCACAAGGGAAACATGGGCATCATATGTCACCTCAGATTGCACCTGGGACCAAGCCTGGCGAATTTTGTGGCTATAGGTCAAAAGCCGACTGTTATGATCATTGACCCGCCAGGGGCCACATTGCCCAGCCGCGGCCCTCAGGGGCTTCATGGGCATCACATGTCACCTCAGATTACACCTGGGATCAAGACTACCGAATTTCGTGGCTATAGGTCAAAAGCCAACTGAATTATGGACATTGACCAGCCTGGGGCCCTGGTGCACAGCCATGGCACTCAAGGGCCAAGGGGCATCACCTTTCACCTCAGATTACACCAGGGATCAAGTCTGCTGAATTTCGTGGCTATAGGTCAAAAGCCGACTGAGTTAAGGTCATTGACCAGCCTGGGGCCCCAGTGCACAGCCATGGCGTCATGGGCATCACATGTCACCTCAGATTGCACCCGGGATCAAGCCCGCAGAATTTCGTAGCCGTAGGTTGAAAACCGACTGAGTTATGGTCATTGACATGCCAGGGGCCAGAGTGCCCAGCCAGGGCCCTGGGGGTCTGTCAAGGGCCCCATGGATATCATGTCACCTCAGAAAGCAAGTAGGACCAAGCCTGGCAACTTTAGTGGCCGAAGGACAAAAACCAACTGACTTACGGTCATAGACATGTCAGGGGCCCCAGTGCCCAGCTGCAGCCCTCAGGGACTTCATGGGCATCACATGTCACCTCTGATTGCACCTGGCCTGAAGCCTGGTGAATTTCATAGCCGTAGGTCAAAAACTGACTGAGTTATGGTCATTGACCAGGCAGTGGCCCCAGTGCCCAGCTGGGGATGTCAGGGGCTTCAGGGGCCCAATGGGCATGACATGTCACCTCAGATTGCACCCGGGATGAAAAGACGCTGAATTTTGTTTCTGTAGGTCGACAACTAACTGAGTTACGGTTATTGAATCGCAAGGGGCCCCAGAGCTCAGCCGGGGCCCTCAGAGGCCCCACGATCAGATGTCACCTCAGATTGCACACAAGACCAAGTCTGCCATATGACATGGCTGTAGGTTTTTAGGTCATTGACATGCCAGGGGCCCCCATGCCCAGCTGGGACCCTCAATGGCACCATCGGCATCACATGTCACCTCACATTGTACCCGTGACCAAGCCTGCCAAATTTTGTGTCCGTAAAACAAAAACCAACTGAGTTATGGTCAATGTCCTGCCAGGTACCCCAGTGCCCAACCAGGGCTCTCAAGGGCCAAATTTTGTGGCTGTAGGTAGAAACCTGACTGAGTTACGATCATTGACCCGCCAGGGGAACTAGGGCCGAGCCATTGCTTTCAGGGCCCCTCAGGTCCCCCATGGGCATCATATAGATTGAAAGCTGACTGAGTTATGGTCATTGACCAGCCTGGGGACACAGTGCCCATCCGGGGCCCTCAGGGGCTTCATGGCCATCACGTCACCTCAGATTGCACCCGGGAACAAGTCAAGTCATGTCAGATCTATTTATATAGCGCTTTTTACAATGGAACATTGTCTCAAAGCAACTTTACAAGTTTAGATTATCTCCTAATATCTACGTCCATTAACAAATTGAGCAAGCCTAGGGCGACAGTGGCAAGGAAAAACTCCCTAAGTGTTATGAGGAAGAAACCTTGGGAGGACCAAGACTCAAAAAGGGACCCAACCTCCTTGGGCGGCATAGATGATAAATCTAAGAATGAAACTAAAGTCATGGGTTCATACTTCAAATAAAATGTAAAATATACACATCGGCATTACGTGACCTGGGTATGATGAGGTTGGGAGGCAGAAGACAGCAACCCAACATCTCTGATCACCATAAGACTCTTTGATTATGAACCCTCAGCTCTGTCCTTAGTCTAAGGCAAGGATGCATGGCTCAAGATCAAAAGGACCGAAGCCCAGCTAAGCCAGACCGCCCACCCGACACTCCCGGCTAACGGACAAGGCAGGCAGGCCAGACATGACTCCAGACTTCGGCCCCAGTGACCCAAGCCATGCATTCCGGTCTAAATCTAGTCAAAAGCCTGCATGAACAAGTATGTCTTTAGCCTAGACTTAAAATTTTGGAGAGTGTCTGAGTCTCGAACGAAAGTGGGTAGTTTATTCCATAGTTGGGGGGTCATTTATGACAAAGCCTGTGACTTTTTTAATTCTAGGAACTAAAAGAAGTGCAACCTGTGAACGAAGTAGATGAGCTGGATTGTAAGACTCTAAGAATTCACTCAGATAATGTGGGGCCAGGCCATGTAGAGCTTTATAAGTTATAAGAAGTATTTTGTAATCAATGCGAAATTTAACTGGTAACCAGTGTAGTGATGATAGAACAGGAGTGATATGATCAAATTCTGTAGTTCGAGTTAGCACTCGGGTGGCTGCATTCAGAACTAACTGAAGTTTATTTATAGATTTACAGGAGCATTCAGAAAGTAAGGCGTTACAGTAATCCAACCTTGAGGTTATAAACGCATGAACCAGTTTCTCTGCATCATTAAAAGAGAAGATATTTCTAAGTTCTGCAATGTTATATAATTGAAAGAAAGCAATTCGAGTGATGCTGCTAATGTGCCGATCAAGCCCACCGAATTTCGTAGCCGTAGGTTGAAAACCGACTGAGTTATTGTCATTGACCCGCCAGGGGCCAGAGTGCCCAGGTAGGGCACTCAGGGACTGTCAAGGGCCCCATGGGCATCCCATGTCATTTCAGAATGCACGTAGGATCAAGCCCGGCAACTTTGGTGGCCGAAGGACAAAAACCAACTGACTTACAGTTATAGACTCATCAGGGGCCCAGTGTTCAGCTATGGCCATCAGGGGCTTCATGGGCATCAAATGTCACCTCTGTCCGTGGGGGGTTCACCACCTGAGTGAGCAAACCAGGGAGCCGCAGCTGGTGTGCCGAGGAAAGAGGACACTGACCCTACACTAGTATCTACGCCCTGGTGATCACCTCCGGACCTCCTGATCCGTACAATTACTGGCGGTCTACTAACCTCCAGCTACACCATTATCCCTGATAAAACCGTGAGAAGCAAAGGTGATGGTGCAACACAGGTGTCCACAATCACGTCGCAATTAGTGGGAGCATGCGCGATTGTGTATACTGTTGTTATCCCGGGATGAAAACCAAGCCAACACTGCCATCTAGTGTCAGCTTGGCGGGATCCCCACAGTGCTGCAGGTCCTAACAAATATCTTTTATGTTCTTCAAACAAGTAAAATCATCCACCTGTGGGCACGTCATCCACTTTTAACTGATGTTCCAGCAGTTGTATTTCCATTATTATCTTTTCTATTTGCAGCCTTATGTGGTCCATTTCTAAATTAGATTTTTTATTTGTTTCCAAAGTACACCTTTTACATGGAGCTACAGGAACACAAAAAACTGACAATGAATATTACAGTGCCAGATCTACGTCATGGGCCAATTCTGAACAACATTTTACTGAGGTACATTGTGTTGTGGCGGTGGATGGACCCTCTTGCCCATTGTAATTTCCAGCATCATTCTGTATGATCAACTGTTAGTTGTGATTTTCAAGGTGTAAACCTCAGTAGACCTCTCTGTATCTTTCGTCTCTGTGGCAGCTGACAATGTTTCCTCATTACTTTCCTGCAATGAAAATTTTAACAATACCAATTTTCTGTGGAATATTGAAAATACTTACACCTGCATGGAGATCTGTTATGGCTCTACCAGATTACACCAAGAGTAACTGGTAGAAAAGACAGTTAAATTATAACTTTAACTAATTTTACTAATTTTACTAATTTAAACAAGACAAGCAGCATAACTCGAATTCCTCTCTTTTAATGATGCGGAAAAACTTGTTCATGCGTTTATAACTTCAAGGTTGGATTACTGTAACGCCTTACTTACTGGATGCTCTAGTAAATCTATAAATAAACTTCAGTTAGTTCAGAATGCAGCTGCCCGAGTGCAACTCGACTCCGAACTAGAAAATTTGATCATATCACTCCTGTTTCTATCATCAACTGCACTGTATACCAGTCAAATTAATTCCGCATTAATTTACAAAATACTTCTTATAACTTTAAAGCTCTCATGGCCTTTGGGCCCCCCCCCCCCCCCCAAAAAAAAAACATTATCTGAGTGACTCTTAGAGTTTTACAATCCAACTCGTTTACTGCTTCGGCAGGGTGCAGGCTTTTTAGATTAAAAAAGTCACAGCATGGGGAAAGGCTTTCTCATCCATGGCCCCCCAACTATGGAATAAATTCCCCTCCTTTCTTTCGAGATTCTACAGGGGGCCTCCAAGTTTTAAAGTCTAGCGTAAAGACATACATATTTACGCAGGAGCTTTTTGACTAGATTTTAAGACGCACTTGCATGGCTTGGGTTGCCTGAGGCCGGAGTCTGGAGTCATGTTCGGCCTGCCTGCCCTTGTCCGCTTGCCGGGAGTTGTCGGGTGGGCCGGTCTGGCTTAACTGGCTCATCCTCGTGATCTTGACTCCATGCAACCTTGGCCTTAGATAAGGCAGAGCTGGGGTTTCATATTCAAAGAGTCTTATGGTGATCAGAAGACTTTGGGTTCTCGTGGGGTTTGCCAATGTCTCATGTTGATCCCTCTTGGCTGTGTTTTCCGTTCCAGTTCTCCTCTACTATGCTGCTATTAGCTATGGCTGCCGGGGTCTCATGCGACACTTGGCATCAGTGAATGGACATGGCATCAGTGATTGTTATAAACACTGTGCTCTTAATCAATAACTAATTAACATTTTCTGTTTTTCTCTTACTGTGTTCCGCAGTTCCGGCCCCACACATGATTTCATCTTTGGAGCTCCACTGTGCCTAATTTCCCATTTAATTCGACCATGACTCCCTGACTTTAGTTTCGCTCTTAGATTTATCATCTACCCGGGCCACTTAATGTCCGATGTGAATACTTCACATTTTATTCGAACTTGACTCCATGACTGTAAGTTTTTCGCTCTTAGATCTTATCATCATATACCCCGGCCACTTAATGCCGATTTGCATACTTCACATTCCTATTCTAACTTTGACGTCCATGACTGTAAGTTTCGCTCTTAGATTTAACATCTACGACGCCGCCCAAGGAGGTTGGGTCCCTTTTGAGTCTTGAATCCTTCCCAAGGTTCTTCCTAGAACTAGGGAGTTTTTTTTCCTTGCAACTGTCGCCTAGGCTTGCTCAATTTGGGATTGGACGTAGTTATTAGGAGATAATGCTTAAACTTGTAAAGTTGCTTTGTAGAACAATGCTCCCATTGTAAAAAAGCGCTATATAATAATCGGACTTGACTTGACTTTGACATTTTACCTAACGGACTTTTGTTTCACCAACAGTGGGGTGCAGCCACCTCACATTTTTTTCAATATGTAAACTCCAAGTCCATACATAATAGGAATCTGAAAAGTAACAGCATATTTACAAGACCTGTACTGTTACAAGACTGTGTGCTAAGTGGTGGTCCCTAGTGATGGATGTGTGGGCATCACTGATTCCCACTTGGGCAAACAGATGTTGCACATAATTTTATTCCGTAATTTGAATGACTAACCCTCTATGTAGGCCGTTTTGTTTCCGTGGGGTGACTTGGTCAGATGAACTCCTCTTCCTCCAGGGATAACCTTCCAAGCAACAGTCACTCCAGCATGTGTTGCTTTCAATAGACAAATGATATAATGTCATTGTTGTAATGGCTGAACATTTAACAAAAAATTTTTCTCTCTGTTCTGACATTTTTTCCTATCTCTTACATATATGACTAACCACTGAACTTATTTAATTAGATAGGGCAGGCTAAACAACATCATAATTGCATGTAATGATATTATACTTACCTGTTTGAAACTACAGTGGGCAAAAAAGTATTGAGTCGTCCACTGATGTGCAAAGTTCTCCTTCATAAAAGAGAGAAGGTCTGTAATTTTAATCATAGGACACTCCAACTATGACAGACAAAATGAGAAAAAACAATCAGGAAATCCATTGTATGATTTTTAAGATTTTAAATTGTAAATTTATGTGTAAAATAAGTATTTGGTTAATAATCAAAGTTCAACTCATACTTTTGTAGATACCCTTTGTTGGTAATGGACAGAGGTTTCAAATGCTTCCTGTAGTCTTCAACCAGGTTTGCACAACACTGAGTGGTATTTTGGGCCCATATCCTGTGTAGCGTATCGCTTGTAATCTCCTCTCTTTACCTTCTTCCCCCAATCCTAAAAACTTACAAATTTGGAATTCCAAGAAGGCCTACATCTGGACAGGACATCTTAAACCCCCCCCACCTTTGACTCCCACGGTTGACTCTTTCTGAAGCCCACGGAATTGGAAAAGTCTGTTCAAACAAGACATATAACCTTCCGACATCTCCAATCCTAAACTAAGTCCATGTGCTAATCTTAGGTCAACGTTTCAATGCCACCAAGCCTTTCTTTAATTGTCTTCTGACCTTTTGCAAAATTTACGACTTTCTTTCCCCATAGTTGAACTCTTCATCACAGCCTCTCTTGCAAACGCTTATCACCCAAGCCTGCCGCCATAAAGACCCCCTGGAGATTTACTACATCAACAAACGTCAAGAACTATCGCCTTCCCTCTTAAAAAAACCCAAGAAACTCAGCTTTTGTTCTAAAGAGACAAAACTTTAATTGTATTCAAACTCTTTCCTGGAACAGATTATCTTCATCGAAACCTTTTTTAATTTACATACAATAATATTTGGAGCCTGAGGAAGTCCAAACACGCTATATACATTTAAATTATTCATACAAAGAGTTGGGATCAAGGATATTCTGTTATATCCCAACCATATAGAATCATTACATATGTATGTTCCACTGAATGTATTATCTTCATATCTACTTGATTGATGTTTTATAGTAATTATCTTTTTGTTTTGATATTTAGTGTCCCGTTTGCAGATGATAAATATATAAATACCGCTTTGCCTATGTGTTTTGATTCGATCGGTTTTTTTACTATTTGTGCACAAACCCTGAAGTTATTTACAATGTACCGTTTCCTACAGCTTGTATTAATCTGTATTGTTTGTTAAAAGTAATAGTAAATGCCTGCGCTGTAGTTTAGAATGCTTTTAACAAGTTCTAGTTATCAATTCAAGTTGCTTTTGATCATCTGACCTTACAACGAAGTCTGCATCTAAATTGTGTAATTGTATGAATCTTTTCAATGCTCTTTTAGTACGTAGGAATATGAATTAAAAATTAAAAAAATTCACGCGGTGTTTCCCTCCCACCTAACAATCCTTCCTGCTCACGCGTTCCTTTTCTTCTTGCCCTGGGTGTCCTCCTCTTCCGTTTCTCCCTGCCTCCTCTTTCTCCCTTCTTTCCCTTCCCTCCGCTTGCCTCTGCGCTCCTTTTCCCCTCCCTTCCTTTCCTCAGTTTTCTTCCCCTTTTACGTCTGTGGCTTATGGTGAAATACGGCAACCGCGGCAAAAAATCACAAAAGGGGAAAGAGCGTTACTGAGGAGTCAGCTTCTCATTGGCTAAGTAAGGGCACTCTTATGTCCCCCTCCAGCCGCCCCCTGATCTGGAAACATCAACAAAGCAACCGTGCCGACCGGAAGCTAGAGCTAGCTTCCCGTTTCGTCTACAATTCTGTGTCTGTATGTCTTTATGTTTTCCCTTTTTGTAACGTTTTTGATTATTTCATTTCACACACTCCAAGTTTCGCGTTTACTTTAAAGTTTCCTGTGTTACAGCGGTCTTACTTAGTTCGGTATGCTGAACTAGAAGATCGTTAAAAGACCAACCAGACTTTAAGCTCCTTACTATCCTCGCACAGTCCAAGTTTTTTCCTCCCAAGTTTTTCTAGTTTTTTGTTGAAGCTCTGGGCTAGAGAACGTGCTCGACTCCACTCTTTATTGTGGCCAAGATAGAATCGAGCTACCGCCCCGCAGTCGAGGCTCAGGGGGAACCTGATACCAACACTGGGAAAAAGCCAACCGGATTGAGGCCCTTCAACCATCTGTGATCCAACGGACCGAAAGACCACGGACCGGCGTCCTATAGCCCAGATCTTACAGTCCACCAGACAGGAGCCATCAGAATCTGAAGATTTTTACCGTCTTCAGTTACTGTGTGACGTTGGAACGACAGGCAGAGGCCGCGGTTTTCGTTCCATCTCCTTCGCTGAAGCTCTCCACACAGCAATCGGCAAGTACCACTGTTGTGGCTTGTTCTGGGTCCCTGATCTATCGTACTTTTCGTTTAAGAGGCCTAACACCACCACGCTTCAACATAGACTATCACGCCTAATATTTAACATACTATCCCCCACTCAACGTCATTAAAGGTTACCAGTAGCATTGCAACGTTAGTAATTATACGCTACCGTAATTTTACATAAGGTCAATCTTGGTTTCCGATTTTTTACTACTGTAAGGTGTACGCTTGCCATTATTCCCTGTTCTCCATACTGTGATATATACATGTTCATCGTCATTTTATGATTTTAACTCTGTGATACACTCGTTATTACCTTAGATAATCTGTTGGTATTTGCCTTGTTTTGTAGTTAATAAACTTGTTTATAAACCTTTTGAATTTACCGCCTGGTTTGAGAGCTCATTCATTCAGAAGATTGAGAAAACTACTTGGAATTCACTATTCAGAACTAGACTGATCAAGTTTGTGTTTCTTTTTCCTAGTTTCCAGATCGGCCAGTGAATTATTTATACTTATCATTAATCGATTTGGTGGTGCCCCGTATTTCTTAATTAATTAATATATATTTCAATTAATAAAGTTTAATTAAAAATTAATCCAATTAAAGTGTAGTCTTAGTTTGCTACATTTATTTGGTGCTCCCGTGTGACGAGTGAAATCGGCCTTATTGAATGAGTGGCTCTTATTCTATGCGGTAATTTCAAAACCACGTAGGCATAGCGTTTTGTATTCAGAGAGTCTTTGCTACACCTGCATGCAGATCTCTAGAGCAGTGGTGTTTTGGGGCTGTCGCTGGGCAACACAGACTTTCAACTCCCTTCACAAATTTTCTATGGGGTTGAGGCCACTCCAGGACCTTGAAATGCTTTTTTCGGAGTCACTCCTTCATTGCCCGAGTGGTGTGTTTGGGATCATTGTCATGCTGGAAGATCCAGCCATGTTCCATCTTCAATGCTTTCACTGATGGAAGGTCTTGGCTTAAAATCTAACGATACATGGCCCCATTCATTCTTCCCTTAACACGGATCAGTCGTCCTGTCCCCATTGCAGAAAAAACAGCCCCAAAGCATGATGTTTCCACCCCCATGCTTCACAGTAGGTATGGTGTTCTTGGGATGCAACTTAGTCGAGTTAAGTTTTTACCAAAAAGTTCTATTTTGGTTTTGTCTGACCACAAGATATTCTCCCAATCCTCTTCTGGATCATCCATATGCTCTCTGGCAAACTTCAGAGAGGCCTTGACATGTACTGGCTTAAGCAGGGGGACACGCCTGGCACTGCAGGATCTGAATCCCTCTCGGCATAGTGTGTTACTGATGGTAGCCTTTGTTACTTTGGTCCCAGCTCTCTGCAGGTCATTCATCAGGTAACTCCGTGTAGTTCTGGGATTTTTGCTCACCGTTCTCATGATCATTTTGACCCCACAGGATGAGATCTTGCATGGGGCCCCAGATCAAGGGAGTTTATCAATTGTCTTGTATGTCTTCCATTTTCTTACAATTGCTCCCACAGTTGATTTATTCACACCAGCCTGCTTGCCTATTGTAGATTCACTCTTCCTGCCTGGTGCAGGTCTACACTTTTCTTCCGGGTGTCCTTTGAGAGCTATGTGGTTTGAGAATGTGGACAGGTGTCTTTTATTCAGATAATGAGGTTAAACAGGAGCCACTAATACAGGTAAAGAGTGGAGGACAGAAGAGCTTCTTAAAGAAGAAGTTACAGGTCTGTGAAAGCCAGAAATCTTGCTTGTTTGTGGGTGGCCAAATACTTATTTTCCACCATGATTTGCAATTAAATTCTTTAAAAATCCTACATTGTGATTTCCTGGATTTTTTTTGTCATTTTTTCTCTCATAGTTGAAGTGTACCTATGAATTACAGACCTCTCTCATCTTTCTAAATAGGAGAACTTGCACAATCAGCGGCCGACTAAATACTTTTTATGCTCCACTCTATATTTTGTGTTTCATCTTCAGTTCCTGATAAGTAGCTACATTTTGTGCTTGTTGGGTTGCACCTGCATAAATATTAATATGCACACTCACGCACACACATGTAGAATAAAATAAGTGGAACAATTGGAATAAAACATTTTTTTCAGTTATTACTCACACCATTGACTCAGACAGCAATTTTTTGCCACACCAGCTCACATTCTTTTGCTACTGCTACTGTATTCTTTTTTCCCTAAATATATGCTCACGTTATGTATACACACCTATTTCTAACTCCACTGGGTTGAAGTGCGAGAAACTAGCCCGTTTATTTTCTCCCGTTGCCGTGCTGAATCGTGTTATCTGCGTTCCGCTGATGAGGGCTTTGTATCTCCTCATGCACGAGATTTAGTCAGGATTAAAGTAACTCGGAGTTGACTGAACTAAATGTTATCCCCTGTTCTGAAACCGAAAACTGAGTTTGACATTTCAGAGTTAGTCAACCGAGAGTTCAGGTTTGAACTCAGAGTATGTTAAACCTGCTTCCTGAAATACTCCCAGTGTCATGAACAAATAAACAAACTGTAAATGTCGTTTAAATGTGGTAATTCCTATACACATTTCTCCAGTCCTATAGGTGGCAGCATTGCACCAAATTAGTGGTATACCAACGTCATTCATTTTGCAGCTACCGCTTCCTATCAAGAATGGCATCCTGGCATGAGTTGCGCTGGCTGTCTTGTGGTCTTTTACGAGCATACTGCAACGTTAGTAAACAAGCAAGTCATGTCAAAGGTAAGGTCATTAAAAGATATGATTATATCAGGTGTCGTTACATAGTACTGCCCACATTTGCCAGTATTAGCTAACGTTAGCGCTAGCCTAAGGTCAATGTCTTACGCGTAACAAATGGCTATCGACGCTAGTTTTAACTGTTAGTAACTTGGAAAGTACGTAACACTGAGACCTCATACTATCTGTATGGTTTTTTTTCCAAAAAATATATAGCTTATTTACGTCGTGTCGGTTTTGTGGTCTTATCGTTACGCACAATACAGTAAAGTTGACCGCGGTGAAACTATCCGCACTTTAATCCGAATGGTCCTATATACGCGATATTACGGTATTGCGCTGCTTAATACACCTGGGGGGTATTTCAGAAAGCAGGTTTAGTGAAAACTCAGAGTAAGTTGACTCCGAGTTTACGGATACTCTAGGTTTCCGGTTTTACAAAGCAAGTTCAGCGTAACTTGGAGTCAGTTACTCCGGCAACATACTCCGTGAAGCTAACCTGCTCGATAGCAGGTTTACTTAAACCAACCCTGAGTTCATCCTCCTCTCTACCTGAAGGTAGTGTGAGAAATGGCGTGTCCCTTTCTCGAAGAGCCATTTGACATTGAAGCACAAATACTACGGAGAAATCTCCGTCGGGAGAGGCTGATCAGACCCCGCTGTAATGTTTCCTCGTTTGTCAGCACAGTCGATCATTTCTATTAACAATCTTCTCTGCTCTCAGTCGCTCCTATGACACTCCGTGGACACGCCCTGAGTTCGGAGCAAATTCTTTGTGTTGCGCTCCAGGTTTTTGCCAAGGGGAGTTTTCGATACAAAATCAGTGATGCTGAGCATATTCTAAAGCAGCCGTCTGTCGGGCTGTCACACGCTTGCATTAAAACGGTTACTATAAACCTTTGTGGTGAGCCTAAGCCTGATCAAAGAAGAATCCCACAGAATTTCAGATATCAGTCTAAACAACAAGAAATATATTTAATATCAAGCTTTGAGACTTGAATCAGTTAATATGATTTTAATATTAGTATGATTTTAAGGTTTCCAAGTGTGATTGGCTGCATAGATGGCACTCTCTGCTAAATGAAGGAGATTATGTGAATAGGAAGTTTTCCCACAACATTAATGTGCAGGTAGGCCTAAATAATAGCAATTTTGCATTACAAATGGAATACAAATCACAATACAGCCACTGCAGTTAATTACTGTTCTGCAGTATGAAGATCATATGTGATCACCCAACATCATCAGCAACTGGATGCAAAGTGGCCTGGTCTGTGCATGACTTGTAAAGTTTTTCATGAGTGAACGTGGTGCTAGATTTGCCCATGTTGAATACATACAGTACATATAACCATATCCTCTCCTAATCATATTAGTTCTATTTGCCACTGAATAATTTAATTAAACTGTATCCTTGTATTTCTATCATATGAGAGTTTGGTATTACAGAAGAAGGTTCCCCTGCCATCCATAATTTGTGCCTGAACCCCTTGCCCCTGACCTGACCACAGCAATGTTATACTTGAATTCCCTGCAGGAACATGGCCAGGGTAGAGAATGAGCATTGGGGATCTCTCCAATGACTGGTGATCATACCAATTCCCACTCATCCAGTGACCATTCTGAAATAAATCCTGACCACATCACTGATGCACGAGATTCAAAAGCTGTGAGAGACACAATCTGCTACCATCATTACTGATTAGCCTATCACCTCCCCAGTGTCAATATACAAACAATATGCCTGTCTTTTTATTATGTCTTTATTTCCTGCAAGTACAAATGCAGTACAGAGGTTAATATCTTGCTCTTCAAACAAGTAAAATCATCCACCTGTGGGCACCTCATCTACCTTTAACTGATGTTCCAGCAGTTGTATTTCCATTATTGTCTTTTATATCTGCGGCCTTATGTGATCCATTTCTAAATTATATTTTTCAATTTGTTTCTAAAAATACACCTTTTACGGGGAGCTACAGGAACACAAAAATTGACATTGAATACCACAGTGCCAGTTCTAAGTCATGGGCCAATTCTGAAACACATCTTACTGCGGTACATTGTTCTGTGGAGGTGGATGGACCTTCTTCTAGATTGTAATTTCCAGCAGCACTCTGTATGATCAACTGTTAGATGTGATTTTCAAGGTGTAAACCTCAGTAGGCCCCTCTGTATCTTCCCTCTCTGTGGCAGCTGACAAGGCTTCCTCATTACCTTCCTGCAAATGAACAATTTTTTGTGGAATATTGAAGGTACTTACACCTGCATGGAGCTCTGTTATGGGTCCACCAGATTACACCAACAGTAACTGGTAGAAAATTGAGAAGACTAGACAGTTAAATTATAGCTTTAACTAATTTTACTGATTTGAACAGGACAATGTACCTAACTGGACTTTTGTTTCTACAGCAGTGTGCATCACAGTTTTTCAAATATGTAACATTGACCCATCATGAAATATGAAGAATCTGGAAAGAAAACAGCAGTCAATTACAAAGAATTGTACGGCTACAAGAAAATCTGTGTGCCAAGTTGTGTCTAGTAATGGATGGGTGGCATCACTGATCCCACAGTGCCAAAGTGAGGAATATACATAAGTTTATATCCTTAATTTGAATGACTACCCTCTTACGTACAGTAGACCACTGGGTCCTGGGCGGTGGCTGGGTCAGATGAGCTTCCTCCAGGGATGCCTTCAGCAACAGGTCACCCAGTGTTTTGAATGAGGGCCATCTCTTCAGCCTCTGTGAGAGGTGGTGCTGGACCCCAACCTGTTTTTTGGCCCTCACCCTTTTTCTATTGGCTATAATGGAGATCAAATCTGAACACATCCAACATTGAACAAATTGGGAGACTTATATGTATAAAGGCATGTAGGTGTTGCTTTCAAATAGATAATATGAAATACTGTCAGTGTTGGAATGGCTGAACAATTTACTCTTTTTCTCTCTTAGGAAATTTCACTAGCTACTTACATATATGACATAACCACTGAGTATTATTTAATTAGGTAGGGTAGCTAAACAACATCACGATTGCATGTAATGATATTATATCTTACCTGTTTGAACTATATTTTGTGTTTCATCTTCAGTTCCTGATAAGTAGCTGCATTTTGTGCTTGTTGGGTTGCACCTGCATAAATATTAAAATAAGCGGAACACTCGGAATAAAACTTTTTTTCAGTTATTACTCACGCCATTGACTTGGGCAGCATTTTTTGCCACGCCAGCTCACGTTATTTTGCTACTGTATTATTTTTTTCCCTAAATATATGCTCAAATTATCTATACGCATCTCTTTCTAACTCCACTGGGTTGAAGTGCGAGGATCGAGCCCGGTTTTTTTCTCCCATTGCGGTGCTGAATCGTGTTATCTGCGTTCCATTGATGAGGGCTTTGTATCTCCTCGTGCACGAGCTTTGCTCAGGGATAAAGTAACTCCGAGTTGACGGAACTAAACGTTATCTCCCGTTCTGAAACCGAAAACAGTTGGACAGTTCAGGATCGGTCAACCCAGAGTTCAGATTTGAACTCAGGGATTGTTAAACCTGCTTTCTGAAATACCCCCCTGACGTATGGAGTAAGATTTCTGTCAAAAATAACATATGCGTACTCCTCATGATTCGTACCAATTATATAAGTTGGACACAATTCTGTTTTCACACATCTATGTACGAATAAAATCATAAATGAAAGACCTTAAGTTGTAGTGTTGCATGTGTTTTGTGGGAATGCAGCTTCAAAATACACAATTCTAAAGATTTACGCATACGACTTATTACCGCAATAAAGTTAGTTTGCGGTTGCGATTCGGAGCTTTTTTCGTCTTGCGTTCCGCGATGAAGTCACTTTAAACTGTGATTAATACGACATTTAGCTCGTCCTGATTTGTGAGTTCAGATGACGTCATTGTCTGGAGTGAAATCATTCGGCATTACATTATAGAGCTTCAATTTCAAACGCTTATAGCTTCTAAAGGTGACCACTTAGATTACTGATACCTGCAGTAAGGTGACCAGGCTGAATTGTGAAACTTTTCACAGTCTAAATTCTGTCTGTATGTGGCTCGTATAAACCGTGAGGACGGAAAATGATAGCACGCGAAATAATTAAGCTGTTAATTTCAGAAATACTCTGGTCACTTTACTGCATGAGTCGACAATGATTTCTTTGGTTTTCCTGGTGTTCAGAGCCAGGTTATTCTCTGAGCATCAGGACCTCCAGAGGTTGAAGATTCTGGTGAAAGGTGTAGGCAAGCTGATGAGCACGTGCTTTAAGCACCTTGCCAGGTACTCCATCTGGGCCGGTATCCATTTTGGGGTTCACTGCCAGGAGCACTCGTCTGAATTCATGCTCCCATACAGTGAGTGTAGTAGTGCAGGAACCAAGTGAGGGTGGGAGCAGGACTGGAGTAGATGAGTACTGCAGTGGTGTGTCAAAGCGTGAAAAGAAGTAATTTAGCTCCTTTGCCAGCAGCGCACTCTGATCTGCTGTAGTCACATCGTAGCCTCTGTAGTTTGTTCATGAGGCCCCTTACTAATAATTATCATGAAATGTTTTCACTGTTATTGTTGTTATAATTTTATATGATGCCTTTATTTTGTGCAGTTCGAGCTTTGTCATTTCGACCCGCATTAAAACACCAATCATCAGATTCTAAAGACAACTGGTAAGCTCTGAATGGATTCAGTAAGTTATAGCTGCTTTAAATTGTGTGTATGTACAGTGGGGCAAAAAAGTCTTTATTCAGTCTCTGATTGTGCTAGTTCTCCAACTTAAAGATGAGAGAGGTTTGTAATTTTCATCATAGGTACACTTTGACAGTTACATTTAAAACATTAACTGCCTGTTACTATTTCTGTCTAATATATCTGTGTCAGACCTCTCAAACGAATGGTCATAACTCCAGCAATAATTCCCACATCACTTAGCTGAGAAGTTTTTATGGGAGAGGACCCCTTGCTGATCGCTATGACATAAAATAGTATCTTTTGATGAGAAAATGTCAGTTATGACAGGTTAAAAACACATGAAAATTTAGGAAAAGACAGTTGCTGAAATTAACATGGGTCCCTACAGTGGGGCAAAAAAGTATTTAGTCAGCCACTGATTGTGCAAGTTCTCCTACTTAGAAAGATGAGAGAGGTCTGTAATTTTCATCATAGCTACACTTCAACTATGACAGACAAAATGAGAAAAAACATCCAGGAAATCACATTGTAGGATTTTTAAGGAATTTAATTGTAAATTATGGTGAAAAATAAGTATTTGGTCACCCACAAACAAGCAAGATTTCTGGCTCTCACAGACCTCTAACTTCTTTTTTAAGAAGAACTTCTGTCCTCCACTCATTACCTGTATTAATGGCACCTGTTTGATCTCATTATCTGAGTAAAAGACACAGTCCACAGCCTCAAGCAGTCAGACTCCAAACTCAACCATGGCCAAGACCAAAGAATTGTCAAAGGACACCAGGAAGAAAATTGTAGACCTGCAGCAGGCTTGGAAGAGTGAATCTACAATAGGCAAGCAGGTTGGTGTGAATAAATCAACTGTTCGAGCAATTGTAAGAAATACAAGACCATTGATAATCTCCCTCGATCTGGGGCTCCACGCTAGATCTCATCCCGTGGGGTCAAAATGATCATGAGAACGGTGAGCAAAAATCCCAGAACTACACGGAGGGACCTGATGAATGACCTGATCTGCATGGAGGAATGGGCCAAAATACCAGCTACAGTGTGTGCCAACCTGGTGAAGACTTACAGGAAACGTTTGACCTCTTTCATTGCCAACAAAGGTTATGTTACAAGGTATTGAGTTGAACCAAATTTATTGACCAAATACTTACTTTCCACCATAATTTACTATTAAATTCTTTAAAAATCCTACAATGTGATTTCCTGGATGTTTTTTCTCATATTGTCTCTCATAGTTGAAGTGTACCTATGATGAAAATTACAGACCTCTCTCATCTTTCTAAGTAAGAGAACTTGCACAATCAGTGGCTGACTAAATACTTTTTTTACCCCACTGTAAGTGAACCCCAGCAGTAGTGAATTGAAGTGGTATAGAGTGAACATTTCTTTACATTAACACTTCAGTAATAATGCTCTTTCATGATTGAGGCTCAGCCTTAATTTGACAGTTATTTTTTATAACTTCTTTTTAATAGCAATGTGGACATTGGTTTGACACGGAACTCCAAAACCACTTTGTGTTTACACCATGCTACAGAAATTTCGTATGAGTTAACTAAGGTGAGTATCGCAACCAAATGATAGTGAATTTTTTTTTGATGAACATGTTTAGTGGTGCTGCAATTAACTACTTAATGAAATAAGTGTGATATGCCTACAAGAAACCTGTAGTGACTTAAATTGAGCTAGAAATGCAATGTTATCCTTTGTTGATAGTAGTTGACAGTGTCATGGCAGTACCATTTGTTTTTCATACACAGTGATGAATAGAGATGTAAAATGATTGAAAAAATGACAGGTCCAAATGATATGTTGCGGTTCCAAGACACAATGTTGATTAATATCATGTATTGGGTACCGAGTGTGCCAATTTTCTAGGCTGTGGGTCGAATACCGACTAAACTATACTCAGTGCCTTACCAGGGGCCTCTGTGTGCCAAATTTTGTGGCTGTAGGTCGGAAACTGATTGAGTTATGGTCAATCCCCAGCCAGGAGCTCTAGTGCCCAGTCAGGGACCTCAAGGACCCCAAAAGCATCAAATGTCACTTCAGATTGCACCCGGGACCAAGCTTGTCAAATTTCGTGGCTGTAGGTCACAAACTGACTGAGTTACGGTCAGTAATCTTCCAGGGGCCCCAGTGCCCAGTCGGGGACCTCAAGGGCACCAAAGGCAAAACTGACTGAATTATAGTCAATGACCTGACAGGGGTCCTAGTGCCCTTTCTGAGGAAACCCTCCCATGCTATTGGGTCATGTTAAGACATGTCCCCTGGAAGGCTATATAACGATGTACAGTGGGGAAAATAAGTATTTGATACACTGCCAATTTTCCCACCTACAAAGAATGTAGAGATGTGTAATTTTTATCGTAGGTACACTTCAACTGTGAGAGACAGAATCTAAAAAAAATTCAGATAATCACATTGTATGATATTTAAGTAATTCATTTGCATTTTATTGCATGAAATAAGTATTTGATCACTTACCAACCAGCAAGAATTCTGGCGCTCACAGACCTGTTAGTTTTTCTTTAAGAAGCCCTGCTATTCTGCACTCATTACCTGTATTAATTGCACCTGTTTGAACCCGTTGCCCGTATAAAAGACATACAATCAATCACACTCCAACCTCTCCACCATGGCCAAGACCAAAGAGCTGTCTAAGGACAACAGGGACAAAATTGTAGATCTGCACAAGGCTGGGATTGGGTCCAGGACGATAGGCAAGCAGGTTGGTGAGAAGGCAACAACTGTTGGCGCAATTATTAGAAAATAAAAGAAACACAAGATGACTGTCAATTTTCCTCAGTCTGTGGCTCCATGTAAGATCTCACCTCGTGGGGTGAGGATGATTCTGAGAAAGGTCAGGAATCAGCACAGAACTACATGGGAGGACGTGGTCAATGACCTGAAGAGAACTGGGACTACAGTCTCAAAGATTACCATTAGTAGCACACTATGCACACTCTGTATGGAGGAGTGGGCCAAAATCCCTGCTGCAGTGTGTGCAAACTTGGTCAAGAACGTCTGACCTTTGTAATTGGTTAAGGTTTCTGTACCAAATATTAAGTTCTGTTTTTCTGTTGTATCAAGTACTTATTTCATGCAATAAAATGCAAATTGATTATTTAAAAATCATCCAATGTGATTTTCTGGATTTTTTTTTTTAGATTCTGTCTCTCACAGTTGTACACCTACGATAAAAATTACAGACCTCTCCATTCTTTGTAGGTGGGAAAACTTGCAAAATCGGCGGTGTATCAAATACTTACTTTCCCCACTGTATATAGTGCTACAGTCGTGCTTGAAAGTTTGCGAACCCTTTAGAATTTTCTATATTTCTGCATAAATATGACCTAAAACATCATCAGATTTTCACACAAATAATAAAAAAGTTAATAAACGGAACCCAGTTACACAAATGAGACAAATATATCATACTTGATCATTTGTTTATTGAGGAAAATGATCCAAAATTACATATTAGTGAGTGACAAAAGTATATGAACCTTTGCTTTCAGTATCTGGTGTGACCCCCCCCGTGCAACAATAACTGCAACTAAACATTTCCTGTAACTGTTGATCAGTCTTGCACACCGGCTTGGAGGAAATTTAGCCCATTCCTCAATACAGAACAGATTCAGCTCTGGGATGTTGGTGGGTTTCCTCACATTAGCTGCTCGCGCCAGGTCCTTCATCAACATTTCGATTAGATTAAGGTCAGGACTTTGACTTGGCCATTCCAAAACGTTAACTTTTTATTTCTTTAACCATTCTTTGGTGGAACGACTTGTGTGCTTAGGGTCGTTGTCTTGCTGCATGACCTACCTTCTCTTGAGATTCAGTTCATGGACAGATGTCCTGACATTTTCCTTTGGAATTCTCTGATATCATTCAGAATTCATGTTCTATGTATGATGGCAAGTCGTCCTGGCCCAGATGCAGCAAAACAGGCTTAAATCATGATACTACCACCACGTTTCATAGATGAGATAAGGTTCTTATGCTGGAATGCAGTGTTTTCCTTTTTCCAAACATAATGCTTTTCTATTAAACCATAAAGTTCTATTTTGGTCTCATCCATCCACAAAACATTCTTCCAATAGCCTTCTGGCTTATCGACTTACGGCCACAAAATTCAGCAAGCTAGGCCCTGGGTCACCCGAGATTGCACCCGGGACCTAGGCTGCAGAATTTTGTGGCCATAGGTCGAAAGCGGAGTTACGATTCGATAACTTTGGGCCCAATCATTTCCAATGGGAAAATGTTTCTACTTTGCAGGGGCCCCCAAAGTCCAACTGCAAAGCACTATACAAGCACACCATTCTTAACAAGACCGGACACATTGGCACTGGAATGGGGTTCATATCTCAAAAGCTGCGAGACAATGACAGTTACATTTAAAACATTAACTGCCTGTTACTATTTCTGTCTAATGTATCTGTGTCAGACCTCTCAAACGAATGGTCATAACTCCAGCAATAATTCTCACATCACTTAGCTGAGAAGTTTTTATGGGAGAGGACCCCTTGCTGAGTATTTAGTCAGCCACTGATTGTGCAAGTTCTCCTACTTAGAAAGATGAGAGAGGTCTGTAATTTTCATCATAGTTACACTTCAACTATGAGAGACAAAATGAGAAAAAAATCCAGGAAATCACATTGTAGAATTTTTAAAGAATTTAATAGTAAATCATGGTGAAAAATAAGTATTTGGACCTGTAGAGAGCTGGGACCAAAATAACAAGGCTACCATCAGTAACACACTAAGAGGGACTCGGATCCTGCAGTGCCAGGCGTGTCCCCCTGCTTAAGCCAGTACATGTCAGGCCCGTCTGCAGTTTGCCAGAGAGCATATGGATGATCCAGAAGAGGATTATGAGAATATCATGTGGTCAGATGAAACCAAAATAGAACTTCATGGTAAAAACTCAACTTGTTGTGTTTGGAGGAAGAAGAATGCTGAGATGCACCATATCTGCTGTGAAGCATGGGGGTGGAAACATCATGCTTTGGGGCTGTTTTTCTGCAAAGGGGACAGGACGACTGATCCGTGTTAAGGGAAGAACAAACGGGGCCATGTATCGTGAGATTTTAAGCCAAAACCTCCTTTCATCAGTGAGAGCATTGAAGATGGAACGTGGCTGGGTCTTCCAGCATGACAATGATCCCAAACACACCGCTCGGGCAACGAAGGAGTGGCTCCGTAAAAAGCATTTCATGGTCCTGGAGTGGCCTAGCCAGTCTCCAGACCTCAGCCCCATAGAAAATTTGTGGAGGGAGTTGAAAGTCCGTGTTGCCCCAAAACATCACTGCTCTAGAGGAGATCTGCATGGAGGAATGGGCCAAAATACCAGCTACAGTGTGTGCCAACCTGGTGCTGGTGAAGATTTGCAGGAAACGTTTGACTGTTGAAGTTATGTTATTGACCAAATACTTATTTTTCCACCATAATCTACAATTAAATTCTTCAAAAATCCTACAATGTGATTTCCTGGATTTTTTTTCCTAATTTTGTCTCTCATAGTTGAAGTGTAGCTATGATGAAAATTACAGACCTCCCTCATCTTTCTAAGAGAACTTGCACAGTCAGTGACTGACTAAATACTTTATTGCCCAACTGTAATTCAACATTTAATGAGAAATGAGTCTTTCATTTGGTCATTTTGTTGAAATAACTAGTGGTACTTCGGTTCTTGACGCCTTGGAACTCATTGAATTTGGTTGTCGACGCAGTTTGACAAGTAAACTTGTATGAGACTTCAGCTTGTACGAGTCGAGTCGTGCGACTCACTTCAGCCGAAACTCGATTCATGATTCACAAGCCACGATTCAGTATACAGTAATTCAGGTTCACAATAGCCGTCACAGAAGCTCTCCGCTTTTTTATCGTGTTCTTCTTTTATTTTTACATCTGCTTTATCCTTTTCAGTTTAAATCCATTACTCACTAGATTACATGAGATTTTTCAACACTTAATTATAAAATAAGCTTTGTTTTAATGATTTTGGCCAACTGTAGGTTAATGTAAGTGTTTTAAACATTAACTTGCTGATTCCTTATCATAGGCTCCAAAATTGTACACCAAACACTCGTTAAACTCCTCAGTTCATAATACAGTTAATATATTATGGATTCGTGGGAATGTATCCCCTTCATGAATTAGGGATCATCTGTACAATTCAACTCCATTAATACTTGGATTTTCTGGCAGTCTAGAATGGATTAATTAATTTTACGTTATTCCTTATGGGAAAAATTTGCTCGGTACTTGGTTCTTGATAAGTTTTTGGTTCTTGATAAGTTTTCTGGAACGAATGAACGACCAGAACCAAGGTACCACTGTATTTATTCACTGAAATAACAGGAAATGTGCCACATCGTGATGTTTCGTTATCAGGGTATGACACGATCTATATTGTGATACCAAAATTTGGTCATATCACACAGCCCTACTAGCTAATAATATCTTAAACTTAAGGTACTGTCATTAGCAATACTCAGTCCCTTTTATATCTTATTGTATTTTAATATTTTATGTAGCTTGTTACAGATCAGTCCATGGTGGCAAGTTCTCCTGGCCACCATGTTTCACAATAAAGACATGGCAATGTTGTTTTTGCACCCGTCCACTAAATGTTTTTCCAATATCCATCTGGACTGTCCATGTGTGATGTATAGCTATGTTCATTTTGGAGGATTTTTTTTTATATAATCTACTTGAGCAAAAGTTGAATTTCTTTTTTTTTTTTTTTTTTTATCTTTACTAGAGGTGTCAATAATTATGAAGGGACTGTATAATACATTAAATGTTGACAACCGCTTTACAGTAGCCCAGTGCTTTGTTACCCATCACAAGTAATTAAATTTGTTTATTAAAACTTTTGTGCATTTTGCCTGTTCTCTAATGATAATTATATTTTTCTTTGCTTTGCGAAACAGCCAATTGCCAGACCAGATCCCATCACTGATCCGGCCGAACAATATGATCTGGTTTTAAAATCTCACCTTGGTAAGAATGTTTTCAAGGATAAAAAGACTCCAGCTGTGGAGGAGCTTAGCAAAATGTTCTACACCACAAAGCACCGCTGGTACCCAACTGGACAGTAAGCTTTTGATTATTCATAGAATGTCATTAGTAATGTAAAATGTAGTATGTTAATCTGGGCTTGACTGCCATTGTATTTCTTGCTACTTTGATTAAAAACCTGTTCACCAGAGACAATTTGAGGTGACATTTTGACATTTGAGGACTCTCTCTTCCTCTGCAGGTATCATACAAGACGCAGGAACCTAAATCCTCCCAAAGACCGATAGCTCCTTTTCTGTGTGAGGTTCATAGGTGCAGTTGATCCTAAAATGCTGTGCACCTTACATGGTACATACTGAGCCTGTCATCATAGATAAACTACAATAATGGTTCTTTATCCTGTGTCCTACACACGATTAAACAGATATGCTGTTTCTTATCCATTCTGTGGTTGTTCTTCAATACAATCTGCACACATCTCACTACACTTTTGAGGACTTTCCATTGACATAATGATTATTGTAGCTAATCAATGCTACACCTACCCTAACCTTAACTTTTATTGCTAGCAATGAGGTAAAAAAAAAAAAGAGGAATTCATGATCGTGATTTGGTGCAAAATCAATATCTATGGAAGGCCTACCTAGAGAGTCCTTGAGGAGCAAAGATGGGCAGAGGATTTCCAGTTTGTCAGCAAATGCGTGAGAAAATTATTTAAATATTTCAAACAATGTTCCTTAAAGTAAGAAGCCTAAGCTGAACACCTGTGATCTCCGATCCCCCTGAAGGCACTGCCTCAAGTACCATCATTAATCAGTAGCTGATATAACCACATGGGCAAGGGATTACTTTGGCAAACCTTTGTCAAGCACTACAATGTGGAGTTGAATTCTCAAATTCCACTTAAAATTTTACAAAAAAGAAGCCTTATCTGGAACAGGCCACTGTCCCTACCTGCCTTAAGTCTGCTACAATCCTCCCTGTTCCAAAACAGTATTCTGTCTTCTTGACCCCCATTGTTATGAAGTGCTTTCAATGGCTTGTCTTAGCACACATAATAATCAACATCCCCTCTTCACTTGACCAGTATCAGTTTTTATAGCTTAGCTTTTAGAGCTTTTATAGCTCAGCTTTCAACACCATCCTCCCCAACAAGCTGGCCATCAAACTACACAACCTTGGCCTTAAAACACACCTTTCTAATTGAATACAGGACTTCCTTACTAGAAGAGAGTACCACATTCACAAAGAGTGAATGTGGGAGCACCCAAATAACACTGGAGCACCACAGAGCAGTATGCGGAGCTCCCTCCTATAGTGATAATTCTAACCTCATTATTTTGCAGATGACACCAACGTAATAGGCTTGATTTACAATAATACTGAGTCAGAACTTAGAACGCTGGAGCCAAGACAAAACTTTGCTCTCAACTCAAATAAAACTAAGGAACTGATCTTGGACTAAACAAGAGACTGAAAGAAAAAGAGCATCAATAGTGGATGGAGGCGGTGCAGAGTTTCAGATTGCTCATAAGCCAATTCCGACCTGATGCGTGTACACAACAGTGATGGCCAAGAAAGGCCTTCAGAGGCTTCACTTCCTGAAGGGCCCAAATGAAGCACAATTTCCACAACAGTTGCTGGTCAACCTCTACAGATGCACCATAGAGTCCATCATCACGTACTGCATTACAGCGTGGAACTCGGGCTACACCTTCGTGCACAAGAAAACCGTGCAGCGCATCATCCAAATGGCCCAGATGATCAATGGATCACAGCTTCCAACACTGGAAGACACCTATAGAACCTGTTGCAGCCACAAAGCCATGAACATCTGCAGAGCCCCGTTGCCCGTAGTGTTCACTGACAAGGTTTGTACTGTCAATAATTTGAACTGTTATAGCTGGGACATTTTTTTTCTAATGAAAGAGTACATATTGTGTTGCACGAGAAGGAAACACACCAATGTCCCTTTTTGAGTCTTGGTCCTCCCAAGGTTTCTTCCTAGAACTAGGGAGTTTTTCCTTGCCACTGTCGCCCTAGGCTTGCTCAATTTGAGATTGGACGTAGTTATTAGGAGATAATCTAAACTTGTAAAGTTGCTTTGAGACAATGCTCCATTGTAAAAAGCGCTATATAAATAAATCTGACTTGACTTGACTTGACCTTAATGTATAGCATTTACATTCACAGCATTTAGCAGATGCCCTTATCCAGAGCGACTTACAAGTGATACAGTCTTACAATCTAAGCAATTGTGGGTTAAGGGCCTTGCTCAAGAACCCAACAGTGGCAGCTTGGCAGAGGTGGGATTTGAGCCCTGGACCTTTTGGTCCATAGTCCAGTACCTTAACCGCTAGGCTACCACAGCCCCACTTACGGTCATTTATTGAACGTAATCATAATGAAAATGAAAATGAAATCATAGAACACATTACTTGATATGAAAATGGCTTATGAAACAGGTCACATTTTAGTTATATTGTAAAAAGCATGTTTCAAATAATGGGCTGTGTTATTTTGCCATGTTGTTGAATACTTTTCATATTGTGTAACATTTGTAAATACTTGTGTTATTGGTAGCTGCTTTGTCGAGGAATTGTTGCTGGGTGCCTATCAGTCTCTCTCTGTTTTTAAGTCATGCACTGTTCATATTCAGTAGCGTTCATGTGATTATGCTCAAAGTGTTGAATGAGTTTGCCACTATTACTGTTGATCGCTGAAACCTCACTTCTTTTTCTTTAGTATCACCTCCTCTAAAGCTAAAATGGGTCCCCTTGATGCATATGGCATTTTTCTTTGGTACAAGCTGCTCAGTGTTTGGTTTCTCCCTGCTGCTGACTGGACAGGGTGGAGTCACATCAACGGATCTGAATGTCAGTTTTTATTCATTTGATTAATTGCCCAGTCCTGGCTGAGAGCACCAGACAATTTAGGTGTCATTTTTATTATGGACACTACTGATTTGTCACTGTCTTGTAAACTTTGTACATTAGTCTTATTCTGTGAATATATCACCTTTTATTTGTATCTGTTGTGTGTTTTTTTAATACTTCATACTTATGTTTTTAAACTTTTAGGAATCTACAGGCTTGCTCCAAACGACACAGTGACATATTACAGTGATAAAGATATCTTATGTTAACCATTTCCAGAAGCAACAGATTTTTCTGGGCTCCGAGGCATCTGTGATGGACCATCACACAGTGGAAACGTGTACTGTGGTCAGACAAACGAAGGGGTTGTGTCGGTGCTCTAGGCAAAATTCATGTACACTTCAGTGATGGCAGTATTAATTAAGAAAAGTACTTTGAGAGTTTAGAGTAATATATGCCACCTTCAATACAATATATTGCAGAGGAACGTCTATGCATTTTTCATAATGGCAATGCAGAACCACATGCTGTACAAAGGCACGGCTACAGAAGAAGACGGTACAGGTACTGGACTGGCCTGCCTGCAGTCCTGACCTGTGCACAATAGAGAATGTGCGGAGAATTTTGAAACTCAATGTGACAACGCAAACCCTTTACTTATGTACACCTTATGTTTTTAAGAATTGGACAAAATAACACCTGCATCACTTCATGGAAATGTCTTGTAAGTGTTGTGAGACGGAATGGAAACATTACAAAGTGGTAAATGCTTTACCATCCAAACTTTTTGTGGACTATGTTGCATTCCAGAACTGTAGGAAGGCATGTATTAAATCAAATCAAATCAAATCAAATGACGTTTATCAGACAAAACATGAAATATCTAATTCAAAGTAGGCTAATTTTTATTTATTAATTTAATTTAATTAATGAATTATTGTTTATATTTGCATTTTCTATACTGTCCCAACTTTTTCTGATTTGGGGTTGTACAATATAAGAGATGTACAGTGGTGCTTGAAAGTTTGTGAACCCTTTAGAATTTTCTATATTTCTGCATAAATATGACCTAAAACATCACCAGATTCTCACACAAGTCCTAAAAGTAGATAAAGAGAACTCAGTTAAACAAATGAGACAAAAATATTATACTTGGTCATTTATTTATTGAGGAAAATGATCCAATATTACATATTAGTGAGTGGCAAAAGTATGTGAGCCTTTGCTTTCAGTATCTGGTGTGACCATGCTTAACAATGCTTGAATTTCCTCCATTTGTACACAATCTGTCTGACTGTTGTGTTTTGACTCTCAGTTGTTCTTTATGGTAAGCAGCATGAACTGAAACTCCAGCACCTAAGATAATTATATTAACACTGAAGCTGTTTGTTCCCATTTCCAGAGACGCAATGCAGAGCAACGTGCTACAGTATTGGTAGACAAATATTAGTACAAACTGCACAGTTCATATCCACAACCACAAGTCCGACAGCAAACGCAGATCGGGGATCTGCCTGAAAAGCTCCACTCGTTTGTTAATTCACCAGCCGTGGGCGAACGAGGGAATTCAGGCAACAAGTTATCTAGACCCTTCGTCACATAAACCAGCTGAAACTCAACAAGCCTACCGATACTGTCACAAGACTTCGGGGTAATACAGTTTGGCGATGTTTTAATTTAGCTGACAATACTACTTGTATAAAATTGTAAACTGTAAAATTTCATTAATTTGTCCGACGAACTAAATCCATGAAGAATACATAAATATTAAATGCACTGTTTTCACCAGTAAACACATTGTTATCGACTGTTTGTCGTTTAATAGTCATTAAACAATATTTTGTACTTATATTTGTAAAATATTGTATTTGTAAAGCCGAAGGTCCCCCGCTATGCACTGTGGTATGTCAGTCCGTATGTAGTGCACCGCCCGGTCCAGTTTGAACTGCGCATGCGCTACGATGCATGCGGCACAAATCTTCGATATACGTCATCATACAGCGACGAGGTCTAAAACGTGTGAGTCGTGTATATTTCCCTGCAATAATATCAGTATTTTTTAAACGTTTGAAAACCGGTGTAGGTTCAATACAGATAGGACTACTAATATTAATTTAGTTTGTGGTCATGAGCTGTCAAATTACTAGTGTTGGATGGGTGAAAAGGGGGGTTTCTAAGGAAATACCAGATAAAGTGAGTGAATATCTTCTTTTTAAAATTACTCATGATATTGATGTCAGTTGGTGTACGTTTTGATCTATGTTTTATCCTATTAATAATTTTATTATTTAGGTCGAATTAAGCAAAGAGGAGCTTCAACGCATCATAGCGGAGGCAAAGTACGAATTAAGGTAATACGCACCCTCACTAGACGCACCACATTTTCTGGCCTTTAGGGCAAATCCTGTGCAATAACACGTTGTAGATGTGCTGTCAGCATCATCGCAAGAACAAATAATGAGTAGGGCATTCAAGCACCAGAGGGGCCTGTGTATCTTCTCGATAGTGTTTTGTGCATAGTGTTGAAACAGATATACCCACCCCACCCCCAAATATATGTGCATTATTAATTTAAATTGACAGTAGGTTTTACCATTCCATATTCAAGCATTCACTTAAATCTCCATGCCTGTGTGTGTCCTAAAATTATGTAATTGCTGGTGACTTGTAACCTCATAGTTTGTAGTTATCATCTGACCATACAATCATATTCAAAGCTCCAGTCACTGCCTTGGTGAGCAACAGAGTAAGCCTACATTGACAGTGGCAAGTTACCCAATTAATAGGTTGATAGTGTAAATGCACAAAAGCTAAACATAAATATTAAAAGAGAAAACACATGTCATAGAAATGTTCTCTCTCTCTCTCTCTCTCTCTCTATATATATATATATATATATATATATATATATATATATATATATACACACACACACACACACACACATACTGAAGTGTATAAGAAAATAGTATACAGACTAATACGTATTGCAGTAAAATATTTGATGTGTTTCACTAAAATCTCATTGCTAAAAAGTCAGCTTTATCTTGTATTGCTGAACACGGCTATATACTACAGGTTCTACATTTCCCACAATGCCCCAGCATATTTCCAAAACTTTGATAGCAGATAAAACAGCACTGCAATAATCTCATGTCGATGTAATGAATGCATAATTAAGATTCTCACTATCTGTAGGAGAGGGCGTATTTCAAACTATAGCAAGATTTAGGTAGTAGAAGTAAGCTGTCCTGCCGGTAGCCATGTTAATGTTCATGAGTCCACCATCAGAAGAACACTGAACATCAATAGTGTGCATGGCAGGGTTGAAAGGAAAAAGCCACTGCTCTCCAAAAAGAACATTGCTGCTCGTCTGCAGTTTGCTAAAGATCACGTGGACAAGCCAGAAGGCAATTGGAAGAATTTTTTGTGGACGGATGAGACCAAAATAGAACTTTTTGGTTTAAAAGAAAAGCATTATGTTTGGAGAAAGAAAAACACTGCAATCCAGCATAAGAACCTTATCCCATCTCTGAAACATGGTGGTGGTAGTACCATGGTTTGGACCTGTTTTGCTGCATCTGGGCAGGACAGCTTGCCATCATTGATGGAACAATGAATTCTGAACAATATCAGAGAATTCTAAAGGAAAATGTCAGGACATCTGTCCATGAACTGAATCTCAAGAGAAGGTGGCTCATGCAGCAAGACAATAACCCTAAGCACACAAGTCGTTCTACCTTATGTCCAGATGAACAGATTCAAGTTCTGGGTTGTGTTGCGGTGGTTTTTAAAGATGCATCAACTATCCATGGCCAATTGTGATGCCTGTCCAATCAGTCACCATGAGGACTGAGGTTAACTAGCACATCCCGATGAAGGTTCCTAAAAAAGGGAAAGACAATAGAGGGCAGAACCATCTCTTAGAAAGACCTTTTAGCACTAGGTTCCTTGAAATTTCATGGTTCTGAGGACATCCCCATCTGCCTTCCGAATCAGTAGGGATGTGTTCGTATGTAAATGAGTGCCAGCATGTTGTTTCAGCAGAGTCAGGGAGTCAGTGAGTGTGTTTACATGCACTTAATAATCCAATAACTGCATAAAATCAGATTTTGTCCTTAATCCGATCAAGGAGTATACATGTACATGAGTAATCAGATAATGGGAAACCACCAACTGCCAACAATCTAACAGAAAGATGCGATGTAAACGTCTGGTTTTTAATATTAAATAATCAAAGTCTTCATTTTCTTGAGTATATATTGCATTTCAGAGTCTCCACAAAGTTTTTGATAGACATTTAGCAGTTGGTGCATTTAATTCCATGGTTGCCAGATACCACGAGAGAATCCCCCATTTGTTTTGTGGAAATAAGCCCAAAAAGAAGCAAATCTCTAAGAATAAGCAGCCCCAGCAACCATGTTTTTTTCCGCTAGCCACTCTGCGCATATGCCAAGTTCGATTGAAGTCGGGTAACTGGTATAGATGGTATTAGTCCTCCGATTACTGAGGTAAAATCCAGCTTTGTATTGGATTACTTAATCCGATTTCTAGATTGGATGCTGTATACATGACCACTTAAATAATCAGATAACTGCAAAAATCCAACTACAGTCGGATTATTAAGTGCATGTAAACGCAGTCAGTGTGATGTCGACCTTGCTCTTTATTTTTTCAGTGATAGCCATCGGGGGGAAAAAAAAAATCGAATTTGTCTTGTATTTATGTGTCTGTCTATATGTACATGCACACATGCAGTACTTTGCAAAACAAAAGCTCCTTGTGATGTCTAATGTTACTTTGTGTGGGTATGCTTTTGCCACTTCGTGTTTTCATCAGCTACTGTTATTATAGTAATGTTTGATAGTTCACCTGTCAGAAAACAAGTCCTCATGGATGGTACTCATTAAGATGATGCTATTTCCGATTTATTAGCTAACGCATTAAGTGCAATAGTTAATCAGGGAGTTATAGGTGTAATCTTAGCCTGACATTAGCTTGTCTTGCCTTCCCTATTTTTTTCTCGCATTGATACCATCATTCATTCTAAATAGTAAACCTTCACTTAACGGCACCTAGTTAGTCTCTGTGTTTGAACACATCAGTGGTTTACTTGTAAGATGCACTGCCTGGCTAAAAAAGGTCACCACCTGAATTAACTAAGCAAATAGTTAAATAGTGTAAGAAAAGAGCCTCCCATCAGATAATTACTGCATTGGTGATTATGTCTCAGCTGGCAACAAGTTCTTTAACCCTAACTGATGCAGTGAGGAGCTTCTCATTTGTTAAACAACCATGTCGAAAGACGCATCCTGTAGTCATGAAAAAGATGTTCATCTGTTTCAGAAGGGTCAAATTGTGAAAGAGAGGTTCAGGGAGCATGAGACATCATTTTCACACATGGATTATAAACCACAGAGTACAGACCTGAACCCCATTGAGAATCTTTGGGATGTGCTGGAGAAGACTTTGTGCAGTGGATCAAATTCCCATCATCAGTACAAGATCTTGGGGGGAAAATTCATGTAACTCTGGACAGAAATAAATGTTGTGGCACTGCAGAAGCTTGTGGAAACGATGCCACAGCGAATGCGTGCCGGAATCAAAGCTAAAGGCGGTCCAACCACATATTCGTGTGTAACATTTTTTTTGGCCAGGCAGTGTATTTAACCTGTTACAGTTTAATTGGCGTCTGCATTCCCTAATTGGTGCCTGTAAAGTGCCCTTAGTGCACATGTGTGAGAGATTGCATGTACCCTATTGTGGAGTGTATAGGCTCTGGGATTAATTTGATATGGAAACTGGCACTAAGAATACAGTGCTGTAGATGCAAAAAATTAAAGAAAAACACTATAAACACAGCGGAGACTTGCATTGAGATAGAGCTGTTGTGAATCTGAACCACTGACTCACTGTGTACTGAATCGTGAATCACGTTTCTGCTGAAATTAGTTGTGCAGCTCAAGTCTACTCATGCAGTGGTGCTTGAAAGTTTATGAAACCTTTATTACCTTTTTTAATGTTCTATATTTCTGCATAAATATGACCTAAAACATCATCAGATTTTCACAAATGTCCTAAATGTAGATAGAGAACCCCATTTCTCTGTACAGAACAGCTTCAACTCTGGGATGTTGGTGGGTTTCCTCACATTAGCTGCTCGATTCAGGCTCTTCCACAACATTTCCATTGGAATAAGGTCAGGACTTTGACTTGGCCGTTCCAAAACATTAACTTTATTCTTCTTTAACCATTCTTTGGTAGAACGACTTGTGTGCTTAGAGTCGTTGGCTTGCTACATGACCCACCTTCTCTTGAGATTCAGTTCATGGACAGATGTCCTGACATTTTCCTTTAGACTTCTCTGATATCATTCAGAATTCATTGTTCCATCAATGATGGCAAGCCGTCCTGGCCCAGATGCAGCAAAACGGGCACAAACCATGATACTACCACCACCATGTTTCACACATGGGATAAGGTTCTTATGCTGCAATGCAGTGTTTTCCTTTCTCCAAAAATAATGTTTTTCTTTTAAACCAGAAAGTTCTATGTTGGTGTCATCCATCCACAAAACATTCTTCCAATAGCCTTCTGGCTCGTCCACGTGATCTTTAGCAAACTGCAGACGAGCAGCAAAGTTCTTTTTGGAGAGCAGTGGCTTTCTCCTTTCAACCCTGCCATGCACACCATTGTTGTTCAGTGTTCTTCTGAGATATATATATATTATATATTATATTATATATATATATATATATATATATACTATATATATATATAGATAGATATTATATGTGTGTGTGTGTATGTACACATGTGTGTGTATATATATATGTATGTGTTATGTGTTGTATATCCACACACACACATATCCACAGATATATATATATTATATATTATAATGTTGTAATAATATATGCGTGTATTATGATGTGTGTGGGTGTATATACACACTACACATACATTATATATATACATGTGACATACCACACACACATACACATTACACACACTAAGATATTATATACACACATTACACACACATATATAATTAATATATATATATATGTGTGTGTGTATACTATATATGTGTGTGTGTGTTGTATATCTATATATATATCTATATCATCTATATATAGTTATTATATATTATAATATACACACTATAGATACTATATAGATATATATATATATATATATATATATATATATATATATATATATATATATATATATATATATATATATATACACACATACACGTGTGTGTGTGTGTGTGTGTTGTTCTGGTATGAATGGATCAGACACAGCAGTGCTGCTGAAGTTTTTAACTCCAGCTCCATTTTATATATAGATATATATACACACACACACACATACATACATACGTACGTACGTATGTGTGTGTGTGTGTTGTTCTGGTATGAATGGATCAGACACAGCAGTGCTGCTGAAGTTTTTAACTCCAGCTCCATGTTTTAACAGGATGCTAGTGGTTGGACATTTTAGGTTGGAATATTTTCAGTACAGCATTGACAATGAGTTGTTTAAAACCTCCAGCAGCACTGCTGTGTCTGATCCACCCATACCAGATCAACATACACTAACACTCCACAACCACATAAATGTCCTGCAGTACTGAGAATGATCCTCCACCCAAATAGGTGAGGCTTCATTTAAGGCTAAATATTCATCCGGTGTAATCCAAGTTTCAGTAACAACTAGCTCTTTGTCAAAAATTGTGGCTACGCCTCCCCCCGACCATTAGGACGAGGGCGATGAGCATGACTGTATCCAGGAGTAAGACAGAGAGCATGTAAGCGTTTATCAGTGATCATTTCATTTTTGTAAGTGAGCTAATGTTAAGTAATCCTAGCTTTAGTCTAAGGTTGTTATTTCTATGATAGCTATCTGTGTTTATACTAATGAGGTTATTAAAACAGACTTTTTGAGTGCGTTTACGTTTAGGACAGATGCGAGTATCAGACAGTTTCAATAACGTGAGTTCTGGGTGACGGTGCATGGCTACCAGCAGACAGTTGGTTAAGCCTGACCCCTGCTCTGGATTAGTCGACACCGTCCCATTCTAAAAGACCAGGCTTACCCTCAAAGGCTGTCCAATTGTCTATAAAGCCCACGTTGTTTTCAGAGCACCACTTGGACAGCCAGCAGTTCAGCGACCATAACCTGCTGTAGGCTTGGTCACCTCGCCACATTGGGATGGGGCCGGAGCACACTACTGCAGTGGACATCGCCTTCGCCACACTAACCACCTCTACAAAATTAGCCTTAACCAAGATTAGAAATTCCCCATGGATTTCTTAGCTTGTAGCCTCACAAACCTTGTCATTTCTGCTCAGCCACTAAAATGGACATTCAGTTTCTTACTGCAGCTATCATTTTCATCACTGACCTCATATCATGTAATTGAAGTATTATGTATGTTAGTTCAGTTTCTTTGTGACTGATCCGGTGTGATACAGTACTGGCACTATCATGTTGTGGTAATAAATAAATTGTGCTTTCTTTCTAATACTTAAGCATGTTTTAAGAAGATGTGGCATGATTTGTGACTTATTTGTGTGATTCTGGAAAGTGATGAAGATTGTGATGAGAGCACGGTGAACAGGTGTCAGATGAAAGACGCTTTGTCAGCTGCAGAAAGGAACTCTGAAGATGAAGAAAAACAAGCAGAAGAGGATCTATCCGTGTATGACCTGGACAAATATGACGAGCAAGGCATTGGTAAGTTATGTGTCACTTTTTAAGTTGTGTAAATGCTTACTGAATCGGTTGAACTATGCTTATCATTCCACCTTCTTTCCTAGATAGCGCAAATCTTGGGGACAGTTTGGCAGGCCTCACAGTGTTTAGCAGTAATGAAGATGATCCTTATATTACCATCAAGGACACAGTAAGCCAATTGAAGAAGCTTATAAATATTATCTTAAAACAACTGACTAATGTATAAAATGTTCACAGTACCATTTTTATATTGCTAACAATTCTGCTGTTGATGGCTGATATACACTCTGTAAAAATGAAAACCCAGATAGGTATGTCATATTACAGAAGTCGTCGCCATTAGACCCTGGTCTGGCCACAAGAGGGCATAAAAGTGCTTTCTTCGTTGTATATAAAAAAAAGTTCTCAGAGGCTACTTCAGGCTAGTGGAGCTATTGCTGAGAGATTGTTGACTGCTAGACATGCCTCTTATGATGCACTCAAAGACATTTTGCCTGGTTGACAAACTTTGATAGAGGGTGCATCATTGGACTAGGAGAAGCAGAATGATTGTTTTGACAAATTACCAGCCATCTGGGCCATTTTGACCTAGCTGTTGAGCAGCTCCCACAGTTTCCCACAGTTCCTACAGTGCCTACAGCTTCCACAGTTTTACCCCACTGTTCATTGTACGCTATCCAGGCACAGGTGACACCTTCACTCTCTCTGCCCTGACCATTTCCAGGCACTTAGCGGACGGAAATTGACAGCCAGCCACCATCGGCTTTGTTTGCAGTGGTGTTATGAACGAGAAACCTGAACTGCTACGGACTGGGATTGTATCGTCTTTAGCAATGAATCCAGGTCCTGTTTGGGATCCAACTGAGGCCGGATTCGAGTATGGAGACCTTGTGGTGAGCACTTAAATCCTGCCTTTTTTGTGGAGACACACTGCCCCAACTGTAGGTGTTATGATTTTGGTGAGAAATCACGTACAACAGTTGGTCAGCCCTAGTAGTGATACGAGGGACACTAGCGGATAAGCGATATGTGCAGAACAACCTACGGCCACATGTGTTGCCTCTCATGGCAGGGCATTTTCAGCAGGATAATGCTCACCCATACACAGCAAGACTTTCCCAGGAATGTCTCTGCCAGATTGCAACACTTTCTTGGCTTGCCTGTTTTCACCAGATTTATTACCAATCGAGCATTTATGGGATCATCTGGGACCCCAGCTTTAGCAAACTGTGATCTAAAGGCCAAGCTGTGGGCAAATGTGTTGTAGAGGCATGTCTAGCAGTCAACGTTCACTCACCAAGAGGTGCACTACCCAAAAGTGGACTTTGGGAACCTTTTTAAAGGGCAGCATGGAAAGCACTTCTACGCCCTGTTGTGGACAGAGCCAGTGTCTGATCAGACCACACTGTAATCATTATTTATCTGCCTGTGACATTACTGCATGCTGAGTTTTGCAGCAGATTTCTATTGGGGTGATTTATTATTATTTTTTGGTCAATGACTATTTTGTTTTATAAGAAATGTATAATACAGTGACAAATTTAATAAGCTTTATTACATTGCCTTTTATTTCACAACTGAAATGGGTACAGCTCTATGTTTTACCCATTATCCACCTAAATAACAAAATAACTTTAAAACAAATCAGTTATAAAATCTATAGCTAAACTCTTACACCTGAATTTGGACATTTGGTCTTTGTAAGATAAGCTGTCCTAAAACTGCGTATTGGTTTGGTTTGAACAAACCAAAAAAGCATGTACCTGAATGTTTTCATGAGCAGTAAGTCATTTAAATAGCCATTAAGAATTCTTTACTGCTGTTGATATTTTATCATATCTCTGTCCAACTGAAATGTTGCTTAACTGTAACACTTAATAAACACTTAACAACATTGGAAATAAGAAGAGATTGTGCTGATTGCAATTGTTTTTGTCCAATTCCGATTTTTTTAATATATGACTGGCAGATTCAGATTTTTTTTCTGTCTAAGAATAATAAATGACAGTATGCAGAAACAGTTGTTGAAGAAAGATAGCAGGAGCTGTTAGCCTATATCTGACAACTTTAGCTTTAACTTTGTGGAGTTGGCTACAAAATATCAAACACTGCAAACTTGCTCAGATTGTACTTAATTACCAGCCTCGATAGAAGACTTTTACCAGTAAATGCAAGGGTACAAGAACAAGCAAAGATGCTGAATGCACTCCACTCAGGTCACAGTTTTACACATACAACAAGATGTTAAGTCATACATCACTACAGATAAACTGATAAAAGGACATGCACACACAAAACAGATAACAGATGCAGAAAAACCCAAAAATAAACAGACAATCGAGGTACATACTAAATGCTAGGACTGGGAAACAAACACATGAGTGGCAGCGCCGAGGCTCTGTACACACATGAACTGAATTCTGAATTAACGTTAGTCAAAGAAATGTGCTGTTGATGTGACATAAACAGCAACACAAACACACAAGTGCATATGTGTAGGCTAAACTGGGCTCTGTCTTTCTTGTGAGAGCAGAATCTCGTTCATCACGTATTCTCGAATGTGTGAAGTTATTTCACAGAAGGTTTCTTCTAGTGTTAAACGCCAAAATATAAAATTAACAACTGTTAGACTGCATGTAGGAATGTGCTACATACATTTATTTAACATGCTGGTAATTTTTGTAATCTGCTTAATCTATTGGATAGCCTATGAACTGGAGAAAATGCGGCTCCGCTCTTTTCCATTTTCCATTGCAATGTCTGAGTGGTAGAATTAGTTCATATGTAACATTCATTTTGGGCATTATGGAATTCTTGCACTGGGTAGGAGATGTGAGCACATCTCTAATAAGGTTAACGACAAACTTTATTCCTGCATGATCTAATCAGTAGTGTTTGATTATCTCACTGTTGTTCAGTGTTTGGAAAACATTTTCTCTCTTTGCCATTTTCTCCTCTGTTCTCCTTGCAGTCGACCACCCTACTCCTAACAGTTTTTCACCTTGAGAGCTCTGTTAGGGGTTAAGATGCTTTATGAAAAAGTTTTATCTTTATTAGGATCTACTCCTAACTTTGAGGAAAACACCTACAATTCTAAGATTTTATTAGAATTTCGTCACTTTAGTACTAAGAATCTTTGTAAATATGACCCCAGTGTTCTTAAGTCACTGCATATGTATTCAAGATTTTCTTTCATGTTTTCCTTGATGTGGGTCTTGTCTTTTTTATATCACACAAAATTTGTTAACACAAATACACGTGCATCCATCAGAACCTATGGATTTAGATTAAAACAACCACAAAATACCCACTGTATTACGAACACTTCTGTGTGTAGTAGACAGTTCGTACTGTCAGTACTGCATCTGGCCACGAAAGTGACTTATATAAATAAATGAGGCATGTGCTAATGTGTCAACAAAAAACACAGCCGAAAATGTGTAACTTTTCAACTTTATATGTCGTAGGACCAGTATGAAAGAGAGGACTTCCAAATTAAGTCTTCTGATAATCTTATTCTAGCTGGCAGGGCAGAGAAAGATTGCTGCAACCTGGAGGTTTATGGTGAGTGAATTTCTGTGATTTATGTCTGTGTAATTACAGTAAACATGCTTCAGTATTTTTTTCCTAACTGTAAATAGTTGCAAAATACACTGTAGTGTAATGTGTGTACCCAGTGTATAACGCTGAGGAGGACTCTTTGTATGTCCACCATGACATCCTCTTGCCTGCTTATCCACTGAGCATAGAGTGGCTGGACTTCGACCCCAACCCCAATGAAAGAACAGGTAAATAGAATCTCAGTCATTATTATGAAGGTCACGGACATATTGCCTATACAAGCTTTATCTGTGTTGTGTAGTACACAGCTAAGCCAAAACATTTTGACTACCTACAGATCAAATAATGAATGGCGTTGGTTATCTTGTCACAGCAGCTCATGTCAACAGAGTTAGTGTACAGCCAAATCAGTATTCCTAGGCAACGGAGTCAGAACATTTCTGAAACAGCAAGGCTTGTGGAGTGATTGTGGTCAGCAGTGGTATCATCACTGTACCTGTGATCGATCTATATATACACATACATACACATACAAGTCAAGTCAGATTTATTTATATAGCGCTTTTTACAATGGAGCATTGTCTCAAAGCAACTTTACAAGTTTAGATTATCTCCTAATAACTACATCCAATCCCTAATTGAGCAAGCCTAGGGCAACAGTGGCAAGGAAAAACTCCCTGAGTTATAGGAAGAAACCTTAGGAGGACCAAGACTCAAAAAGGGACCCAACCTCCTTGGGCGGCGTAGATGATAAATCTAAGAGCGAAACTAAAGTCATGGAGTCAAAGTTCGAATAAAATGTGAAGTATGCACATTGACATTAAGTGGCCCGGGTATGATTTGGCTGGAGCTGATGATGGAAGCAGCTTGACTGGAGCTACAGCAGATGAACATCATGTGTGGGGCTGGAACTGCCGGAACACAGCTCGGAGAGAAAACAGAAAATGTAATTAGTTATTGTTTAAGAGCACAGTGTCTATTAAGAATCACTGATGCCATGTCAATCACTGATGCCAAGGTAGCATGAGACCCCGGCAGCATTAGCTAAGCAGCATAGCTAGAAGAGGAGAAACTGGTAGGTAAAAAAAGCCAAGAGGGATCACATGGAATTCTAAGATAAGGGATGCACGAGGTCAAGATCACGAGGACGAAGCCTAAGGCCTAGTTCAGCCAGGACCGCCCACTCGGACACTCCCGGGCTAAACGGGACAATTTTGGCAGCAGGCAGGACATGAACTCCAGACTCCGGCCCCAGTGACCCAAGCCAAGCATCCCGGTCTAAATCTAGTCAAAAGCCTGTGTAAATAGGTATGTCTTTAGCCTCGACTTAAGATTTTGGAGTGTCTGAGTCTCGAACGAAAGTGGAAAGTTTATTCCATAGTTGGGGGTCCATGTATGCGAAAGCCTTTCCCCTGCTGTGACTTTTTTAATTCTAGGAACTAAAAGAAGTCCTGCACCCTGCGAACGAAGTAGACGAGTTGGATTGTAAAACTCTAAGAGTCACTCAGATAATGTGGGGCCAAGCCATGTAGAGCTTGTAGAGCTGTCAATGCGGAAGTTTACTGGTAACCCGTGTAGTGTGAATAGAACAGGAGTGCTATTGATAAAATTCTAGTCGAGTAGCAATCGGGCAGCTGCATTAGAACTAAAACTGAAGTTTTATATATATATATATGTGTGTGGGTGTGTGTGTGTGTGTAGTGTGTGTGGGTGTGTGTGTGTGTGTGTGGGTGTGTGTGTGTGTGTGTGTGTGTGTGTGTGTATATAATACACATATACATATAATATATTATATATATATACATTCATTACATTCATACAGGGGGGCAAAAAAAAAGTATTTAGTCAGCCATGATTTGTGCAGGTTCTCCCAAACTTAGAAAGAAAGATGAGAGCGGTCTGTAATTTATTCATAGGTACACTTCAAACTATGAGGACAAAATGAGAAAAATCCAGGAAATCACATTGTAGGGATTTTTAAAGAATTAATGAATGTCATGGCGGAAAATAAGTATTGGTCAGGTCAAAAAAACCACAAAACAGCAAGGATTTCTGCTATCAAGACCGGTAAACAACGTCTTCTTTAAGAGCTCCTTCTGTCCTCCACTCGTTACCTGAATAATGGGCCACCGTTTGACCTCGTTATATGTATATTAGAAACCTGTAAACAGGCCCACTCTTGGAGTGGCCTAGCCAGTCTCCAGACCTTTCATCCCCATAGAAATTTGTGGAGGGAGTTAAAGTCAGTGTTGCCCCAAAACATCACTGCATGAGGAATGGGCCCAAAAATACCAGTACAGGGTGCCAACCTGGTGAAGATTACAGGAACGTTTGACCCTCTGTCATGGCCAACAAGGTTATGTTACAAAGTATGGGTGAACAAATTTATTGACCAAAATACTTATTTACCCCATCTAATTGACAAACAAATTCTTTAAAAATTCTACCAATGTGATTTCCTCGATTGTGGTGTTTTTCTATTTTGTCTTCATAGTTTGAATGTAGCTATGATGAAAAAATTACAGACCTCTCTATGTTCTAAGTCGGAGAAGAAACTTGCACAATCCCCCCCCCGGTGACTGACAATACTTTGTTGCCCACTGTATGTATGTAGGTTTGTGTGTGTGTGTATAGGTATATTGTGTGTGTATATGTATGTATGTGTGGGATATTATATCTATATAGTAATATATATAAAAAGATATATATATATATATATAGAATATATATATATATATATATATATATATATATATATATATAGATATATATATATATGTGTTATATATTATGTATATATACAGGCATATAAATATATATATATATATATGTGTGTGATAACAACTTATAGCATTGTGTATTATATATATATATATATCGTATATATATATATATATTATATATCTATATATATATAAAAAGTTGTTATACACGCACACATATATAATATATATATAATGTGTGTGTGTGTGTATATAAAAAACAAAAAACCTTTGATATATCCTTAAGTTGAAGAGTGACGTTAAATAAACGAATAAACAAGCATGACTTGTTTGCAAATCTTTGTGGATCCAGTAGTGGACAGCTTTATATGGACAGCTTCAGTGCCAATATGGAATTGCCTTAATTTTGTAAAACAACAAATTAATGATGGTGACGATTGCTTAACGATGATTGATTAATGTCAGTTTCGCTATTTGAACCCATAATTTTATTTTTACAATTTTCAGTGTAGCTGTTCTTTTGATGGCTACTTCCAGCCTGATAACGCACCATGTCACAACGCTCAAATGATCTCAAACTGGCTTCTTGAACATGACAAGAGCACCACATCCATTTCAATACCTGAGAAAAGGCAATTTTCCTTTCTTCCTTTATGGAACAGATCACCTTGTTTCTGATGTGCATTTACTAAGGATTCTGTAATAACCACCTGTCATTTATTTCCATTAGGGCACCGGTGTGAGGTCAATAATAAATATGTAGTTTCAAGCAGCATTGAACATTTACAACAAAAGTAATGTATTCACTATATTGATGAAGTAAATGAATGATACCTTGATTATGAATCAGAACATTCTGTTGATGCGCTTTCTTGCAGGGAATTATGCAGCCATAGGTAACATGACTCCTGTTATAGACGTGTGGGATCTGGATATGGTGGACTGCCTAGAGCCTTTGTTTTCATTAGGCAGCAAGAAGGCCAGGAAGAAAAACAAGGTGTGATCACTTACTGTGTAGAGCAGTTAAACAGCAAAAAAGAGAGGAAAAAAAACTGAGCACTGTTACTCACTTTTGGCACGCACTACACAAACATTTTCAGATTTGCGTACAAAAAAGCTTGCATGAAATTCACATTTTTAATGTTGTATTGTATACGTACATTGATTAAAAGTAGTTCTGAAACAAAAATTGAAACTTAAGGAATGTAAACCGTTTTTTAAATGGAATGTTCATTGGTCTGGAAACTTATTTGCACTGGGATTTTGTTTTCTAGAAAAACAGTGATTTTTGCATGACAATTTCTGATGCATTTTAACACCATGAACTATAAAGTTATATTCAACAAGATCAGAAAAAGAGGCTTGCTTTTGGGCTGTGAGTGTGTGTTGCATGTAGTTTGCAAACGTCGTTGGTACAAAGAAAACTACGTTTTTACCTGGTCAGTGTCACGTCCGAGGTGTACTTAATCCTGCGCACTTTGTCCTCCATTGATAGGCACGGACCGTGGGGAGTGGGGAGTAAATGTGGGGAAAGTATTTCACTGTAACTTTTCTTTTAATAAAAGCCTATACTAATTGATCTTACTAATTAGTGGTGATCCTTCTGGGTGTACAGTATTACTGTGTTGATTTCATGTAGAAAAGGTTGTCTGGATTGAATCAGAGTTGAGTTTCGAGTTGAGAATGATTTGCTTCTTTTGATAAGAGAGTAACTTGCATCACTCTATGTTCTATCAAGGCTACTGAGCCGTTAGGGGTTCACACTGATGCTGTATTGGATTTATCATGGAACAAACTGGTTAGGTGAGTAAATCTTGTGTGTTTAACGAATTAGAATGTGAGTCATTTATGTGCTTTTATTAAACAAAAATGCGTTCTAAACTGTTTTTCTCAGGAATGTTTTGGGCAGTGCCTCAGCTGATAAGACTGTGATTCTTTGGGATTTAGTGCATTGCAAGCCAGCAACAACACTAAAACTACATACAGATAAGGTTTATACAAACGTACAAATAACAGTGTACATGTAACATTCTCCATTCTCTGCATTTGTTAAGTAATAGTGATCATTTAACAGCTCTCTAATGAAACCCCAGAATTATGTGGAATGACATTTTGATGATTAAAATGGCATATTTAAATTAGTAGTGTGAATTTAATTTCAGGTCCAAACCATGAAATTCCACCCATTTGAAGCACAGACTCTCATCACTGGGTCTTATGATAAGTAAGCACAACAATGGATTTTTTTTTTAATTTTATTTTATTTATTTATTTTGTCTATTCTAATAACATCAAATGTAATTCCATGCTCATTGAACTTTTAGGTCTGCTATTCTATATGACTGTCGGAATCCAGAAAATAGTAATCGTATCTGGCGGTTCAGTGGTTTCGTGGAGCGGGTGGTGTGGAATCACTTCTCCCCCTACAACTTTCTTGTAAGACTTTTTAATATATATTTATTTTTTTATTTATTCACTCACACGGCTACACTTCAGAGAGACCAGTTGACCTAACGCATGTCTGGATTTTGGGCTGAAAGTATAGTCTGACATGGACCCTATACCCTCTATGGTATAAGTAATCAAGGCCACAATTATTTCCAGACTATTCTGATGCTGTTGTTTATTAATGTAGGAAGTTTCTGGATCTTTTGACAGAAATGAGGGATCTTGCATGCATTTTGATTTCCTGAGAGGTCTGAAATCAACACTGGTGAGTGTTCTGAGACCTTCATTGAAGCAGAGGAGGCCAGACATTTTTACACACAGAACTGGGAATTATGAAGTAGTACGAGATGCATTCCTTCAGTTGGAATGATCCCTCTTAAGATTTTAATGACAGCACAAGGAGGGGATTGTTCCCCTCATTTCCATTTACCAGCTCTTTTTTATTTTTCCATTACAGACTGTTCTAACAGGTCATGTTTTACATGTAGGGAAAAAAGGTTTTGTTGTTCCACTTACTTTGAATTACTTTGAATAACAGTGTTATCCAGACAGTTCAAGTGGTATATTTACAAGTGAACGGAGGGTGATCTAAACTTTTTCATTTCTTGTTACTGTCAGCATGATTCCTGCCAATATTTACATGCACTTTCGGCATGACGATATGCTTGTGGAACATGCACTTGCGGAGTGAAGCTTTGGACATGCTCTAACTGAAATTTCAGATCCCGAATATTCACATGCTCTTTCAGCATGAAGACTTGCTTGCTGAACCTTCGCATTCAGAATGAAGTCATAGCCTAGTACTCATTAGAAACTCGTGTACAAAATAACAGCTTACTGGTGTAGTTATGGACACCGACGCCTGGTAGCACTAGAAGCATTCTCAGTACTTTCATAGTAATAACCTTTAATAGTTAAAAAAACGATGTAGGCCTACCCCAAAAACTAACAAGGCTTATTGCGTTTTGTTGAATTAATTTAAAATTTAATTCATTAATTTTTACTGTTTGTTTGTGTTATGCAAACATAGATCGGTAGAGTTAGGTTGATACTGGACATTTAGCGGATATTCGCATTTCACCCATACTTCTGTTCACAAAAAACATCCTAAAATGAAAAAAAGCCGTTAGCCTATATTTTACCAATTCCCATCATTCTATTTCGGCGAGCACATTTAATCAAAATAGCCGAATTCATATGTCGTGAGATCACTATCTTTTAATATGAGAAATTATTTAAAATCGATCAAGTCAGGCACAACGAGTGTGCGAAATCAAGAACACCGAGCGAAAACAGTGACAGTGTCACTGGTTTCAGCGCGAGTTTCAGTTTTTTGCTCGTGTCTGAAATTTCTGCTCCCTTGCTTAAGAAAAGCAACATTGCGTATGTCAGAGACCAAGGTTTGGTAGATGATTACAATGATTTTCGATTGCAACATATGGCTACAAGAAACCGTCAGGAAAGAATAATATAGAGATTAATATAACATGCAGTAAATTAAAAGTATTAAAGTATTATTAATGCTAAAATGAAGCCTAAATGGCTAAATCTATGGGAGAGGGAACAGACTGGAAGACAGTTGTATAATATTGAAAGTAAACTCGGAAAGGGCAGGAATACAAACTGAATTAAGCAAGAAGACCATGTTATCAAGAATGCGATTTGGACATACAGGGTTAAACAGAACCTTATTGTAATGAAATATGTTGATGGAATCTGTGAATACTGCAGTAATCAAGAAACTGTATAACACGTAATTCTTCATTGTCCTAAATATTATCAAGCCAGACAATAAATAATTTTGCAACTTGAGGGAAATTAAATTGTATTGAATTGTATTGGTTCAGGGATGGACATTCCCTTTTTACAAAAATGGCTTCTTTTACTCCGCGTTCAAACCATGTTTCCACAAGAAGGTGGTGATAGATTGTCTGAAGCTTTTAAAACAGGAAACCTATTGACCGGCCTCTGTACCACAGATTATACCCAGGGGAGGCTACACCTAGTCTGTGGTTTACCTAAGTTACATACACACAATGGGCCGCAATTGCACATCCTGTTTATGATCAACTCCGTGACCTACAACATTGCCAAGTTTCTGGCATCGATCCTCAACCCGTGGGTAGGCAGCACGGATCATCACATCCAGAACACCATGGATTTCATGGATAAGGTGAGGGACGTCATTATGGAGACGGATGAAACAATGGTCTCGTTTGATGTCACATCTCTCTTCACGTGCATTCCTGTGGCTGAAGTAGTAGAGGTAGTCGGAGTGAAAGTACAGGACGACCCCACTCTCAGCAATAGGACCACCCTTAACTCGGACCAGGTGTGTTTGCTTCTGGAGCTGTGTCTTCAATCCACCTATTTCACATACAGAGAGCAGTACTATAGGCAGAAACATGGGTGCACCATGGGCTCCCCAGTTTCACCTATCGTGACCAACCTGTATATGGAAGAAGTCGAAAAGAAGGCACTAATATCTTATTCAGGAACACCACCCAGCCATTGGTTCAGATATGTGGATGACACCTGGGTTAAAATTTAATCTCAGGAAGTGCCACATTTCACCGACCACATCAACTCAGTGGACAGACACATTAAGTTCACCAGGGAGGATGTGAAGAACAGCATGTTAGCCTTCTTGGATTGTGAGGTTGTGATTGGAGATGGGGGATGATTTAAAGTCAATGTTTACCGTAAGCCAACACATACGGATCAGTACTTAAGGTTTTACTCTCATCATCCACTGGAGCACAAACTAGGAGTCATCAGGACACTGTACCACAGAGCAGACCGCGTCCCCACTGACACAGCGACCAAGGATGGAGAGAAATCTCAGGCCCACAGGCCCTGGGCAAATGTGGTTATCCGAACGGGGCCTTTGTCAAAGCAGGTAAGACGCCCAAACAGTGCTCCAGCAGATCGACGAGAGGAGAACAACCGCAGTCAACCAGTGGTGATTCCATATGTGGCAGGAACATCAGAACAATTGAGACGCATATTTGTCAAACACCGCGTCTCAGTGGCTTTCAAACCCCAAAACACGCTACGCCAGAAACTGGTCCACCCCAAGGATTGGGTCCCCTAGCACAAACAGAGTAATGTAGTGTACGCTGTTAAGTGCCAGGAGGATTGCCAGGAATTGTACATCGGGGAAACCAAACAGCCACTGGCGTAACGGATGGCACAACATAGAAGAGCTACCTCATCAGGTCAGGACTCTGCGGTTTACACCCACCTAGAGGCCAGTGGACACTCTTTCAAGGATGAAGACGTGCAGATCCTTGATAGGGAGGAACGATGGTTTGAACGTGGAGTAAAAGAAGCCATTTTTGTAAAAAGGGAACGTCCATCCCTGAACCGAGGAGGGGGCCTCAGAGTACACCTCTCACCATCTTACAATGGAACCATCGCAGCCCTTCCCCAATCCTGTGTGAATGGCACACGTGGCCATTGTCGTTAATGGCTATGTAAATCTGCATATTAAATTGATCACCAGTCCCATTGTTATGCAATGGTGCTGGTACCTGTCGTTATGCAAAGGTGCTGTATATAAGATTGGGGAAGTTTTCCAACTGCTGAGACTGAAGAAGAAGTCACTTAGATGAGTGACGAAACATTTCTCCAACAAAATCTATTTCCAGATGAACAGATTCAACTTCTTGGAAATATGTTATGTTCCGCAGCCCAACGCTGGAGGGCAGTGTTGGCGTATGACCATGTGTGACTCTCACGCTGACTTTTAGTGGCGCTGATTGCCATATTAGTGACACCTGCTGGCTCGGTCTAATGATTGCCAAGGTTTAATTTGTCAACAGGTATTTCTGAGAATCCATGATGGCAGGTACACAATCAAGATTGCCAGCTGCAGAAAAACAGCCCCACATCATCAATGACCCACCTCCATGCTTGACTGTGGGGATTCTATTCTTCTGGTCATAAGCCTGGCCTTTCGCACACCAGACACACCGCTGGTCCATATGTCCAAGCAGTTCCAGTTTGGTTTCATCAATCCATAGAACTTTCTCACAAAACTCTGTAGTCTTATCCAACTTCCTCCTGGCATATTCTAATTGACTTCTGATGTTCCTTATGACTAAGAGTGGAGTGCGTCTTGGAGTCCGTCCACCTAGTTCGTTCAGTGCACATCTTGTAATTGATACTGAAGCACTTGTTCCAGCCTTCATCAGTTGCTCCTGTAGGTGTCTTGCACTCACATTGGTTTTTTTTTCCTAAGTTGTCTTGACTAAGTTGCTAAATGTCCTTGAAGTTTTGGAGTTTCTTCCATGGCTAGGCAGGTTTGCAGCTGTTCCATAAGTTTAAAACTTCCTTATAATGCTCCCAATGGTGTCTCTTTGATGTTATATTTTTTGGAAATCTTATACCCAAGGCCCTTTAGGTATGATGAAGTAATCTCCTCTCTCAGCTTTTGTGGAAGCTCCTTTGTCTTTCCCATGATTGCAACTCACCTTGAATTCCTTCATGGGTGGGGTTTATATATGCATCACAGCTGAAGCAAATGAAGGGAAGGATCATTAGCGTGCGTGCGTGTGTGTGTGTGTATATAGGACCACACCAACTCCATTTCTCTTCCTATCCACACCATGGTAGAACAGTTTAAACCCTGCACCAATGCATCGAGCCTTGCTACCCTTCCACTTTGTCTCCTGCACACACAAAACATCGACCTTTCTCCTCTGCATCATATCAGCAAGCTCTCTAACTTTCCCTGTCATCGTCCCTACATTTAGGGTTGCTACCCTCAGTGCTATATTCTGGCCCCTCCTGATTTCTCTGTGTCTTCTCACACGCTTCCCTCCTCTATGTCTTCAGCAAACAGTAGTCCAATTTTTGTTGGTACCCTGTTTGCTACCAGTACCAGTGGTGGTCGTTGTTAACCCGGGCCACGACTGATCCGTTTATGGTGAAATATATATGAAACCGCATACTTAATTTGGGCAAAATGTTTTACACCGGATGCCCTTCCTGACGCAAACCCTCACCATTTATCTCGGGCTTGTGACCGGCACTAGAAATACCCTGTTTGAGCAAAACTAGCGGCTGTTTTATGTTTTAATAGATATATATATATGGTGTGTGTGTGTGTGTGTGTGTGGTGTGTGTGGTATGGTGTGTGTGTGTGTATTATATATATATATATATATATATATATATATATATATATATAATATATATATATATAATATATATGTGGGGGTTGTGTATGTATGTTATATACACACAGGTAGTCCTCGGGGTTACGACGGTCTCGAGTTACGACGTTTCCTGGTTACGACACATCTCCCATTTGCTGTAAAAAAAGCCTTGTTTCGACTTGTGGTTTTGCGTCGCGAACTTAGTGTTTGGTCGTGTGCGCGGAAGGAAGCATTACACGGTTACGCGGCTCATTTTTTGATAATTTACTGTACAGTCAAGTCAATCAGATTATTTTTATATAGCGCTTTTACAATGGAGCATTGTCTCAAAGCAGCAACTTACAAGTTTAGATTATATCCTAATAACTACGTCCTAAGTACTGTTTTTTCATGTTAGCTATCGCACCACGCCCACCTTTCGCGCACCTTTCTCCCACGGCTCACTCGTGCACCTGCGCACCACGCCGCCCTTCCATCACTTTTAACCCAGTTTTTCCGATCGCGTCTGTTATCCCTTATCCTGGGGCCGTTTCTCAACTACCAAGTACGCGAACTTCGGCTCGCGTACTTTCCAAGTCTGTACTAGGAAGTGGACTTGCGAGTACATGTACTCCCGAGGACGGGGAGAACGCAGTTCGGGTTATTCTACAATTGGAACAGCAGATGTACTTGGCTATGGAGGACAAACACGGTTTACTTTTTTACACATAGATAAAAACATTGTGTATAAAGCCTGTCCAGTGGTGGAAGAAGTGCTCAGTTCTTTTACTTTCCATTAAAACAGTTTAATCTACGTGTAACAACGACCCGATCGCATTTAAGCATAAAATACAAACCTTCCCAAAACATAAAGCCAGCACCAAACAAGTCTGATTTTAGAAGGGAATTTAATTATGAACTTCAATTTATTAATCAGACAGTTCATATTTAGAATACAGGCTGAACAAAAATAAACACATATAATGCATAATAAAATACGTTAATAGCTTCCCGTCACATCTCTCCGAAATCGTATGAGCATTTTTTTATGTAAGCTTTATCTTGATGAAAACTGACCGCATAGTTGAATTTTAACACAACTACATTCTCGCCTAAAAACTCTTATAACTTCATTTTGTGACACAATAACAGTATTTACTTTAGAAATGATATACATCCAGTAGGGAGTTCTCTCATCCGGCATTACCGAGCTGGCAATGCATGTGTGGGACATTTCGCTTTCGCTGTTCAAGTACGCACAAGTCTGCATCGATGCATCCTCGGTAATATGGGCGGATCGAGAACGCATCCGGGGATTTGGAGCGTACTTCTTTAGATGCGAACTTGGAAATGGAACAGTACTTGGGCTGCCACTGATGACGTTTCACAAGTACACGAGAACACAAGTACAGAGAAGTACGCATATTGAGAAACGGCCTCTCGTATCGCGCACCTACCTCTCCTCTTCGTTCTGTCATCCGCTTGTCTACCACCCGATTAGTATTCCGTTTCTGTTCAGCACTTTGTTGATGTGCCGTTATCCTGTCGGTTACTAGTTTCAGTTTTTTTAATAAACGCTGTCTGTGTTCAGTTCACTCTCCCTGCGTGTGCTTCCTGAAACTTACAGCCGGCTTGACAATTACTGTGTTAGGATAGGATAAGTGCTTACATTAATTGTGTTATTTATTTATATATATATATATATATATACACACACACACACACACACACACACACACACACACACACACACACACACACACAGTGGGGCAAGAAAGTATTTAGTATGTAGAGGCAGCATCATCTCTCCCAGCCCTTTTATTTTCAAAGGTTAAGTTGGTTGGGGAAGTAACTGGCAATATTCTGAGACTGATTTTTCCAAATCAGCATTGGATAATAATGACTAATATGATTGCAGCTAAAAAGATCGTTCTTGTAGATTTGAAATCTCCTTCTGTCCCCTGTTTTAAAAGTCGACTGAGATCGGAGTGTTTTTTTTTTTCCCCACTTTGATGTTGAGGTGGTATATGGTATAAATACAGCTGGAAAATACTAGATGATATTTATTTTAATGTTCAGGATATAATGTGACAAAAGGTAAGCATTTTTACAACGATATGATTAGTGACGCCATATTAAAGCATTCTCTAGAAATCTGAGTATTAAGATCTCATTCTTTAAGCATGGGAATGGTGAAGCCAATTTTATTTTTATTTAGGAGCACTGAGTGCAGTGCTAGACCACCACTTTTACTGATTGTTGATCGGGTCTGTGTCAATACCGAGTGAGAATCATCGCTACTTACTTTTTTCTCTCTCTCTCTGTCTGTCTGTGTGCACGCATGAGCACCAGCACTCCTTGATAGATAGGTTTTCCCAATATATTTTCTATTCCCAATAGACTTTCTTAATATATTACATTCTGCAAATAAACAGTGGCATTGAATTATAAATAGTTTGTTCTGTGTAAAGGATATGTTAACATCATTTAATTTTGAAAACTCAAAAAAAAAAAAAATAAATTGGCCAGGATGCCTTTTTGCATAAGATTGTATCCCATTAACTGTGTTATTAATGATAACAATAAAACAGTTATGTTTTTGATAGTAATAAAACATTTTTGTAACTGTTTTAATAATTTTCATTTTATTGATTGTCATTTTAGGCAAGTACAGAAGATGGCTTCATTTACTGTTTGGATGCCCGGACGGACAAACTGGTCTTCACACTGAGGGCACATGATGGTGAGGTGTCAGGTAGGACCTCAAAGGATTTACATAATTTTGTTACACAGTTTTGTTACACAGTTTCAAATGGAAATAATCCTATTACAACAATCTAACTGAGTATATGTAATATGTAACTGAGTGAATGTAACAAGTATAATGTAGCAGTAGCCATGAACATCAGATTTGGATCAAATTATACATTTTTTTTTATGTGGAATTTGTGGGGAAAAAGTACAATTAAAAATTTCATTAAAAATCCATTTTAAAAAGTTGACCAGGTCTTTGAAAAGTTGGGGTAAAAATGTTAAATGGTTGAAGAGAACATACTCCGGTACATAAGGAGTATTAAGCCTAATACTTTAGACAGATGTATGAAATCAAGCAGCTGCACACTAAGATTGCTTTCCCCAATGGCAACACACTGCAGAAGTGCTACTAGAACACTACCTGCAGAGAATCATTTTTCAAACGTTTAAAAACCCCTTGCTGCAGATCCAAGTTTAAGCTCATTTTTAAGCGATTTGCACTTTTACATTATAACATTAGTTGTTTTAAGGTTAGCATATAGCACAATGATTTTAAGTGCTTCTATTGAAGTAGACATTGGGACAGAATATTCATCATTTAGGTTCCATTTGAGAAAATCTCACGCACAATAAAAAAAAAAAAAAAAAAGCCTTTTATTTTGGGGGTTTATAATGTGTGTGTGGATGCTGGGGATGCAAATCAACCAGTCATTTCCTGATGCAACAAGGCCTTGTAAAGCAATGTCCAAAATCTGGGACAGATGCATCATTTTACACAGGAATATGTGTAAGGGTTTACAAAATGTCAATAACCTCTAAAAATACAAAAAAGGAGAAATATGTCTCTATAAATCGAGAGTGCTACCTTTTTTATGTCTTCTGTGATAGAACAAACAAATATAAGTCAAATACCAGTTTCATCACTAATTCTTTGAATAAACAGGCGTGACCTAATCGCTGCCTCTTTATGGCAGACTGGCCAGACAGAAGCCTCCTCTCAGTGGAGTTTGCAAAAAAACAACTAAAGGAGTCTTGGAATTAGAAACAACATTCTGTGGTCTGATGAAACCAAGATTAAACTTTTTGGCCTCAATTCTAAGAACTGAAGGAAATCAGGCACTGATTCTCTGTAAGGATGGTATTAGACAGGTGATGAGCAGTGCCTGGTTTCCTTTTACTGAGGAGAGGCTTCTTTCTGGCCACTCTGCCATAAAGCCTAGATTTAGAACTTTAGAATTATGGAGGTCACTGGGCTCTTGGTCAACCTTGTGTATTGTTTATGGCACCAATCCCTCTCCATCAAAGCAGCACCCAGCCAGGAACCTTTTCAGCACATGTGATGGGTTTGCTCGAAGGAGGATTGAGGATGGTTTCACGTCCTCTGGTAGGCAGTAAGTTTTCACCAGCATTCTCCCTCAGCAGAATGGATACTCCCAGCTTCAGGATACTCAAACACTGGAATAGTAATTTCTCATTCAGCAAAATCATGTTCAATACCTGAGCAGGAGCAAAATTCTGGACCAATTTTTGTGCTACAAATGAATTCCATTGGCTTCAGAGAATATGACTGAATTCCACTCCATTCAGAATTCCTCTCAAGCCAAAGCTGTACAAATTTCTCCTTTCATGTGCACTCCAGAGGACAATGCTCATGTGTTTCTGTACTATCACTAGTATCACAACAAACACTATCACAACAAACTCAGTCATGCAGCTACAGGGACATGGTACATGGGGTGGAGATCTTTTTTAATAACATGACTGTTTTTTGGTCAAGCTTTAATTAGTTTTTGACTAACATAAATTGCATTTTACCATTTTAACATTTTTTTGCTGATGCTGGAATGACGACAATAGCCCTTCTGTCAGATAAGGCCAGGTGGGCTAGACTTTGTTGTCCATTAGTGGGCCTTGAGTGCCCAACATTTGTGACTAGTCATGGTTTGTTCTTCCTTGGACCACTGTGAATAGGTTCTTAATACTGCTCACCCCACAACCTTGCTGTTGCAGAGATGATCTAATTCAATCAACTGGGAATTAAGATTTGGCCACTGTCACAGTTGCTCAGGTTTCTACATTATGCTCATTTCTCCTGCATTCCACATGTTCAATTGGGTTGTCTTTATATACTTTTAGGACTTGTGTTAAAATCTGATTATGTTTTATGTAATATTTATTAATGTCAAGTCAGCATCAGTGGCTATATCCATGACAGGAACAAGATTACAAATCACTGGATCACACGCAATTTAGAGAGACTATGGAATGTGGGAGGAAACTGGGGTATCCCGAGAAAACCCACATGGAAAACATGCACTCTCCACACAGTCGGAGTCTGAGGTTAGGCTCAAAACCGGGATCTCTTGCATCACCATGCTGCCCTATCATAAAATAAACATTGTTTACATTTTTGTGCCTACAATTGTAGGCTACTCTTCATTTAGTACTTCCTGCAGCCTCCCTTTGCAAATATTGCATCTTGGAGCTTTCTCTTTCTGTTAATGCTTTATGAAACTGGATAACACCTGACAATCTGAGACCACTTTCACTGCACTGCTGAGAATGATCCACCACCCAAATAGGACATGATCTGTGCTGGTCCTGTGGAGGTCCTGATCATTAGAGAACAGAGTAAAAGGGACGAACAAAGCATGTAGAGAAACACATGGACTACAGTCTGTAATTGTATAAAAAGTCTACAGTCTGCAAAGTGCTTGTATACAGTGGTGCTTGAAAGTTTGTGAACCCTTTAGAATTTTTTATATTTCTGCATATATATGACCCAAAACATCATCAGATTTTCACACGTCCTAAAAGTAGATAAAGAGAACCCAGTTAAACAAATGACACAAAAATATTATACTTGGTCATTTATTTATTGAGGAAAATGATCCAATATTACATATTAGTGAGTGGCAAAAGTATGTGAACCTCTAGGATTAGCAGTTAATTTGAAGGTGAAATTAGAGTCAGGTGTTTTCAATCAATGGGATGACAATCAGGTGTAAGAACAGGGATCTATCAAAGTCTGCTCTTCACAACAGGTTTGTGGAAGTGTATCATCAACAAAGAAGATTTCTGTGGACCTCAAAAAAGAGCTGTTGATGCTCATCAGGCTGGAAAAGGTTACAAAACAAAGAGTAACCTTAGAGGGTTACAAAAAGAGTTTGGACTCCACCAATCCACAGTCAGACAGATTGTGTACAAATGGAAATTCAAGACCATTGTTACCCTCCCCAGGAGTGGTCGAGTAACAAAGATCACTCCAAGAGTGTAATAGTTGGCGAGGTCACAAAGGACCCCCAGGTAACTTCTAAGCAATTGAAGGCCTCTCTCATGTTGGCTAATGTTAATGTTCATGAGTCCACCATCAGAAGAACACTGAACAACAGTGGTGTGCCTGGAAGGGTTGCATGGAGAAAGCCAATGCTCTCCAAAATGAACATTGCTTGTTTGTTTTGTTTTGTGGACGGATGAGACCAAAATGTAACTTTGTTTAAAAGAAAACTGTTATGTTTGGAGAAAGGAAAACACTGCATTCCAGCATAAGAACCTTATCCCATCTGTGAAACATGGTGGTGGTATAGTATCATGGTTTGGGCCTGTTTTGGGCATCTGGGCCGTCTTGCACGCATGGACGGCTTGCCATCATTGATGGAGAAATGAATTCTGAATTATATCAAAGAATTCTAAAGGAAAATGTCAGGACATTTGTCCATGAACTGAATCTCAAGAGAAGGTGGGTCATGCAGCAAGACAATGATCCTAAACACACAAGTCGTTTTTACCAAAGAATGGTTAAAGAAGAATAAAGTTAATGTTTTGGAATGGCCAAGTCAGTCCTGACCTTAATCCAATGGAAATGTTGTGGAAGGACCTGAAGTGAGCAGCTAATGTGAGGAAACCCACCAACATCCCAGAGCTGAAGCTGTTCTGTACGGAGCAATGGGCTAAATTTCCTCCAAGCTGGTGTGCAGGACTGATCAACAGTTACAGGAAACGTTTAGTTGCAGTTATTTCTGCACGGGGGGGTCACACCAGATACTGAAAGCAAAGGTTCACATACTTTTCCCACTCACTAATATGTAATTTTGGATCATTTTCCTCAATAAATAAATGACCAAGTTTAATATTTTGTGTCATTTGTATGACTGGGTTCTCTTTATCTACTTTTAGGACTTGTGTGAAAATCTGATGATGTTTTAGGACATATTTATGCAGAAATACAGAAATTTCTAAAGGGTTCACAAACTTTCAAGCACCACTGTATAGTAAGTGAAACTGGTGAAATGGACAATGAATGTAGAAACAAGGAGGTGATCATAATGTTACGCCTGATCGGTATATGAAACAATCTACAGTGTATTTTAGTCATGTTATATATGATGCACTTAAAAAGAAATAGCAGCTTAAGTTAACTGAAAATTATTCCATTTCATTCAACATTCTATTTGGCTAATTAAATTTCTTAAATCATAGTAACTGGAATGCAACAGTATGTAATAACTACATACTAAATAAAACTGGATTGTGGTTTAAGAGGTATGATGTCACATTTGACAAAAGATTTCAAAACAATTTGAAATATCCCATTTCAGGCTTGTTTACTAAAGCGGTCTCAGTCTGCACGAGTTAGCTGTGTGCGTCACGAATTAAAAAGGCTTTGGCTCAGAGATAATTTTTAGCACATCAGTTGTGTAGTGCTTTATCTAAAATTGATCACATTAGCCCTGTTCTGTTGGCTCTGCAATGGTTAGATTTTGCATTGATTGCAGAATATTTCTGTTAGCTCTACATGGCCTGGCCCTGCAGTATCTGAGTGAACTTGTAGAGTCTTATAACCCAACACATCTACTTCGTTCGCAAGGTGCAGGTTGAATTAAAAACTGACAGTGGGAAAACCTTCCCACTTTTGTTTGGTATTCAGACACTCCCAAACTCTTGTGCAAACTTTTTTCTTGTATAGCCCCAAATCAGAAAAAGTTGGGAGGGTATGGAAAATGCAAATAGGAAAATATATGCACGTTTCCTTTACGTTACATTACATTGACTTTTATTTCATTGCAGACAGTATGAACCCAAGATATTTCTTTTTTTTTTTTTTTTTTTTCCTACTTCATTTGCATTTCAGACTTTTCAAAAAAGCTGGGACTGGGCGATTTAGGGCTAGTAATGAGGTAAAATAAATAATGAGAATTCTTTGAGTTTCATTTCCTTGGTTCTCTCCCTTGTGCTAAGGTCTACACAGGCACTGTCATGCAGAATGTCCCACCAAAACACAGACCCTGTGGGATCCGTCAGATGCCAAAGTCCCCAATGGTTACATTTAGAAGAGATTCTGATTCTCAGCAAGACCTATTCCGAAAACTTCTGTAACCAAACATTCTTTCAGTGTTACCAAATTATGTGATTAGCAGATGTCTGTCTTTCTTTTAGGCATGGATCTTAGCAGTCAGGTCAATGGTTGTCTGGTTACATGCTCTGCTGACAGACATGTGAAGATCTGGGACATCTTGGGAAACAAACCGAAACTAATTCACACCAGAGATATGAAAATGGTAAAATTGCACAATGCTCTCACCCACTTTAGTCATGTGAGTTACAAACATTATGAATGTTAAGATGCCAGTTCAGAAGAGTTTGACCTGAAATGCTATCAAAATCAATGACAACTGAACGTCATCAATTGGTCACAGAAAATGGTAAGATTTCAGGATGGTTGTTTTTGGAGTAAATTGATGGGCTTTGTGTTTTTCCTCTGTATTAGGGTGTGCTGTTCTGTACAGCCTGCTGTCCTGACTTGCCATTTGTTTATGCGTTTGGGGGACAGAAGGATGGCCTGCGGGTATGGGACATTGCTGAAGTAGCAGCTGGTAAGAATAAATATTAACCTGAAAATGAAAATTCTTAGCTGAGGTCAAACGGTGTGTTTCATGATTGTTAATTCATATTATGTTACGGTCTGAGATGGACCAAGTTATTAATCCCATTGATAAAATTTAAACTTTACAACAGTCGCTGATGTTTTAAAGATGCATTGTGGAGGCACATTTGCAGCATTGCCACTATCCTCTAATAGACAAACTGTTGGTGGATAGTGCCAATGCTGCAATTGTTGTCTCCATTAGAAATATTCTGCCTTTTTAAATCCTTTGTGTGAATGTGTGTTTGTGGCTGTATTTAATCAGAGAAACATCGGTTCATCTTTATTCATTAAAGAACAGCGTACCTGATGTACAAGTCGTTAGGTGTTTGTGTTGCAATTAAATTTGAATAATACATTTCAATACACTTTTTCTCCAGTGAAAGAAGCTTTCGGCAGTCGGGAGTGCTTGGTGACTAACAATGTGCCAATAAGCTCTAGGAGTGCAGTTGAGATGGAAGTCTTGTAAAATCCATTTCGTTTTATCATTCATCTCATATGCCAGTAGGTATTTGCTACACAATACTACATCTAAACTCCCCATCATTGTTAACTTAATTTGATTTGTACGTTTTTTCCTCTTCTAAGAATTAATGACTGTTTATGTATCATGCCTTTAAAATATTATAATACTCATTGACAAAAATAAAAAATAAATCACCAAGATGTAGTTGTTGGAATCAGATGGAGCTTTATATGTGTGAATATAATGATGATATATATCTGACATGACCCACCTTCTCTTGAAATTCAGTTCATGGACAGATGTCCTGATATTTTCCTTTAGAATTCTCTGATATCATTCAGAATTCATTGTTCCATCAATGGTGGCAAGCCGTCCTAACCATGACACTACCACCAGCATGTTTCACAGATGGGATAAGGTTCTTATGCTGGAATGCAGTGTTTTCCTTTCTCCAAACATAACGCTTTTCTTTTAAACCAAAAAGTTCTATTTTGGTCTCATCTGTCCACAAAACCTTCTTCCAGTAGCCTTCGGACTCGTCCACGTGATCTTTAGCAAACTGCAGATAAGCAGAAATGTTCTTTTTGGAGAGCAGTGGCTTTCTCCTTGCAACCCTGCAATGCACACCATTGTTGTTCAGTGTTCTTCTGATGGTGGACTCATGAACATTAGTTCATGTGCTTAGAAGCCTTCAGTTGCTTAAAAGTTACCCTGGGGTCCATTGTGACCTCGCCAACTATTACACGCCTTGCTCTTGGAGTGATCCTTGTTGGTCGACCACTCCTGGGGAGGGTAACAGTAGTCCTGAATTTCCTCCATTTGTACACAATCTGTCTGACTGTGGATTGGTGGAGTCCAAACTCTTTAGAGTGTGTTGTGAAGAGCAGACTTTGACAGATCCCTGATCTTTAAATAAAACAGGGTGCCCACTCACACCTGATTATCATCCCATTGATTGAAAACAACTGACTCTAATTTTACCTTCAAATTGACTGCTAATCCAATAGGCTCACATACTTTTGCCACTCACTAATTTTCGATCATTTTCCTCAATAAATAAATGACCAAGTATAATAGGTTCTCTTTACCTACTTTTATGACTTAAGTGAAACTCTGTGTTAGGTCATATTTATGCAGAAATGTACAAAATTCTAAAGGGTTCACAAACTTTCAAGCACCGCTGCCTCTTCTTGCCTCTCAAGTGTGATCACTCAGGTTTGCTGGATGCTGGGGAGGTGGTTTGCTGATGTCTCATGTGATCCCTCTGTTCTGGTTCTTCCCTTAATAGCTCTGCTGCTATAGTTAGTGCTTCTGGAGTCTCATGCTATAATTCTCTGAATAAACTCTGCATTCATAGCATCACTAACTCAGTATATTGGACTGAATAATGCCAATACATGCATATTCTCTGTTATTATATTCCATATTTTATTATACTATTGTCTGATATAAGATAGATTTGTATTCTCTATTTTATTATACTATTCTTAACTAATATTGCATTTTATTATATTTTTCGTAAATATGCTCTTGTTTTTTATATTTCACTTCTGTTTACTTAATCTATCACTATAATGATAGATTAAGTAAACAGAAGTGAAATATCAAAAAGAATATTTTGGAGAATCAGGACTCTATTTCAATAATAACCTATCAAGATTGTTGAACATAGACCTTTCAGGAAGTGAAATGTAATGAAACAACAGCTCAGAACCACTGTGACCACAGCAGCGAATACATTTGTCAACCTGTTTACTTGCACTTCTTTTTCACTTTGCAGAATTTGAGGCCATGTTGAAAACAAGAAATGCACCTCCCAAACACACCTCTCCTTTAAAACAAGTATACCTTAATGATTCCTGTGGAATGAACAGATATACAGACTTATCACCCAGTAATCTTGAGATCTTTTTTACACCTACCTATGGAGGTATTCCATGAAGCAAGCTTACAAAAGACAAGCTTAATTGAGTAAACCTTACTTAAATTAGCCAAACATCTCATTCCGTTCCACAAGTAAATACCAGGTGCAGTGTATTCCCACTAATTCAAGCCAGGCTTTTGTAATCAAAAATCAAAAAGTTTCAAATCAAACAAGTTTTATTAAATGTACCCCTTTCTAACCAAACAAAGGTATGTATATACTATTGGAATGTGAGAAGGAATACCAATTCTGTGTAAACTTATTTTTATCTACATGGTCAGACTCTACAAGTATCAAAAGGCAAAGAGCAATTTGTTGACTTAATATGAGTTAAGCATATTCATTAGGCAGTGCTTTTAGTGAAATGCGTCACTTAATACTACAAACAAATACAGTAAACCAAAAAAAAGCTACAACTGACACAAAAACAGAAAAAAAATCCTTTTTTGGTATAACAAGCTCATGCTGACCTCTTTTCTACACCTTGCTTGATGCCAAGCACTAAGTGTAGGAACCAGTTAAACTGCACTGTCCAGCCCTTGTCCCGGCAGATCTCTATCTGATCCAAGAATTGTCTCTGAGCCTCATCTTCAGTACAGCCCACAGTCAGAGCCTCTCTAATGTACTCAATGTCCTCCTTGCTAGTCAGCTGGGGCATCCCAGTCATCAGCATCATGGAGAATAAAACGATCAGCAGGTTGGTGTGATGCCGAAGTGCCAGGTAAGCTTTCACACAAATGTCCTACAATCAAGACAAATAAACTTATCAAATAAACCCCACCAGTTTATGCCTATAAAGGTACAATAGCGAGAACTTAAATAAGCATGTCCACCTGAAACTTGAGAAAATTGGGGCTTGTCTTCCTTCCTGTTGTGCCCATCACATAGAGAAAGTCTGGTGTCAAAACAAAGGGTACCCTCTCCTTACTTATACCCAGGAAGCTCTTGTAGTTCCCCAGAATGTGTCCAAAGTCGATGTGGAAGAGGTTGCCTAAACCCAGTAGATGCGTTACCTCAAGCACTTACATTAAAATTGTACTACATTATACATAATTAAACTACATTTAAATTATAAAAAGCTAAAACAACCACACAAGATGAAACGCGCTATATTTGTAGTCACAAATAAAAGTTACATCAGTGGAAATCATAGTTGTAGCTGAAGTTCTAAACCTTTGAGTTAAAAGTAATGTACATAGAAATGTAACATAAGGCTCTACCAAAACAATTTAGAGAGTCATAGTGAAGTCAAATACATTTTTGTTTCATCCTCATCTATCAATGATTATGAACTTTTAAGTCTGTTCATTTTGAAATGCTCCCTTGTCTGGCATTCCCTTCCCTTTGATCACGAGGGACTAGCTCTTCCTGTGCCAGCCAAATGCAAAACATTTGTTAACAACATCAATATTGTGAGATAACAAAAATAAATAACAGTTTTTACAAGTAATGCAAAATATGCAAACCAATTATAAGATTTCAATGTCTTTCTTGGTTGTCTGTTCAATAAGAAAACCTGCAATCATGCTACATGTTCACTGATTTAGTATTTAAAAAAAGTAGTCACCTTGCATGTTAAAGTTATAGTAATTTCAGGCTCCTGCAGCTGGCATTGTACATGAATGATTGTGTTATAAATACCTGCAGGGTGTGCGAAGGGATTCATAGACTGAGAAGCGGTGGTACAGTGCAGTGAATGTTCGATGTGTGGACAAAGGGTCGCAAAGCAGATGTTAACGATTGTCAAAAAGGAGGGATTGCATTTGGGTGTGGCAATGTGACATTGTTTTAAGTAAGTAGCTAAATCTGCAGGGATATCAAAACGTATGGTCATACGGGTGTACCAGCAGTGTACAAAATCCCAGTCAGGAAATTCTCATCAGTATTCGTGGAGGTATTACAGAAAGGGACTAATAGAATCTATGCACGATAGGACTGTGACCCGTTTCCGTTAGCATTCCAGCTTCCGGTCAGCTTAGGCGACTGTAAACAAAGTTCTGAAGTGCTGGGAATACAGAGATTTACATTCACATAATGAGTAAGGTTTTGCGATTTCAAAAACAAGAACGAGGGGCATCAGAACATTGTTCTGTCCCGTTGTGTTTGGTGTCAGCAAGGTATAACTCTCTTGTGAGTTTTCATTCGTTTCCGCTGGACGAGGTGATCAGAAAGAAATTTCTTGTCAACATCAAGAGGGCTAACATTCAAATCACCAAACACACAAAGGTCTGTAGTGTCCATTTCACTGGTATGGACATGAACTGAGAATGAAAATGACGTGAGCTTAGTTGCAAGGGTATGAAACTCCACAGCCTGAACAGTCATTGTGACATGACTAATGAGACTTCATAGTATAAGATCATGTGTCCCTCTAAAATAATTAAGCAATACATTATAAGTAATACATATTGTGAACTGTGAAAATTGTGCAATAGCATTCATTTCTATTCAATGTGCAGTGTGTATGTATGTATGTGTGTATATATATATATATATATATATATATATTTTTTTTTTTTGTTTGTTTGTTTGTTTGTTTGTTTGTTTTTCCACAGTTCACAGTACGTATTATTTATAATGTGTGTAATATATATATTTGTGTAATTTTTATACATTTATAATGTGTGTAATGTGTGTGTGTGTGTGTGTATATATATATATATATATATATATATATACACATATACATATATACACACACACATTATATATACATATATATACCTCAATATTTTAATCGTGTATATGTGCTTATGCACATGTGTATATACATGTCTATATGTGTTGCGTACATTTTTGTATCTTTATTTTTTGTTTTTCCTCTTTTTATATGTATATATGAGTGTATGTGTATGTCTCACGTCTCTATACCCTTGTTATTCTTGCACATCGGAGACTGGAGAAACGCAATTTCGTTGAGATTTCTGAATGACAATAAAGTTCACTTTGACTTTGACTTTATTATTAAGATTATTAAAAATAATAATTCTTTTAATTATGAATCATGTTCTAACGATACGTGTTCAGTGTCCGGCGTCTATTACCGGAAGTTAGTCTGCCGGTATACGAGAACCCGGAAGACAAGCGTGCATAGAGCCTATTTTTCGACACACACACATGCACACACACACACACACACACACTGTATTACCAGATTCTGTGATCATGATGTTGTCATTATGTCTATCTCCAATCCCAAGAACGTAAGTTGCTACACAGTAACCTCCACAGGAATACACAAAACGTTCCACTGCTTGCTGATACTGGAGTGGAGAAACGAGGAAGCAGTAAAGTGAATACCTGTTTCATGATACAGATGTCCATATTTGAATTATGCAAACTTATTATCACACAGCCAAGAGGCGAATGTACATTTGACCTTCAGTATCACTAACACAACTTTGCCAGTCAGAAGCAAAGTTTGTTCAGATTTCTAATAATTCTAATCTAAAAGGCTACATCTACAGAGCTTCTTTGGAAGCAGAAAGTTTGCCTTCAAATGTTCCCTCCCTTTCAGTGAAAACTGTAATAACCACCAATAGATTTATCATACCTTGTCCTCATTTACACAATTGTCCCGAAGCCACTGGTTAAGAATTTCATCTTTAAAAGCTCCAGTATTTCCCACAGTGCTCTGCTGAATGTTAGCAATGGTGGTGGCATCCTTTACAATCTCAATCATTCCTACAGATAGGAAATTAGTCGTTTTTTAAAAATGTAAATTTCACAGTACATATTATTGTCAACACAAATTACTGAACTTACCAATTTTATTTCCAGTGGAAATGCATCCATATGGCAATAAGGAGAGATCCAATGATTCAGTCTCCCATATTGACTCCATAATCAACAAAATCTGCAGGAGTGTGAAATAGAGATTGTTATATTACAGTTATGAAGATTAAAGATTCTTAGCTACCCACAATGATATGAACATGTAGACAATTAAGAAAACTGTTTAATAAGCTGTTATTATGAAAATATACTTTGTCACCTGCAGAATTAACATGTCCTGACGGAGGTCATCTCCATCCTTAAAGATTATTCCAATAGTATCACTCGACAAAGTGGTGGGGTCCGCACGCTTGAACTGCAGCCACAGTGGTTTCTTTTTGGAGGCCATTACTTTGCATTGCTCAATCTATAAACAGTTTCAAAATTCAAGATGTAAGAGGTTGCTCTTAGATTTTTTTTTAAATACCAAAAAAGCTACTTATACATCTTGAAAGCTTATACACTGCTCAAAAAAATTAAAAGGAACACTTTGAAAACACATCAGATCTCAAGGAGGAAAAAAAATCATGCAGAATATCTTTCCTGATATGGACTGGGTAATGTGTTAGGAACGAAAGGATGGCACATCATTTGACGGAAATGATAATTATCACCTTACAGAGGGGTAGAATTCAGACACCCTGAAAATCAAAGTGAAAAAAATCAAATAGTCAATTGTATCAATTCCTTAATCCTCCAAGAACTGCCTGGGTACTCTCACCACACGAGACTGGGCATTGTCGTGCACCACGAGGAACCCAGGACCCACTGGACCAGCGTAGGGTCTGACAGTGGGTCCAAGGATTTCATCCCGATACCCAATAGCAGTCAGGGTGCTGTTGTCTAGCCTGTAGAGGTCTGGATGTCCTTCCAGGGATATGCCTCCCCAGATCATCACTGACCCACCACCAAACCGGTCAGGCTGAATGATGCTGGAGGCGGCGTAACGTTCTCCACGGTGTCTCCAGACCCTGTTATGTCTGTCATGTGCTCAGGTGAAACCTGCTCTTTGTGATCTGTGAAAAGCACAGGGCGCCAGTGGCGGATCTGCAAATTATGTTGTTCTATGTCAAAAGACAATCGAGCTCTACAGTGCTGGGCAGTGGGCACAGGGCCCACTACAGGACGTCGGGCCCTCAGGCCACCCTCGTCAAGCCTGTTTCTGATTGTTCAGTCAGACACATTCACAGCAGTGGCCTGCTGGAGGTCATTTTGTAGGGTTCTGGCAGTGCTCATCCTGTTCCTCCATGCACAAAGGAGCGGATACTGGTCCTGCTGAGGAGTTAAGGACCTTTATCCAACTCTCCTAGATTAACTGCCTGTCTCCTGGAATACTCCTAAGACTGTTCTGGAAGATACAGCAGCACATCTGGCAATGGCACGTATTGATGTGCCACCTTAGAGGATTTGGACAACTGTGCAACCTCTGTAGGGTCCAGGTACCGCACCATGGTACTAGCAGTGACGCTGACCCTAGCCAACTGTAAAACTAGTGAAAAGTCAGCCAGAAAAGATGAGGAGGGACAAAATGTCTGTGGCCTCCACCTATTAAACCGTTACTGAGTTGGCTGACTGTTGCTTCCCTAGTGCACATGTTGTTAATTTCATGAACACCAAAGCAGCAGATACTGATTAACAATTCCCCCCAAGCTACTTAACTGACCAGAACAATATCCCAGAAATTGAACTGAGTTGATGCGATACTCAGTTTAAAAAGTGCTCCTGTTATTTGTTTTGAGCAGTATATATCTGAAATAGAAGAATAAGATGTAAAATACACTAACACTTAAATACTGGTAAAATTTTATTGTAATATTACCTACCACAAGTGACCCAGCTCGTAGGCCTGGGTCATACGGTACTTTAAAACTCTCAGGCAAACCCAAAATATGCAGACTCTCTAGTCTCTGGCGCAGCTGAAAAACAACTAGGGTCCTCTTTTGATTAAATGCAACATTTTAGGATGTAATGCTGTAAGGAACCAAGGTACAAACAATCACAGATGTAATTACCTTGTGCTGATACATCATATTTTTCTGCAGACATCGCTTTGATGTCACGGGTGACTTTCTGCAGTGCCTCGGTGATCTCAACTTGCTTCCTGAAGTCCTGTAGCATGGCCTCTCCACAGCCACGCAAATAGGCCTCTAAAATTACAGCATACCTCTGCTGGTAGTGCATTGACTGAGCTATCTCACTCCGCAAAAACCAGAATAAAAAATGGCCAATTCGTTTGCTCTGTGAAGATAAGGAATTAAGAGTTGTCACCATTGACTTTAGGAATTTGTGCATTATGGACATGATAACACTATTCTATATGGAATCACTATGCAATGCATATAGGTATAGATACAAGTAGCTCACCCTAAAGGCCCGCTTAAGAAGAAACCTGGCAAGGGCACTGTCATGGTAAGGCTCAAACTTTACTGCCTGCAGGAGGTTTATGATCAAAAGTTAATGTACACATAAAACATGGATCAATACAAGTACTGGCTTCATAGTGGTAAACAATGAGAAACAATCCTGTCTCTCTGCAGTCTTCAGGTCTATGTTTAAATTGCTATGTTGAAAGGGTAAATAGATAAAGCTGATATTGCGTTGTGTTCAATATCTAAAGATGCAAAACTATTAATGTTATATTAAGTTAACGTTGTTATATTGTTTGCGTAACAACAAGACCTACCTGAATCAGCTGCAAAAGGTATCGCAAGATGTCATCATCACCAAGAGTCTCCAACTTTCTTACCGCCATAGTGCGCACAGCTGCATCAGAAAAGTGCCAGTCCAACAACTGCATGGCTAATCCAACATCAAGGGGACTCCCCTCCCATGTAGTGCTTCTGTCTAGGAGCTTGTGCGTGGCCATAACATCTTCCTGTTTGCCCCACTTTACAGAAGCAAAAAACTTTGGATAGGCAGTTGGATGCCGCATACATTCTTGTCTGAAATGCCAAAGGAGTTCTTTATCCTCAGCACTTAACGGATGAAGAGGGTCTGTTGCCACTATTAGCTCAAACTGCTTTCGTAAATGGTTCGGCATCTCTCTTTTGGCCCTCTCCATTTCCATTCCTGTGACATCTTGAGAATCCCTGCTTTTCGGCAGAGCAACTGGGTAGCAGTATTTGTCCAAGAAAACTGAAATTACCATGGAACCAGTCTTGTCTGGGTTGGTGGCAGAAGTCAGTTTGTCTGCATTTATGCTGCTGTTATCCTCACTCTTCTCTGGCAGCTTCCACATGTGCATAATGAACTCCCCTTGTCTCAGCAATGACCTGTGGTCCACTACTAACAGGTTAACATAGTAAAGCAGACGACTCTTGTTTTTGCAGTCATGCGCAGTGTTGTCTCTGGAGGTCTGCGTTTGTGCTTTGCCACATGACACTTGCAAATTAAGCCGGGAACCTTTGGGCAGGTCTTTAATCTTAATATTAAAATCAAGCCAAGTATTCCACAGCACCTCTTCAGTGAAAGGTTTAGAGGTTGTCCTCTCCTGAGCCAGTAGCTGCTGTCCATGGAAAATGCTAGCCTCCACAAAAACCATCAATTCTGAATTACGAGGCAGGACTGGTATGTCAATGCCCAAGATTTTCACTCTAAACTTGCGATTACAGTCCCAGAGGGAGACAGTAAACACTTTTTCATGGTCTTTTTCTTCAATAGTTAGTTGTTCGTGAGTGCCAGCCACCCCAGTACAATCATCCACCTGTGACCAATCCTCCTTCTGGACCACATCATGTTCAGGGTTAGGAGGAGATTCAAGCACCAAGTGGATGTCCTCTCCACTTTTCAGGCATTGTCTGATCCAGTTAAAGTCTTTAATAGGATAGTTTCCAAAAATATACTCCTCTCTTCCACAAACCCTCAAAACAAAATCAGATTCATTTATCTCCTCCGGTATGTCAAATAGTGCCTTCTTGTTAGCAGCCTTTGTGAAAAAGTTCTGAACAACCTGAACGGGCGTGTCATCAATGGACACTTTTATTGTTTGACGTGAGGTATCTCTGTGTATCACTAGTAGGATGTGATTGTTAGTTATCTTGTTCAGCACATAATCAGGTAAAGGTTTTGTAGTTGTCCAAGGATCCATTGAGTAAAGTCTGGGATCTCTGTCAGCCAATTCAACTTTTCTGGTTGTAAGTAACTTCCTCCTTGTGAACTCCAGCTCATCATCATGGACATTACTTACATCTGTAACATCATACCCTATAAGGTGATTAAGAAATTTCTGGTATTGAATGGATTCTTCTGAAGGTTGAGGCCTCAGAATAATATGAATTTTTCCAACTTCTTTCTTAAGGGTTTTCCAGTAGCGAATGCAGTCTAGTGTTTGGAACACCTGCTGTTTATCATAGATCTCACACCAGCTTCCCTTCTTTTGATAGAGCAGAACACACTGATCAGGTGAATACTTTTGATAGAATTCTGGGCACATGCTGCTTGTAATTGCCCTTAGCCAAAGCTGAGCTTGTACCTGTTCCACTGTCCAGTTGCCTATCACCTCCAGCTGCAAAGTGTCAGGGCTCTTTGTTGTCTTGTTTGTGGTAGGAAGCACAAATTCAAGCGTTAAATGATCCATTGCCACAGATACGTTTGATGTAAATGCTTTCATTTTTCTTCTACGTCTCTTGTTTTCTCCTTTAAGAACTACAGGTGCTTCTTCATCACTAACGTGCTGTTCCATAACCAAAGCTGAAATGAAGATAACAAACCCTTAATAGCTAATACTTATTAATTGAATTTTTTTTACTTTTGTCTCTTTGTCTCATTGCATCAGCTTCAATAGCTATTCATGACAGCAGCAATGTTACATCAATAATATAAAATAATATTTTATTAGTCCCACTATGGAGGAATTCCCAGATTACAGCAGCAAAGTGATACTCATCAGATGCATTCATTTAGGCCAATTTAGAGAAACCAATTAACCTAATGCATGTCTTTGGAATGTGGGAGGAAATTGGAGTAAACCTACTCGGACACAGGGAGGACTTGCAAACTCCACATACTTTTACTTTTTGTCAAAATGAAAACCCGCATTTTGATGTCCACGTGACTTAATACGTTACACTCTTTCTTGCTACATAACTGCTTGCTAACTCTTTGTCACTTTAGTCAAATGATGTCAAACTACTTTTGAAGAACATAACTATCAGGCATATTTTTCCTCCCCAGAGCTCTAAATTAGAATAAGTGGTTATTAAAATCGTTGAATGAACACATATGTAAATGGATGTGTAGTAGGTGTTCAGTTCAGTTTAAGGGATCAGAGGCAAGAAGGATGTTGTAAGAGGAAGCTAAGTCTGGCACTGCAGACATCAAGTGCTCTGGTACTTTCTGCCAGACACCAAGGAAAGTAGGTTTAGTTGGTTAATTGTTTTGCAAATGGATGCTGATTTGTATAAAAGTTAGTTTGACATATTTAGGACAAATGAATAAACACTAATTTATTTCACTTTCCCATTAAAACAATTAGAAAATAATGAAAAATACATCTGGTATTACACAGAGGGTAGTGTGTGTTTAAAAACTAGTTTGACACATTACGTTAAATGGATAAATTGATTTTTTACATTAACATCATACCATAGCTTTAAAATAAATCAAACGTATACCTGTAAAAAAAAAAAAAAAGTACATTAAAAAAAAAATAATAATAATACACCTTGTAGTATGTAAGCAACAGGTTTCTGGGTACTTGGCACGCCAAAACATCTCGTGGGGTCAAAATGATCATGAGAACAATGAGCAAAAATCTCAGAACTACACGGAGCGACCTGATGAATGACCTGCAGACAGCTGGGACCAAAGTAACAAAGGCTACCATCAGTAACACACTACGCCGAGAGGGACTCAGATCATGCAGTGCCAGGCGTGTCCCCCTGCTTAAGCCAGTACATGTCCAGGCCCGTCTGAAGTTTGCTAGAGAGCACATGGATGATCCAGAAGAGGATTGGGAGAATATCATGTGGTCAGATGAAACCAAAATAAAACTTTTTAGTGAAAACTCAACTTGTCGTGTTTGGAGGAAGAAGAATGCTGAGCTGCATCCCAAGAACACCATACCTACTGTGAAGCATGGGGGTGGAAACATCGTGCTTTGGGGCTGTTTTTCTGCGGAGGGGACAGGACGACTGATCCGTGTTAAGGGAAGAATGAACGGGGCCATGTATCATGAGATTTTAAGCCAAAACCTCCTTCCATCAGTGACAGCATTGAAGATGGAAAGTGGCTGGATCTTCCAGCATGACAATGATCCCAAACACACCGCTCCGGGCAACGAAGGAGTGGCTCCGTGAAAAGCATTTCAAGGTCCTGGAGCGGCCTAGCCAGTCTCCAGACCTCAGCCCCATAGAACATTTGTGGAGGGAGTTGAAAGTCCATGTTGCCCCAAAACATCACTGAGGAGATCTGCATGGAGGAATGGGCCAAAATACCAGCTACAGTGTGTGCCAACCTGGTGAAGACTTACAGAAAACATTTGACCTCTGTCATTGCCAACAAAGGTTATGTTACAAAGTAGTTAGTTGAATTTTTGTTATTGACCAAATACTTATTTCCACCATAATTTACAATTAAATTCTTTAAAAATCCTACAATGTGATTTCCTGGATTTTTTCTCATTTTGTCTCTCATAGTTGAAGTGTAGCTATGATGAAAATTACAGACCTCTCTCATCTTTCTAAGTAGGAGAACTTGCACAATCAGTGGCTGGCTAAATACTTTTTTGCCCCACTGTATACTACCTTCATGTACCTGCAGTTCATTTCAAATTTATTTTATTGAAAGGAGTGTAAGATTGAAGAAACATTCTGCTGTATGTAAAACCTGGTTTTCGTGTGGTTCATGGTTGCTTAAGAAAATATTTTAGATTTAATCCTCAGTAGTAGCTGGTAAAATAACATGATAAACTATAGTGCTTAAACTGTAAATTGCTAAGAAGCTGAAATTGCATGAGGAATCATTCACATGAAATGAGACCCCCTGTAAGGAAAACCGGTCTTTAGTCTGGCCCAAAGTGATTTCATGAGTAAACAATACCTGGCAACATGGCACACTGAACAGTACTGTAAATGATAGAAACCTGAAATTCCAGGAGGACATTATAGACCATGTTCACTTTGGGCCAGAGAAATTCAATATCCCAGATAGGCAACCAGTCTCCCACTGGTAGGAAAACCTGGGTTTAATCTGGCCCAAACGGATTTAATGAGTAAAAATAACTGGCAACAAGGTACATTAAGCAGTAATTAAAATGAATAGGAACCTGAAATTCCAGGAAAATATTAAAGACGACGAATATTAAAGCAAATATGTAAAGCGATTTGAAAAAATGACCAAAATGTGAATGTAAAATGTTATACCAACTTTACCGCAGCCAGACGGTCCTATCCTATGCAGAAGTCACAAACCGGAAGCGCTAAAAATGTTAGTTAACAGCCTACAAAAATAATAGTGAGGTTAGGAAGTACAAATGCGAAGTCTTAATGAGAACCTTTCAGTTCACATCTGATGAAACCGCACAAGCCTTTTAATCAAAAACGTCGTCTAATCTGCATACACAAACCGTTAACGCACACATGAAACGTTAACGGTTCAACATTTTCAGCAAAAACGCAAAGTACTTTGAAACCATCTCATATAGAAAGTTCGTAAGTGCATAATTTCAGTTTTCAAGTAGTTTACCTTCTAACAGTTAACTTACCGTTTAGCAATTACAGAATCCCTGAAGGTACGTCATCAGTATCTGAAATGATGACACGGAGAAAACCACCTAAACAAGAAAAACGGAATCTGCCATGTACCGAATGGTTACACCCATAGACGTTTAGCATAGACATGTAACGCTTCGGCTCGTTACTGCAATACGTCACCGCGTCCGCCATGTTGGTCCAGGCAACACTGGCTTGTAAACAAATACAAATGAATGGAGGAGCTGCGTTTTTTTCTTGTTAAAATGCACAGTAACTTAAATATTTCTCATCAGTTTTTAATGAGTCATTAAAACCTTTATTCAAGGTTGTTGATCTACGTTAAGTAAAAAAACGTTTTGACTCCAGTTACTTCGAATCTCGACAGAGAGGAGTGTTAGGCAAAGTAACGTGGTGGAAAATAATTCCTTGTCATAAGGAACTGTAAAAACTCACGTTTTTTTTTGTCAATCATAGATTTGGATTATATTCTTTGGTTAATAGGTGTGGAAACGTTTCTTTATAACTTAATGTATATGAATTTAGCGTAATGACTCGGTTATATATTTAAGTTCTTATATTTGACCATCATTGACAAAAATGTAACGAAATCAACAAATAAAAATCAAATAGTGAGAAACTGGCAGTCAGTCTGCTTTCTGTTTGTTATAACAGTGAAATGATACAGATCTACTCAAAGGCAATATTACAGTACAGTACAGCATATTATTAACCTATGAGTACAATACATAGTGTACTAAATAATATCATTAATAAAATAATAGATTAACAATAGTACATAGTGTTTATGTAGTATAATAGTAGTATAATACAGTATATAAAATAGTGAAGACTATATTATGCAACTATCTATTGCAAATCTATTACTATTATTGTTTTATTATATTGATATTTATTACACTGGAACGGTGCATGTTATGAGAAGTTGCCTGGACCAATATGGCGACGACGTTGACGCATGATCCAGCGGCCAATGCCGCGTGTATGGAGGCGACATAACTTTAGCGTCACAGTAGGCGACAGCGAGCAGTGGGTTCGTCGGCGCAGAAATGGCTGGTGTCGTTAAGAAGGTACGTGTGGAGGTCATTTTAAAATGTAAATATGTAAATACTGATACCATATTTTTTTCATAGGCAGTTGCTTTTAAAGCAACGATTTCCTTGGATCTCGTTGGCTGTATGTCACTGAGTGTTAGAATAAAGCAGAAACGCCACAATATTGTATTAAAAAGCTATGAATTGCATTGTGATTTATTTTTTATATTAAAGCTTGTGTCAAGTTTATAATCAGTTAAAAGAGGACCTATGGAACCAAAATGCTCTTAGGTGAATGCCTGACTCTCAATAAGTAATAATATAATAAAACAGTAATAGTAGTAGATTAGCAATAATTGTACATAGTATACGTAGTATAAACAGTAAAATAATAGTGTGTAATACTGTTTTATATGCTGTATTATACTACTATTATATTACTATTTATACTATAAACCATATGTACTATTGATCATCTATAATTTATTTAATTAATTATATTATTTATTAGACTACAACTTGTAGTCATAGAGTAAATGCTGTGCTGTACTGTGGTATTACCTTTCTTTATCTGTATCGTTTCACTGCTATAACAAACAGCAGATTTGAGTTTTATTTGTTGATTTTGTCACATTTTTGTCAATGATGGTCAATTCTAAGATCTTAAAGATGCACAGTTTAGATTATTGTTTTCAGTATTTCATAGTGAATGAGCCGAGTCCTGACCTGGGGCAAAAGAAAAGCTAAAATAATGGGGATGTAGACAGAAAAAAGGCATTTGGAAAACAACAACAAAAAAAACCATTCTACACATTTCATACATTAAATTAAAGGAACGTTTTCACACCTATTAACCAAGGAAAATAATCCAAATCTCTGCTTAACAAATTACATGAGGTTTTACAGTTTTGACAGATTATTTTCCAACATGGTAACTTGCCTAATTCTGATCCAGTCCTTTCTTTTGAGATTCGAAGTAACTGGAGTCAAAACTTTTTTTGGTACACCATGTAGATCAGAAGTCTTGAGTATAAAAACGACTCATAAAAGTTGGTTGAGAAATAGTTAGGTTATTGTGCATTTTAACCAGAAAAAACCCTGGGATAGAACCCTGGGCAGACGCGCCGGTAATGGCTGCTTAAACCGAACGCGCCACTCAGCAGCTGAAGAAAAAGAACGAAAACCTAACTTAAGCAAACGCTGTTTGCGCCAATGGTGTAAGCTGGTCTGCAGAGTGACAGAACCCGAGCGGAGCATTCGCGAAAGGGTTAGGGTCACGGTCACGGTTCTCCCGTGGTTTCCGGGAGCATGAGGCTGATAAGCACTGTTCTAGGTATATATTGATCAGGCAGCTACACAATAAGGCTGAACTTGTGGATATGAACTGTGCAGTGTATTCTGCTAGTATTGTAGTGCTGTTTTCTGCATTGTGTTTCTGGAAATGGGAACAAATACCATGTCATGAAACCACTAAGTTACATTTAAGTGCAGCTTCAGTGTAAATATAATTATCTTATGTGGTGGATGCTTCCCTTCCCTTGGCATCTATTTTTACAGTGACAGATGGATCAAACAAAACACAAGTAAAAATAAAGAAAGAAACAAACAAAAACATGTAATAATTCCTAGGGACTGGGGGTGGGTGTGTTGGCTCCAGATGCCAGTGTTTTCAAGATACCAAAATTATGACCTCAGTACGATACTTGCCTAAAGTATCTCAATACCGATACCGAAACGATACCATCGCAAAAACCTAAAACATTAGGAATAATAGTCATGGAATAATAGATGATAGAACATGGAACTTAAAAAAAAAACAGAAAAAAAACAAATAATTGTTGACAATTAATTATTAACATTAGGACTTTGATTACTGAAAGAAAATAATTTGATTAGAAAGGTCACATTGTTATTAAGGCTTATACACAGTGAGCAGTAATCTGACGTCTCTCTGTATCTTTCAAGCCAGCGGTTATATGATGTCACGTGACTTGGGAAATAGAATTGATGAAGCTTAAAAAGCCCAAGCTATAGCTTGGCACAGAGCAGGTTTGTCCAAACGGATATGCTGCTGTAGTAACTTACCGGGGCTTAAGTTTAGCCTTTTTCATGGAACTTAAATTGAGCAAAATGAACCAGGCTTGTCTCAAAAAGCCTGACTTGTCAAGTCAAGTCAGATCTATTTATATAGCACTTTTTACAATGGAGCATTGTCTCAAAGCAACTTTACAAGTTTAGATTATCTCCTAATAACTACGTCCAATCCCAAATTGAGCAAGCCTAGGGCGACAGTGGCAAGGAAAAACTCCCTAGTTCTAGGAAGAAACCTTAGGAGGACCAAGACTCAAAAAGGGACCCAACCTCCTTGGGCGGCGTAGATGATAAATCTAAGAGCGAACTAAAGTCATGGGAGTCAAAACTTGTTGAGATAGCTTGCTTTGTGGAATACCCCCCCAGTTAATACAGTATCCCAATCACAACATAATGCTAGTCTTTGGATGGGATGTTGTATGTATATACAGTGGTGCTTGACAGTTTGGGAACTCTATAAAAAAATTTTCTTTATTTTCTGCATAGATATGACCTAAAAAAAACGTCATCAGATTTTTCACACAATTGCCTTAAAAAGTAGGTAAAAGTAGTAAAGAGAACCCAGTTAAACACAAATGAGACAAAAATATTATACTTGGTCATTTATTTATCCCTCCACACCATTTTTCTATGGGGTTGAAGTCTGAACCAAGACTGGCTAGGGAGGCCGCTCCAGGGACCTTTGAAATGCTTTTTTACGGAGCCACTCCTTCATTGCCCCCCCCCCCGAGCGCGGTGTTGTTTGGGATCATTGTCATGATACATGCCTGAAGACCCAGCCAGGTTCCATCTTCAATGCTCTTCACTGATGGGAAGGAAGGGCTTTGGCATATAAATCTCAACGATACATGGCCCCGTTCATTCTTCCCTTAACACGGATACAGTCGTTTCCTGTGTCCCCTCCGCAGAAAAACAGCCCCAAAGCATGATGTTTCCACCCCCATGCTTCACAGTAGGTATGGTGTTTTTGGGATGAAACTCAGCATTCTTCTTCCTCCAGTTGAGTTTTTACCAAAAAGTTCTATTTTGGCTTCATCTGACCACATGATATTCTCCCAATCCTCTTCTGGATCATCCGTATGCTCTCTAGCAAACTTCAGACGGGCCTGGACATGTACTGGCTTAAGCAGGGGGACACGCCTGGCACTGCAGGATCTGAGTCCCTCTCGGCGTGGTGTGTTACTGATGGTAGCCTTTGTTACTTTGGTTCCAGCTCTCTGCAGGTCATTCATCAGGTCCCTCCGTGTAGTTCTGGGATTTTTTCTCACCGTTCTCATGATCATTTTGACCCCACGGGATGAGATCTTGCATGGAGCCCCAGGTCGTATGATTAGCATTGATTCAGTGGCTTACTGTCGCAACTAAATACTGAATGCATCTTTAAAAGCAAATAGAATAGCGTATCTTTGTCTTTGCAGTATCTTTGTTGACTGTATATAGGACGTGTGCACCTAAGTGTAGGAATTGGCTGTTTAGAAAAGTGACTACTGCAGAAATGTTCCAAAGGAAATCCTGTTTTATTGATCTAGTATCTCTAACAAGACATCTGACAAGTTAATGTAGCCAACAAAGCTTTATTAGTTATAGTAAGTTGAGAATTGCAGTGAATCTAGCATGCACAAACAATGCAAATGTGTGCAGTGAAACATTGCTGTCTAAACACATCTTTACTCATATACAAATATTACAAACCATTCACTAAAAGCCAACATACTCCTTTCCCCTTTTCAACAAAACATAAATAAACGCTACATAATTCTGGTTCATGGCAGAGAGCGCACTGATGTCATGAATAGGCTGACGGTGCATGTGGAGCTGAGAGTGCATGTCTGCAGGCAGACCCTTCTCAGGCATTTACTTTAAGTATTTAGAAGTATGAGTTTGGTATGAGATGTGAAGTATGAGATGATTACTCTAAATCATCATGTTACACTTTACGTCAGCAAATAAGCTTGAAACACTTACCTTTATTGTAAAGACCCCCCCAACACTGTGGCATCTCTCCAAACCGACACTAGAGGTCAGTGTTGGCCTGGCTAGCTCGCCAAGATCCTCACAGTGAGCATGATCGCGCATGCATCTGCTTGCTGCGTGATTGCGTTATCAGCGACATCTTTCAGCGTTGCTATTTAAGAGCATGCTTTAGCTCAGTCAGGTGTTGCACCATTCGCTCGTCTTGGCATTCACATCGCCCTTTTTGGCATTCTTACCGCATGTGTATCGTTGCATCCGCTTTTTCCTTGTTCCGGCCGCTAGGGAAAGCGGTAAAAACCTCTCCTCTAAAGCGGAAGAGGTCATCGTAGGAATCGAGATCTGAAGGTAAGGTAGGGCGTAGACTACTAGGCAAGGGACAGAATTCCTGCAGCTTTCGGTTCTCTTTCCGGCTCTCACCTCATTCGGCTCCGCCTGGGATCGCTCTGCTTCGCGCACACGCCAATCCCGGTACGCACCTGGCGTACACGTAGTACGCAGCCCCTATGAGCAGCACCCTGTTCGCGCTTCCTTTTTTCTTCCTTTTTTGTTCTCCCTTGCCACAGTGCTTCAGCACATTATTAGTGGCTTTTGTTTTCAGGTAGTATGTCATTCCCTTTTTGAGTCCGCTTTAGTGTGGTGCTTTAGTTTACCTTTAATTTTGTCTTCCTTTTAAGCTCGCATCAGCTCAGCCCAGTAGTGGCGCGATGCTAGAGCAACGGCCCCTGATGCGAGTGATTAGGGTTCAATCTAGGGCTGCAACAACGAATCGATATAATCGATTATTAAAAGCGTTGACAACGAATTTTATTATCGATTCGTTGTGTCACATGATTTATGTGTCCCCCCGCCTTATCATATCCGCTTACGTTAGTTGCGGCACTTCACGCTGGAAAAAACAACACGAGCGATTGAACGGAGCGAGGCAGAGCCGGCGCGGAATCATCAAAATAAGTTAGCGTTAAGAATTAAATAAATTATGACTGACGCAGAGAAGAAAGTTCGGCTTAAGTCCTCAAAAGTGTAGGAACATGTGTAACATGCAAACTTTGCAAAAGTGATCTGACCGGTGCTGATACAGCCCTCGAAACGAAACGAGAACATTAGTGATGGGAATTTCGGCTCTTTTCAGAGAGCCGGTTCTTTTGGCTCGGCTAACTAAAAAGAGCCAGCTCTTTAGGCTCCCAAGTGGCTCTTTAGATTTTTTGTAGCTTAATTTATTACCAAATTATGTGTAAAATGAATTACCAATGTAAAAACAAATAATATCCAATGTTTGTTATTATTAATATGGTTTTTATTTATATACTCAATGGAACACAGTAAAATAAAATACAAAAACGAAGACCCATCTCAATTACAGGTCCAATCTGCTCTCAGGTCTCTGATTATGTGTAATATTTGTAAATTTGCAACTATATACAGGGAAACAAGACATCATCAACCAAACATCACTCAACAAAATCTAAATAAAAATGTGCAAAAAAAGAAAAAGCACCATCCAGGTTACAGTTTTTAATAAACATTGGCATAAAAAAACCCCAAGGATCTCATCTTTGAGGGGTTGATCCTGCTCCTCCTTTCTGTTACGGTCTGACCTGTTTTAGAAAAGATTCTTTGAGGGGATTTATATATATATATATATTAGATTCAACTTTATTGTCATCTTTCTTGTCATTACACGTGTACAAGTAAAACGCAACGACATGTAGTTTAGCATCTAACAAGAAGTGCAATAAGCAGCAATGTGTCGGAATGTACAATAAATAAAAAAATATATAAACCGGCTCACAATCAGGAACCTGCTCCTGTCGTTCATCTCAAAGAGCCGGCTCTTTGAGCCGGATCGGCCGCGACCGACACATCACTAGAAAACATGTTGCAGTCACCGATGAGGATGATCGGAGCTCAGCAACAGCGCAAGTCACCACAATATCCCGAGTTTGTTCCGTTTTGAAGTGAGGAAACGTAACGGCGCACTCGTACTATGCGAACGGGAATAGCACGGTTGATGCTGGTTAGCTGGATAATGACAGTGATGGAGTTAGCAGAGATAGATATCCTATATTGGCCAGGCTAGCCAAGTCCTATTTATGCATTCCTGCTACTTCAACACTGTCTGAGCGTTTATTTTCTGCGGCAGGAAATATAGTCTCTAAAAAGAGAGCCAGCTTTAGCCAGGAGCATGTTGACATGATAACATTTTTGGCTTGCATTGCAAAGTTCCTAAAGAAAGGGAGTGAATGGGTTTGTATGTAGTGTTTGCACTTATTTTTCTTTATTATTTAATTTGTTATTTTAATTTATTAATAAATTTAATGTATTATTATTCATTTATTGTAAGCACTTATTTGGTCTGTTATTTACTGTGTATATATATATATATATTTCTGAATAAAGACATGGAAAGGTGTTTTTTTTTTTTTTTTTTTTTTTTTTTTTTTTTAAATTATTTGAAAAAATAATCGACCGATTAATCGATTATTAAAATAATCGTTAGTTGCAGCCCTAGTTCATTCACCAGCTGCCAGCCAATATAGGTACAGCTTCATTTTCAGTTTGTTTTCGTCTTCTTAGTGTCTTTTTATTTATTTAGATTTTTTTAGTTTACTGTTTCCATCTGGAGCTAACTGCGATTCGGTCCTGAAAGCCTTTTAATTTCTGTTTAAACAACGGCTTGCCAGTTTTTTATCGGGGCGAACCCTAACATTTATGTACTTTGATATTTACATTAGTCTATTGGTTGTCAAACTGTTTATTATTCTATCCATAACTAATAGACAAAAAGACAAACTCTCACAATAGGTGGAAGTTACATAATTTTTTTTTTTAAAGCTCCATGGCACTGTACTGCGTCTGTTTTTTACTCAGTTAGCTTCTCACTAGCTAATGCATACAGTGGGGCAAAAAAGTATTTAGTCAGCCACTGATTGTGCAAGTTCTCCTACTTAAAAAATGAGAGGCGTCTGTAATTTTCATCATAGTTACACTATGAGAGACAAAATGAGAAAAACAATTCAGGAAATCACATTGTAGGATTTTTAAAGAATTAAATTGTAAATCATGGTGGAAAATAAGTATTTGGTCACCCACAAACAAGCAAGATTTCTGGCTCTCACAGACCTGTAACTTCTTCTTTAAGAAGCTCTTCTGTCCTCCACTCATTACCTGTATTAATAGCACCTGTTTGACCTCGTTATCTGTATAAAAGACACCTGTCCACAGCCTCACAGTCAGACTCCAAACTCAAGACCAAAGAGCTTCTGGACATGGTGAACATAAGGCTTCTTTTTTGCAAAGCAACATTTTAAGTGGCATTTGTGAATATAACTTCATATTGCAGTGTTTGAGAAAGGTTTGCAAAAGTAATCCCTTGCCCATGTTGTTCAATCAGCTATTAATGAATGACAGTTCTTGATGCAGTGTCATCTCAGCGAGCAGAGCGATCATAGGAGTTTAGGCACTGAAATGCCCTTCCAATCTTTCTTTGAGGGACATTGCTTTTATTAATTTTCTCTTGCATTTGTTGGCAAACTGGAGATCCTTTCCCCATCAATGCTCTTCAAAGACTCAGGCTTTCGTGGGTAATGCTTTTGCACCAAATCATGATTACAATCACCTGCTGACGTAACGTTTTTGAAATCACATTTTTTTTTACCTCATTACAAGCCCTAAACTGCCCCCGTCCCAACTTTTTTGGAATGTGTTGCAGGCCTAAAGTGCAGGAGTGGATGTATATTAACAAATGAAATTATGTTGACCAGAAAAAAAAGATTAAATATCATGGATTCAAAAGGTCTGCAATGAAATAAAAAGTAAGCATAAGGAACATTTTTTTTTCAATGTGCATTTTCCATACTGTACCAATGTTTCTGATTTGGGATTGTATAAAAGTTAGTAAAAATGTAACAGTAATAATATAGGATTGACGTTGTTAAAGCAGTCAAGAGAGTGTTTATCTGCTCAACATTCTGATATCCCTATGCATAACCATTATTGGTGGTGGAGGTAGACATGGTTAATCTAGATTTGTTATATAACAGCTGTTTTATCTTTTAGACCACAGGTTTGGTGGGCCTTGCTGTTTCACAGAATCCACATGAGGTAAATGTATAAGTATTTTTTTCCTCAAATATAAAAATTTTATCTAAAAATCAAGTAAAGTGCTATAAACTTATGCCAAATACAAATAACTCTTGCACTGTGCTACGTCTTTCCCTCAAGCGTCTTAGGATTTTGTACACCAAGATCTTAGGCTCTCTTCAGTCTATTCCCCAGGATGCTGCCTACAGGAAATACACTGAGCAGCTCATAAATGAGCGATTCAACTATGTCAAAATGGTTGGTGTGTCAGAGTGGAATTATGATATTGTTCTGTATTAATTTTCTTTAGTTTTCACCACACTGTTAGCAAAACTGCATCACGCAGCTGAACACACAGCTTATTGTAAATGTACTGAAATGTAATTGACATCAGTGGTGTGAATTCTTATTATATGATTTTCTGTAAAGGAACCTGATGTACAGAGACTTGAAATGAAAATCAGCGGTGGCCAGATTGAGGAGGTAATCGCACAAGTGAGTACAGAATCAATGCATGTATTTATAAGGATTAATAATCAGTTTCATTATTTAAAAAAAGCAATCAGCACTAAACCATTTTATTGTTCAAATGCCCTTCCTAATGTTTAATGACAAATGTTGATCGAAGTACTTAATGCTTCTTACTACTGTGGTTGGTCTGATGCCTGCCATCATCGCTGCCTGCATCTTATCATCACCTTAGTGTCGGTGCTATGCTAGCATCCTCTGCCTGATCAGCCATGTGACCAAATATTCCTGCATTCTAAGCTGAACAACTCTGTTTTGTTTGGGAAATAAGGAGCCACTGAACTGCCACCACATAGCCCATTGAGTACACCGTTGAGCTTTTGAAGGAGCAGTTTCCCCAAGGCCTCTTGGATCTCCTCTGGGCCAAGCACCTTTTTGGTCTCCTCTTTGTGGCCAAGCACGATTCTGTGCTATGTCCCTGAGTAGGCTACGGTGGTTTGAACTTTTCCTACCCACTCCTGTGCTCAAGAACCTGGCACTCAAACTTCCTGACCCTAGTTTATTCATAGGGCAGGTAGATGACTCAAAGCTTTTTGCCAGCACAGTTGTATCTCAGCTCCAGGAAGTGCTCAGTATCTCAAATAAGCACTTATTACAACTGAGATATGCAGAAGAGCAACTCTGAATGTACAACATTGAGTTTCTCTTGAAGTAAATGGTCTACTGCATCAGAAGACCACTCCTTTGGTTCTTCCTGGGTGCTACTCCTATCAGGTAAGAACAGGAAACTGAGGCTACAATTCATGTGGACTTACCAAAATTGGACAATAAAAGACATTGCCTGGTCTGACGAGTTTAGATTTCAGCTGTGACATTCGGATGGACATGGGTCCATCCTGCCTTGTACAGTGGGGCAAAAAAGTATTTAATCAGCCACTGATTGTGCAAGTTCTTCTACTTAGAAAGATGAGAGAGGTCTGTAATTTTCATCATAGCTACACTTTAACTATGAGAGACAAAATGAGAAAAAAATACAGGAAATCACATTGTAGGATTTTTTAAAGAATTTAATTGTAAATCATGGTGGAAAATAAGTATTTGGTCACCCACAGACAAGCGAGATATCTGGCTCTCACAGACCTGTAACAACTTCTTTAAGAAGCTTTTCTGTCCTAAACTCGTTACCTGTATAATAGACACCTGTCCACAGCCTCAAACAGTCAGACTCCAAACTCAACCATGGCCAAGACCAAAGATCTGTTGAAGGACACCAGGAAGAAAATTGTAGACCTGCACCAGGCTGGGAAGAGTGAATCTACAATAGGCAAGCAGGTTGGTGTGAATAAATCAACTGTGGGAGCAATTGTAAGAAAATGGAAGACATACAAGACCATTGATAATCTACCTCAATCTGGGGCAAGATCTCATCCCGTGGGGTCAAAATGATCATGAGAACGGTGAGCAAAAATCCCCGAACTACATGGAGGGACCTGATGAATGACCTGCAGAGAGCTGGGACCAAAGTAACAAAGGCTACCATCAGTAACACACTACGGCGAGAGAGACTCGGATCCTGCAGTGCCAGGCGTGCCCCCCTGCCAGTACATGTCCAGTCCCGTCTGAAGTTTGCCAGCGAGCATATGGATGATCCAGAAGAGGATTGGGAGAATATCATGTGGTCAGATGAAACCAAAATAGAACTTTTTGGTAAAAACTCAACTCGTCGTCTTTGGAGGAAGAAGTATACGGAGTTGCATCCCAAGAACACTATACCTACTGTGAAGCATGGGGGTGGAAATATCATGCTTTGGGGCTGTTTTTCTGCAAAGGGGACAGGACGACTGATCCGTGTTAACGGAAGAATGAATGGGGCCATGTATCGTGAGATTTTAAGCCAAAACCTCCTTCCATCAGAGACAGCATTGAAGATAGAACGTGGCTGGGGCTTCCATCATGACAATGATCCCAAACACACTGCTCAGCTACGAAGGAGTGGCTCCGTAAAAAGTATTTTATGGTCCTGGAGTGGCCTAGCCAGTCTCCAGACCTCAGCCCCATAGAAAATATGTGGAGGGAGTTGAAAGTCCGTGTTGCCCCCAAAACATCACTGCTCTAGAAGAAATGTGCATGGAGGAGTGGGCCAAAACACCAGCTACAGTGTGTGCCAACCTGGTGAAGACTTACAGGAAACGTTTGACCTCTGTCATTGCCAACAAAGGTTATGTTACAAAGTATTGAGTTGAACTTTAGTTATTGAACAAATACTTATTTTCCACCATAATTTACAATTAAATTCTTTAAAAATCCCACAATGTGATTTTTTTGGATTTGTTTTCTTATTTTGTCTCTCATAGTTGAAGTGTAGCTATGATAAAAATTACAGACACCTCTCATCCTTCTAAGTAGGAGAACTTGCACAATCAGTGGCTGACTAAATACTTTTTTGCCCCATTTTACCCGATAAGTTCTGCAGCCACTGTGTGATGCTAACATGTCAATGTGGATTTTAATATCATTAAGTGCAGTTTAATGCAGTTCTGGAAGCAAAAGGGGTCCAATTAGCATGAGGTACCTAATGAAGTGGCTGGCAAGTGTGTCTCCTTTGTCCTTCAGGGACCGTCTCTTCACTTGGGCACACTTTTCTCTGTGTTGTGGCTATCCTGGTGAGATTACACCCTGGCTATATATATCATATTCCAGCCAGGTGCTATGGTATGGCTGCCCACCCTCTAATTGGACCTTGGACCTCCCTCAACTTCATAGTTAAATTTGTGGTTGTGTTAAATAAACATCTCTGCTCGCACATGCTATCCTGTGTTCATCTACACTCTCTGGGCTAGCGTTAGACTATGGTCAAGTCAAGTCAGATCTATTTATATAGCACTTTTTACAATGGAGCATTGTCTCAGACCAACTTTACAAGTTTAGATTATCTCCTAATAACTACATCCAATCCCAAATTGAGCAAGCCTAGGGCGACAGTGGCAAGGAAAAACTCCCTGAGTGTTATAGGAAAAAACCTTGGGAGGACCAAGACTCAAAAAGGGACCGAACCTCCTTGGGTGGCATAGATGATAAATCTAAGAACGAAACTAAAGTCATGGAGTCAAAGCTCGAGTAAAATGTGAAGTATGCACATCGGCATTAAGTGGCCCGGGTATGATGGGGCTGGAGCTGATGAGGGAAGCAGCTTGAGTGAAGCTGCAGCGGATGAACATCATGTGTGGGGCTGGAACTGGTACCGGAAGACAGCTCGGAGAGAAAACAGAAAATGTAATTAGTTATTGATTAAGAGCACAGTGTCTATTAACAATCACTGATTTCATGTCAATCACTGATGCCATGTGTAGCACGAGACTCTGGCAGCATTAGCTATAGCAGCATAGCTAGAAAGAGGAGAACTGGTAGGTAACACAGCCAAGTGGAATCACATGAGACATTGGCAACCCCACGGGAGGCAGAAGACAGCAACCCAACGTCTCTGATCACCATAAGACTCTTTGGCTATGAACCCCCAGCTCTGCCCTTAGTCTAAGGCAAGGATGCACGAGTCAAGATCACGAGGACCGAAGCCCAGTTCAGCCAGACCGCCCACTCGACACTCCCAGCTAACGGGACAAGGCAGGCAGACCAGACATGACTCCAGACTCCGGCCCCAGTGACCCAAGCCATGCATCCTGGTCTAAATCTAGTCAAAAGCCTGCGCAAAATAGGTATGTCTTTAGCCTAGACTTAAAACTTTGGAGAGTGTCTGAGTCTCGAACGAAAGTGGGAAGTTTATTCCAGAGTTGGGGGGAACTAATTCTAAAGAAGTTCTGTACCCCGCGAACGCAGTAGACGAGTTGGATTGTAAAACTCTAAGAGTTCACTAAGATAATGTGGGGCCAGGCCATGTAGAGCTTTATAAGTTATAAGAAGTATTTTGTAATCAATGCGGAATTTGACGGGTAACCATTGTAGTAATGATAGAACAGGAGTGATATGATCAAATTTTCTAGTTCGAGTTAGCACTCGGGCAGCTGCATTCTGAACTAACTGAAGTTTATTTATAGATTTACTAGAGCATCCAGCAAGTAAGGTGTTACAGTAATACAACCTTGAAGTTACAAACGCATGAACAAGTTTCTCTGCATCTTTAAAAGAGAGGATATTTCTAAATTTAGTGATATTACATAATTGAAAGAAAGCAATTCGAGTGATGCTGCTAATGTGCGCATCAAAGGAGAGATCTGAATCAAATGTGACCTCTGAGTTTTTTTACAAACGGACTGGGCAATACTGGACAGCCATCTAGATTTAGGATAGATGTAGCCAACCTGTCTCTCACAGCCTTGGGTCCCACTAATAGAACCTCAGTTTTATCTGAGTTAAGTAAGAGAAAATTAAACAACACCCAATCTTCCAATCTTTTTCCTTTACACAGTCCTCAATTTTGTTGTTTGTAAGGCTGTCATTTGGTTTGGTTGATATGTACAGCTGTGTATCATCTGCATAGCAGTGGAAACTGATGCCATGTTTACAAATAACAGCCTAGTGGCAGCATGTACAGAGAGAATAAAAGCGGGCCAAGCACTGACCCCTGAGGCACGCCATACTTCACTTTTGAGAGCTTAGACCTTAGATTATTTATATGAACTAACTGGTACCGGTCGGTTAAGTAGGATTTAAAGCAAGAAAGTGCTAATCCCTTAATACCTACAGTATTTTCTAGTCTGTTTAGTAAAACGTCATGATCTATAGTGTCAAATGCTGCACTTAAATCTAACAGAAAAGAAAAGAAACACATCCCTTATCTGAGGACATTAACAAGTCATTTTAGTACCCTAATTAATGCTGTTTCAGTACTATGATGGGGGCCTGAAGCCAGACTGAAATGTGTCATAAATTTCATTCCTTTGGAGGTAACTGCAGAGCTGCTGATGGACGGCTTTTTGTAAGATTTTGGATAGACACCACGGTAGATTTGAAATTGGTCTATAATTAGATATCACACAAGGGTCAGGATTGGCTTTTTTAATTAGTGGTTTGATAACGGCACCACTTAAAGGATTTTGGGCACATAACCAAAGGTAAAGGATGAATTTAAAATAACTAACACTGGCTCTATAATACTAGGTATTACTTGTTTGAGTAAACGTGTAGGAATTGGATCTAATAAACATGTTGATGACTTAGACGAGCTGATCAGTGCGGATAGTTCAGTATTAGTAATTGGGGTAAAAGATTCTAATCTTGATTTACAGCTCATTAAACAGATGTCTTCACTAGTGCTGCATCTGGAAGTTGGCTGAATAGTTTGGTGATGTGATGAGCATTGAGTTTTATGCCTAATGTTTTCTATCTTCTCATTAACGAAAGTCATGAAATCATTACTGTTAAAATTACACAGAACGGGAGAGTCACTTTCTGTAGGGTTTTTTGTTAATTTGGAGACTATTAAAGAGAAATCTTGGATTATTCTTATTTTTCTCTATGATTGAGGAGAGGTATGCAGCCTAAGCTTTAGTGAGAGCATTCTTATACTCTGCCATGCTGTCCCTCCAAGAAATCTTAAACATCTCCAATTTACTATGTCTCCACTTGCGCTCTAGATGCCGTGTTCTTTGCTTTAAGGTACGGGTGTGGTCATTATACCATGGTGCTAGCCTTTTTTCCCTAATGCATTTGACCCTAGCAGGAGCAATCGTGTCCAGGTTTGAGCGAAGCACACATTCTAATTGGTCATTTACACACTCAAGATGATTGAGCTCCGTACGTGTATTAAATTTCAAGTCTGGTAGGTTTTTAATAAACGCAGCTGGAGTAGCAGATGTGATAGTGCGCTTGGTGTGATAACGAATCAGAAGGATTTTATTTATTAGAGATAGCTCAAATACTAAAAGATAGTCATCTGAAATCGAATCACTTTGGTGGAAAACATCAAGGTTATCTATACTGATACCAAATGTTAATATTAGATCTAAAGTATGATTACAGCGGTGGGTTGGTCCCATCACATTCTGAGTGATACCCATGGATTCTAAGATGGACTCGAAAGCAATTCTAAGTGGATCCTGCTCATTGTCAAATTGAATATTGAAATCACCTACAATTAAAACCTTATCTGTTGACAATACTAAGCAGGAAAGAAAGTTAGCAAATTCCTGAAGAAATTCTGAATAGGAACCAGGAAGACGGTAAATAGTGATAAGCTGAAAAGAGTGTGGTTTTGACTTCCATAACGATGGATCAGTCACATTAAGAATCAGTATTTCAAAAGAGTTAGTTAGTTGTAACACTTAGTTGGTTAAGCCGGTCTGTCTGCTGCCTGACCCCTGCTCTGGATAGTCCGCCCCTAACCAATCGGGCCATAAGACTATGGGCAATGTTGCAGGAGATGAGAGCAGCACCCTCCCGAGTGGGATGGACACTGTCCCATCCTAAAAGGCCAGGCTTACCCTCAAAGGCTGTCCAGTTGTCTATATAGCCCACGTTGTTTTCAGAGCACCACTTGCACAGACAGCAGTTCAGCGACCATAACCTGCTGTAGGCTTGGTCAACTTGCCGCATTGGGATGGGGCCAGAGCACACTACAGCATCGGACATCGCCTTCGCCACTCTAACCACCTCTACAAAATTAGCCTTAGTAACCTCTGACTGACAAAGGCGTATATCATTAGCCCCTACATGAATAACTATCCTAGAGAATCTGCGGCTCTCGAGTTCACTAAGACTGGTGTTGGTGGTATGGTGTTGGATGTGATATAATTGTTTGTCAGGTGCCCACAAAGTTTTTTCCATGTTGTTGTGTTAATGTGCTCAATCTCCTTGCAAGCACAGTATTTCCTTAGATAAATTACCTTGTTTCTCAGCTTCCCCACCTTTTTATTTGTGACTCAGTCTCTTTTTTAGCATGTACTGGATGGCATGGTGGTGCAGCGTTTAGCATGGTCACCTCGGAGCTCCAGTATTCATGGTTTGATCTTAACCTTGAACTCCTGTGTAGAGTTAATGTTCTCCCTGTGTCCACATGAGTTTCTGGGTACTCCGTTTTCTTCACGAAGACCAAAGAGATTCACTAGGTTAATTGATTATGCTAAATTGGCCTGATCTGAGTATGTATGTCTAGTTTTGATGTCACCTCTTGTCTGCCGTTATATAGCCATCGTAGCTGAAATTTCATTAGATAAACCAAACAAATACACTGAGCATGTACTACTAACGTTCACACACAATTGATTCAATATCTGAAATAATAAAGGGAATTAATTATGTTTACAGGCAGAGTCAGAGCTGGTCTTGTCCAGGAAGATGGCAGAATGGAAACCATGGCTACCATTGATTGAAGAGTCTCCAGAAAACCACTGGAAGTGGCCAATCTAAAGTTGCTTTGAGGTTTTGTTTTAGATCATGTGTGGATGTGGATTTTTTTGAGTTATGCCTGAATAAGGTTTAAAATAAATAATTCTTGCACCTGTATGCGTTTGGCAGATATGATTATGGCACCTTCATTTTGTTTGTGCTGGGGAAAAATTACTGACCACATACTGCTGAAGCTAGAAATGTATCAGTTTTGAAATGAGTGTAATTGTTGAATGTCCTACCATATGTTGAACTGTCACTAACATCACAGTTTCTACTGTCATCCTCTGTATTTACCATAGGATGTAATAGACATTTCCATAACCCCCCAGAAATATTCAAATAGGATGTAGTATTCAAATGATTTGGTGTATCCAGAACATTCTATACACCATTTACGCTACCACCGACAACAACAACCTTAATTTTTACACAGGGCAGATTGGGTCCATGGATTCATGCTGTAAAGCACATTCATGTCAGGATTTGTCAGTTTAGGCCCCATGTCCAGGTGCTCCGATTTCCTTCTACCTCCCAAAGACATGAGTTAGGATAATTGGTTGCTCTAAATTGGTGCGAATGTGATTGACTAGTATTGACGTAACCTTGTTCCTGTCATGAATAGCCATTCATACTGAAAGCAACATTAAATAAACATCAACTTTAACTTTGTTCCTTCCTCCATGGTCCTATGTCCTCAGCAATTACATGTTTTCAGTAGGGTTGGTTCTACATCATCAGTAATGATGTTTTCAATGGGCATCAGACAGGGATAGTCACAACAAAAGCATGACCATTCCATGAAATTGGACGTTTTCAGACATTTTTATAGCACCTCAAAGCATTGTGAAAGTCAGCAACATTTTTCATTTAATTTGTTTATTTGCTAATATTTCTCTTGTTAAATGACTAAAGTAATTTACTTTTAACCTCATATTTGTTTTACCCAGTGAAACCAGATTTTGATTGCTCAAACATTTCAGTTACATTTTATTAATAATTTGTGTGAGTGCCAAAAGTAGAATGTTTTTTTCAATTAATTTCCACACATTTTAGTGATTTTTAAACATATTTTACAAGGCTGTTAGAAGCTGAAGCTAGAACTGGCAATAAATTAATTGCAGGTATTGTCAAATACCATATTTATAAGTATTACCAGGTCATCGCCAACCATTCAGCTCCGTTACCTCCTGCATCTGTAGAACATTTAATTTGTGCAATTGTGCAGAAGTTTGGGCAGTCCTGATAAAATTACAGTTTGTAATGTTTAAATTTGAGAGAAAAAATGCATTTGTGTCATTTGTGCACATTGTTATGCATAATTTCTGTTTATTTGCTGAATTGCATATGCTTAAACAACAGAAAGTATCTAGTAACACCTTATTTTAATAAAATGCAGTCCCCTCCACAATTATGGGCACCCCAGTAAAGGTGAATTAAAAAAAAAAAAAGAAAAAGTTTTGGGAAAAAAAAATGCACCTTTTGCTGAATTGGCTTATTTAATTGCCCAACCTTAGCGGTTAGGGTACTGGACTATCAATCAGAGGGTCCCAGGTTCAAGTCCCACCTCTGTCAAGCTGCCACTGTTGGGTCCTTGAGCAAGGCCCTTAACCCACAATTGCTTGGATTGCAAGACTGTATCAAATGTAAGTCACTCTGGATTAGGGCATCTGTTAAGTGACATAAATGTAAGTAAAATTTGCCATTGACAGGACTGAAAGGGTTACCAGAAGTAAATTTAGAAAAAAAATCCATCAACACAAAAATTGTTTTTAACAAAACAACATGCCAATTATTGGAGCCCCTGCACTTAGTATTTTGTGCAACCTCTCTTTGGCAATAAAACAGCACTTAGTCTTCTGTAACATCTGATAAGGTTGAAGAATACACATCAGGGAATTCGAGACCAACCCTCTTTACAAAACCACCCTAGATTGTCTAGGGTCCTAGCTCTTGTGCACCCAAATGTATTCTATGCAGGGGGCCGAGATGGCCATTTCAAAAGCTTGATTTCCTGTTCAGTAAACTACTTTTTGTGTTGATCTTGAAATATGTTTTGTAATAATAATTGTCCTGCTGGAGGGTCTGTTGATGACCCTGTTTTAGTTTATTGGCAGAGGAAGACCGATTTTGATTTAAAATACAGTAGTATTTGATGGAGTTCATAATGTCAGGAATTCATAAGGATCAGAGGAATCTTTTTTGGAAGAAAAACAGCTCCACACCGTCAGAGATCCTCAACCATACTTCACAGTGGGTATCAAGTTCTTTTCAATGTAGTCATTTTTCTTTTTACACCAAACTCACATTTAGTGTTTCTAGCCAATGAGCAAAATTTTTGTTTCATCTGAGCATACAGTGGGGCAAAAAAGTATTTAGTCAGCCTCTGATTGTGCAAGTACTTTTACTTAGAAAGATGAGAGGTCTGTAATTTTCATCATAGCTACACTTCAGCTATGAGAGACAAAATGGGAAAAAAAAATCCAGGACATCACACTGTAGGATTTTTTAAGAACTTAATTGTACATTATGGTGGAAAATAAGTATTTGGTCAATAACAAAAGTTCAACTCAATACTTTGTAACATAACCTTTGTTGGCAATGACAGAGGTCAAACAATTCTGGTTTCACTGGGTAAAACAAATATGAGGTTAAAAGTAAATTCACCAGGTTGGCACAAACTGTAGCTGGTATTTTGGCCCATTCCTCCATGCAAATCTCCTCTAGAGCAGTGGTGTTTTGGGACAACATGGACTTTCAACTCCCTCCACAAATGTTCTATGGGGCTGAGGTCTGGAGACTGGCTAGGCCACTCCAGAATCTTGAAATGCTTTTTACGGAGACTCTTCTTTGTTGCCCGAGCGGTGTGTTTGGGATCATTGTCATGCTGGAAGACCCAGCCACATTCCATCTTCAATGTTTTCACTGATGGAAGGAGGTTTTGGCTTAAAATCTCACGATACATGGCCCCGTTCTTTCTTCCCTTAACACGGATCAGTCGTCCTGTCCCCTTTGCAGAAAAACAGCCACAAAGCATGAGGTTTCCATCCCCATGCTTCACAGTAGGTATGGCGCAACTCAGAATTCTTCTTCCTTCCAAACATGGTGAGTTGAGTTTTACCAAAAAGTTCTATTTTGTTTTCATCTGACCACATGATATTCTCCCAATCCTCTTCTGGATCATCCATATGCTCTATGGCATCTTTAGACGGGCCTGGACATGTACTGGCTTAAGCAGGGGGCACGCCTGGCACTGCAGGATCTGAGTCCCTCTCGGCGCAGTGTGTTACTGATGGTAGCTTTTTCTACTTTGGTCCCAGCTCTCTGCAAGTCATTCATCAGGTCCCTCCGTGTAGTTCTGGGATTTTTGCTCACCGTTCTCATGATCATTGTGACCCCACGGGATGAGATCTTGCGTGGAGCCCCAGATTGAGTGAGATTATCAATGGTCTTGTATGTTCTACAATTGCTCCCACAGTTGATTTATTCACACCAACATGCTTGCCTATTGTAGATTTCACTCTTCCCAGCCTGGTGCAGGTCTACAATTTTCTTCCTGGTGTCCTTCGACAGCTCTTTGGTCTTGGCCATGGTTGAGTTTGGAGTCTGACTGTTTGAGGCTGTGGACAGGTGTCTTTTATACAGATAACGAGGTCAAACAGGTGCCATTCATACAGGTAACGAGTGGGGACAGAAGAGCTTCTTAAAGAAGAAGTTACAGGTCTGTAAGAGCCAGAAATCTTGCTTGTTTGTGTGGTGACCAAATACTTATTTTCCACCATGATTTACAATTGAATTCTTTAAAAATCCTACAATGTGATTTCCTGGATTTTTGTCTCTCATAGTTGAAGTGTACCTATGATGAAAATTACAGACCTCTCTCATCTTTCTAAGTAGGATAACTTGCACAATCAGTGGCTGACTAAATACTTTTTTACCCCACTGTAGACACCGACATTTCACATCAGCCTGCACCTGGCACCAAGCCTGCCGAGTTTCGTAGTCATAGCTCAAGAACTGACTGAGTTACAGTCAATGACCTGCCAGAGGCCCCAGTGCCCAGTCAGCGACCTCAGGGACCACAAGGGCATGGTATATCCTCTCAGGTTGAACCTGGGACCAAGCCTGCCGAATGTTGTGTCCGTAGGTGAAAAATTGACTGAGTTACAGTCAATGCCCTGCCAGGGGCCCCATGGGCATCACATGCGCCAAATTTAGTTTCCGTAGCTCAAAAAGTCATGGTCAATGACCTTCCAGGGGCCCAAGTGCCCCAAAAGCATCACATTTCACCTCAGGGTGTATCTGGAACCAAGCATGCCGAATTTCGTGGCCATAGGTCAAAAACTAACTGAGTTAGAGTTAATGACCTTCTTGAGGCCCCAGTGCCCAGTTAGGGATGTGAAGGGCCCCAAAGGCATTGCATGTCACCTCAGACTAACCATGATAAGTTTGTGGCTGTAGGTTATAAACTGACAGAGTTACACTGTGTGACCTTCCAGGTGCCCCAGTGCCCGGCCGAGGACCTCAGGGGCCCCAATGTCATTGAATGTCACCTCAGATTGCTGATAATAATATAATAATAATAATATTTGGAAGAACAATACTTCTGATGCAACACACTAATAATAATTGGAAGAACAATAGTGTGTTGCTTGCACGACACAATAAAAAATAAAAATAACAATAATTGCAAGAACCAAATTAGAACTGATGCAACACACTAATAAAAATAATTGGAAGAACAATACTGTGTTGGTGATGCAACACACTAATAATAGTAACAATAAAAATGTAAAAACAATTATAATTGTGAGCTAAATTAGAACATTGTTTAACTGGTAATACAGTTCCAAAGTCTTGTGACAACCCCGATGGGCTTGTTGATTTTTTGGTTGGTTTGTGTGATGAAAGATCAAGATGATTTGTTTCCGGCATAAGTAAGTGTTGTCTCAATTCCCTCGTTTGTGTCGCTCACTGCTACCCTATATAATGTTCTACACAGAACACATTATATAGTGATTAGTGAATGAGTAAACAAGTGGACTATTTCTGACATACCTTGGCTTGTAAAAAAAAAACGTTTTGAGTCCAGTTAGACAACATGGTGAAAAATAATTCCTTGTCTTAAGAAATTGTAATACGTGTTTCCTTGGTTGATACGTGTGGAAATGTGCACTTACAATTAAATATATATTAAATGTTTAGACAGTTTTTGTTTTTGTTTTTTTTAAAGTTCTTGAAATGGCTTTTTCTGTCCACGTCACCATTATTTGAGCAGGTCAGAACTCAGCTCATTCACTTTGAAATACTGAAAAAAAATATCTAAATTGTGCATCTTTACGTTCTTATAATTAACCACCATTGACAAAAATGTAATGAAATCAATATATCAAAATCAAATAATGAGACACTTGCAGTCAGTCTGCTTTCTGTTTGTTATAACAGTGAAATGATACACTCAAAGGCAATATACAGTACATTACAGCATATTATTAGCCTACGAATACAATAAAATGTTTGTCTCATAAATAATATAATTAATGGAATAATAGATTAACAATAGTAGATATAGTACTGGTTCTTCTAAAAAAATTAGCATATTGTGATAAAGTTAATTCTTTTCCGTAATGTAATGATAAAAATTAAACTTTCATATATTTTAGATTCATTGCACACCAACTGAAATATTTCAAGTCTTGTATTGTTTTAATACTGATGATTTTGGCATACAGCTCATGAAAACCCAAAATTCTCACAAAATTAGCATATTTCATCCGACCAATAAAAGAAAAGTGTTTTTTTAATACAAAAAAAAAAAGTCACCCTTCAGATTATTATGTTCATTTATGCACTCAATACTTGGTCGGGAATCCTTTTGCAGAAATGACTGCTTCAATGCGGCGTGGCATGGAGGCAATCAGCCTGTGGCACTGCTGAGGTGTTATGGAGGCCCAGGATGCTTCAATAGCGGCCTTAAGCTCATCCAAAGTGTTGGGTCTTGCGTCTCTCAACTTTCTCTTCACAATATCCTACAGAGTCTCTATCGGGTTCAGGTCAGGAGAGTTGGCAGGCCAATTGAGCACAGTGAATACCATGGTCAGTAAACCATTTACTAGTGGTTTTGGGCACTGTGAGCAGGTGCCAGGTCCGTGCTGAAAAATGAACTCTTCATCTCCATAAAGCTCTTCAGCAGATGGAAGCATGAAGTGCTCCAAAATCTCCTGATAGCTAGATGCATTGACCCTGCCCTTGATAAAACACAGTGGACCAACACCAGCAGCTGACATGGCACCCCAGAGACCATCACTGACTGTGGGAACTTGACACTGGACTTCAGACATTTTGGCATTTCCTTCTCCCCAGTCTTCCTCCAGACTCTGGCACCTTGATTTCCGAATGACATGCAAAATTTGCTTTCATCCGAAAAAAAGTACTTTGGACCACTGAGCAACAGTCCAGTGCTGCTTCTCTCTGTAGCCCAGGTCAGGCGCTTTTGCCGCTGTTTCTGGTTCAAAAGTGGCTTGACCTGGAGAATGCGGCACCTGTAGCCCATTTCCTGCACACGCCTGTTGCACGGTTGCTCTGGAATCGGCCCTTCTCTCCACAAAGCCTCCTCAGGGTCCGGTCACCTCTTTTCGTTGTGCAGTGTTTTCTGCCACCACTTTTTCTGCTTCCCACTGAGGTGCCTTGATACAGCACTCTGGGAACATCCTATTCGTTCAGAAATTTCTTTCTGTGTCTTACCCTCTTGCTTGAGGGTGTCAATGATGGCCTTCTGGACAGCAAGTCAGGTCGGCAGTCTACCCATGATTGCGGTTTTGAGTAATGAACCAGGCTGGGAGTTTTCAAAAGCCTCAGGAATCTTTTGCAGGTGTTTAGAGTTAATTCGTTGATTCAGATGATTAGGTTAATAGCTTGTTTAGAGAACCTTTTCATGATATGCTAATTTTGTGAGATTTAGGGTTTCATGAGGAATTTTGGGTTTTCATGAGCTGTATGCCAAAATCATCAGTATTAAAACAATAAAAGACTTGAAATATTTCAGTTGGTGTGCAATGAATCTAAAATATATGAAAGTTTAATTTTTATCATTACATTACGGAAAAGAATTAACTTAATTACAATACAGGTAGTCCTCAGGTTACGACGGTCTCGAGTTACGACGTTTTGTAGTTATGACGCATCTCCCATTTACTGTATAAAGCCTTTTTTCGACTTTAAGTGGTTTTGCGTCGTAAACGTCATAACGCGAACTTTGTGTTTGGTGTGCGCGGCGGAAGAATACACGGTTATGCGGCTCCTTTTGTGATAATTACTGTTAGGGTAGGTGTTAGGATAGGATAAGTGCTTACAGTATGTACTGCTCCCTCTACGTGTTATACTTCCCAAGCGTTAACATAGATTAAACAGCCAGCCAAACTCTTTTTAAGAGCCAGGATGATGAACATGCTTGTTCCTTTAATGACTCAAAATCAGAGTGAAACTACAAATACAAAAGACATAGAAAAAAAGGCTCAAAATACATTCTTTAAACTTAATACCAGCAACACAAATGCTTCTAACCGGATAACAAAGAGTTGCAGCGATAGTAACCGACTATCAAATTTTCATAAACATCTCAGAATCATGTAATACTTAGTGATTGCTTTCTGAACGGTAGATACGACAGGTTAGAACTGGCGAAAGTAGTGTAAACTCGTGCACAATTAGCGACCATGCTTCTGTTACTAGACTGGACCTTCTATAGTGCAACAACCAGCCACCTCCGTGGGCGTCAAAATAAAAGTCCCGGTGTCAGACGTCAAACCATACAAAACAGTACAAAAGCAATGCAAACAGACACTTCAAGTTTCTAACAGCCACTCAAGAACATAAGTATGTACGTGTGTTCCGACTTACACCGAAAATCGACGCCCCCTAGGGACGGATCTGCGTCGTAACCCGAGGACTACCTGTATGCTAATTTTTTGAGAAGGACCAGTATATGTAGAATGTACAGTAGTGGAATAGTAATATAATTCGGTACTTAACATAGTAAACACTATATTATACAGCCATTATATTTCTATTTATGCTACATAAACATACTACATTATTATTTATTAGACTAGAATCAGGCATGTTTTTTCCAATACAATCTTTGGAGAATTATGAGTAGTTGCCTGGACCAATATGGCGACGGCGTTGACGCATGTTCCAGCAGCCAATGCGGCGTCAAGGTCTTGAACTTTGTCTTTGAGCTTAACCGCTGTTCATGACGCAAACGTTCGCCATTACATCTTGTTTTAAAAGCTGAATATAATAAACATAAACGCGAAGTCTAACTCCACTACTATTACTACTCAGTCTCCAACATAGCTTCTGTGTCCTTAAACAGAAAGCTTTGCGTTGCTCACTTCACGGCCTCATTCTCTTTGCTGCCATCTCGTCAATGCCATTATTGACATCAGAGACATGCGGTATCCCTGCAGAAGAACTATTCTGTTACGCCCTGCTCTGTGATTCTTATTGGTAAGTTGACAGCGACAATTCTACTGTGGCACTGCAATCAATTTATCAGCGATTTAGCGATTTCTTATTCTGTCTTTTGAAGCGGATACTTTTATTATAACCACTACCACTTTCCTTTTTTGGTCAGACGTTTCTTGCTTAGCTGTTCTGCCTCAGGGATATTCCTTCATGAACGAATGTAGCTTGCCGATGATTTGCCTTAAAATGCATATTTGTTCTACACATGAAAATAATAATAATAATAATAATAATAATAATAATGAAGAGGAAGCTAGGAGTAGTTATCTATAGGCTTGAGCTTCTATTGCAAATATAGAATTAAAGTCCTAACCTATGAATACCTAGATGAATTTACTGCTTAGCACAATGATTAATTTATGTCCATACAAAATAAAATGGATAAATGTTAACACTAATCGTACCTAATTTTTTTATGTCAACCAACAGTTGTACAGTTGCTTGGTGGGTAGCAGTGTTGCCTTGCAGCAAGTAGGTCCTGGGTTCGATACCTGGTGGAGTGGTCTGGGTTCTTTCTGTGTGGAGTTTGCATGTCCTCCCTGCGTCCATATGGGTTTAGGTTTCCTCCCACCATTCAAAGACATGCAGTAGGTTAACTGATTATGCTGAAGTGCCCTACTGTGTGAGTGGATGTGCCCTACGATGCTCTTATGCCCTGTCTGGGCTTGTTCCTTTCTTCCTGCCACTGCGACCCTGTTCAGGATTATGCAGATAAGAATGTGAATGAATACACACACATACAGATACATGTATGTGTATATTTATTAGAGATGGACTTATTGCAATTTCATGGCCAGCCTTCAGTTAGTTTTTTTTTTATTCTTAGTCATTGTTAAAAGAAAAAACCTGCACTGCACTGTTCTGCACAAAAGCCTCCAAGCTGCTGAAACCAGGATTCACATTTTACATTCTTTGCATATAATTTATAAAGAATCTGCTTTAGTGCTGTTTTGATGGCTCTTAAAAGTCAATAGACATGTTTTACACGACACACTAAATTTATATCAGTGAACAACCCACATCATTATAGTCCATATCTTAATATTTTATTCATCATATACCTGTAATTAATTTCAACATCTGATTTTATATATTTAACTTCAAATTCAAATTAATTTATATAGCGCATTTTATCAATGAAGCTTTGTCTCATAGCAGCTTTGAGCAAGCCTAAAGTGACAGTGGCAAGCAGAATCTCCTTAAATGTTATAAGGAAGAAACCTTGGGAGGACCTAATAAGTTTATAGCAATTGTTTAATTAAACTGAAGCTAAATGAAAAAATAAAAAGAAGAGAACATAATTAAATATAATAAATTAAAGTAAATATAATAACATATAGATTCAGATAAATTAAAGATAATACAATATTGTGAATAGTATAATAAAATAGAGAATATAAAACTACAGAATTAGACAATAGTATATATAAAGAAAATATTAAATATGTTAACAAAGAGAATATGTATATTGCCATTAATTAGTTCAGTAGACAGAGTCACTGTAGGATCTCGTGTAATTAGCAAGAAAGTTTTCTTAGCATGGCATGCTCAGTCAACCGCAGGAGAGGACGGGGGTGTTATTGCCCTCTGATGTGTTTTGAGTAATGGTATGAGGACTGGAACTGATGATGAAAGAACAGCTTTAATGGTGCCAGAACTGGTAAAAGAAAACAGAATCATGAGACTCTGGCAGCACTAATTATAACCGCTAGAAAGGGAGGAGCCAGAAGGTAACACAGCCAAGGTGGATCACAGGAAACATCAGCAACCCATCTCCCCACTAAATAACAAATCTGAGTGATAACACATGAGAGGCAAGAAGAGAGCAACCTGACATCCAGTGCTCTTTGATTATTGAACCCCTGACTTTGCTCTTAGTCTAAAGCAAGGATGAACAACTAGGGGGAAAAAAGGACTGAAACCCAGCTCAGCTGGACAGTCCTGCCAGACACTCCCAGCAAAGGCATCAAAGACACCAGGCAGGTAAAAGATTACCACACATTCCGAATCAAAGCCACACAACCTTGTCTATAATCTAACCAGAAGTATGGGTAAATAAGTATGTACTTAGTCTAGACCTGAGAATTGGGAGTGCGTCAGAATCCTGAACAAAAGTTATTCCATAGCTGGGGGGGGCCATGTCCGAGAATGCCTTTCCCCCTGCTGTGACTTTTTAAATTCTAGGAACCTGCACCTTGTGAACAAAGTAGATGGAATGTAAAATTCTATTAGTTCTCTCAGATATTGTAAGGACAGGCCATGTCGAGCTTTACATATATTATATATTGTATATAATATATATATTCCAAGAAGTATTTTGTAGTCAATGCAAAATCTAACTGGTAGCCAGTGGGGAGCAGAGTATGTGTGTTTATGGATATACTAAAGCATCCAGTCAGTAGAGTGTTATACTAATTCAACCTCAAGGTAATAAACACATGCACCAGTATCTCAGCATCTATAATGAGAGTATATTTCTAAGTTGAGCAATATAATGTTGTTGAAAGAAGGCAATTCTAGAAATGTTGCTAATGTGCACATCAAAGGTGAGGTCTGAATCAAACGTGACACCTAAGATTTTTACAAACTGACTGGGCATTATGGAATAGTCATTAAGATTTAGGATAGTTGTAGACAGCCTGTCTCTCACAGCCTTGGGTTCAACTATTAATGCTTCAGTTTTATGTGAGTTAAGTAAAGGGAAATTAAATGACATCCAGTCTTTTGTTTGGTTTATACAATCCTCAATATTGTTGAAACGGCTAGTAAACAGCTTTTTCTAAAATCTTGGAGAGAAAAAATCTTGGACATAATAATCTTAGAGAGGAAAGGTAGATTGGTAGAATTGGTCTATAAGTAACACTTTTTTATTAACACTTTATCCAGCAACAAAAGTGGGATTGAGACAAGATGAATATCTTCCACAACAGTGGCAGGGGGTTGTATGTTTCTCACCACTGAGTGCATCAATTTAGAAATTGCAATGTCTGGGTCTTTGGACATCAGATACCACTTTTTCTGTGTTCTGCCAGAACTGCACACACAGGTTGCTGCTGCTCAAGGAACGTTTCTACCATATCGTATGCAGACTTACAACGAGTGGGTTCATAATGTATGAGTTTATGTTCTGGGAGTGCAAGGTCTCTTTGCTTGGTAAAGCTTTGGTGATCTGATGAAGGCAGATATGGTTTTGCGAAGCCTTGACAGTGCTGCAGATACTCTGTCAATACTTTTTATTGTTGGAAGCATTGTCTGCTGTGATGCCTGCCATTCTGAAAATATCAAGGTTCCATTACTCTTCAATCTTCTCCTTAAAGGCCTCCATTAAGCTGTCAGCTGTGTGTTCTGTATTCAGGCCGCAACAACCTAAACACTGGGAGTTCATCTCCCATGACTTGGTTATGTACTGCATAGTAATAGACATGATTGTGTCTGCAGCTCTGCTTGTCTAAAGATAAGTCGTGCAAGGATAGAAGTATTTCTGTTTGATACACTGGGTTATGAGCTTTCTAGTTTCATTGTAGGTTTTGGGGATCTCTGTGTAAATGAAATAATTTCTAGTGGGTAGCTCATATCTGGGCTTGAAGTGTTCAGGGATTAGTTTGAATACAAACTGTTCCACAGTGTATTGGGAACTTGATCCATGCTTATAAATTCAGCAAATGCCCCATCTAGTCCCCTTGTGAGTTTTTGTCATATTTTATGTGCCTTTGAAATGCTTCGGATATGCTCTGTTTGTGTTTGCCTACTTTGTGCCTGTCTCTCCTGCTCAACATCCTCCTCATGTTGATGACGTGAAAAGACAATTAGGAGATTTTGGTTTTCAGTTCAGTGTGGATTCCTTGTTTTAAACAACAGGCCTGGTAGGTTATTAATAAACACAGCTGAAGTAGCAGACATTATAGAATGTTTGGTGTGATAACAAGGCTGTAGGCAGATATTACTATTATTTAGTTTGACTAGAAAGTGCAGTTCCTGCAGAAACTGCGAGTGTGTTGCGTGCCCCTGTGACGTGCATCAGGGACTGAGTATGTAGGTCGAAAGCCAACTGTAGTCACTGTAGTCACCTCAGGGTGCACACAGGACCAATCCTGCTGAACTACAAAACGTTAGGTCTAAAACTGACTGAGTTACATTCAATGACCTTCCAGAGGCCCCAGTGACCTCAAGGACAGCAAAAGCATGACATGTCACCTCAGATGCACCCGGTATGAAGCCTGCCGAATTTCGTTGCTGTACATTGAAAATCAACTGAGTTATGGTCAATGACTTGCCAGGGGCCCAGTGCAAGAAAATCCCATGCAAGTGAATGGGAATTTTTTTCGCACAAATGCGAGTGTAGCGTGCGAATGCAACAACATTTCTCTTCGCTATGAACAAGCACACTTCTCCGGAACATGCCGGACGTTTTGGTGTTTGTCCCGTGTCGATATCTCGAAAACTGTAGGAGGAGATGCGTACCGAACATCACGTGGAAAAATAAAAATAAAATTCAAAGAACAATAGTGTGTTATTATGTAGCTCATATACTAAGAGATGGTGATCAGAGATCGAAATATTTTGTGGGAAAACAACAAGGTTATCTGTACTGATACCAAATGTTAATATTAGATCTAAGATATGATTACAGTGGTGAGTCAGCCCCATCACATTCTGAGTGATACCCATGGATTCTAAAATTGGCTCAAATGCAATTTTAAGTGGATCTTGCTCTTTTCAAAGTGAATATTAAAATCACCTATAATGAAAACCTTATTGGTTGAAAGCACTAAGAACATTAGTAAATTCCTGAAGAAATTCTGTATAAGCACCCAGAGGGAAGTAAATAGTCAAAAGCTGAAAAAAAAAGTATGATTTTGCAGGCATATCCCTCAGGTTTAGGAGATCCTCAAAGTGCAGTGCCTGACAAAGTCTTGTCATAAGGACATAGTAACTTAAAATGATATATAACCTTATTTGTAATCAATCAATTGTGACAACAAATGGTTCACTTTAATGTCAAGGGCTTTCATATTAATACAGTGGTGCTTGAAAGTTTGTGAACCCTTTAGAACCCATATTTATTTCTGCATAAATATGACCTAAAACATCATCAGATTTTCAGAAGTCCTAAAAGTAGATAAAGAGAACTCAGTTAAACAAATGAGACAAAAATGTTACACTTGGTTATTTAATTATTGAGGAAAATGATCCAATATTATATACTAATGAGTTGCAAAAGTATGTGAACCTCTAGGTTTATCAGTTAATTTGAAGGTGAAATTAGAGTAAGGTGTTTTCAATCAATGGGATGACAATCAGGTGCGAGTGGGCACCTTGTTTTATTTAAAGAACAGGGATCTATCAAAGTCTGCTCTTCACAACATCAGAAGAACACTGAACAACAATGGTGTGCCTGGCAGGGTTGCAAGGAGAAAGCCACTGCTCTCCAAAAAGAACATTGCTGCTTGTCTGCAGTTTGCTAAAGATCATGTGGACGAGCCAGAAGGCTATTGAAAGAATGTTTTGTGGACGGATGAGACCAAAATAGAACTTTGTGGTTTAAAAGAAAACACTGCATTCCTGCATAAGAACCTTATCCCATCTGTAAAACATGGTGGTGGTAGTATCATGGTTTGGGCCTGTTCTGCTGCATCTGGGCCAGGACGGCTTGCCATCATTGATTGAACAATGAATTCTGAATTACATCAGAGAATTCTAAAGGAAAATGTCAGGACATCTGTCCATGAACTGAATCTTAAGAGAAGATGGGTCTTGCAGCAAGACAATGCACACACAAGCACACAAGTCGTTCTACCAAAGAATGGTTAAAGAAGAATAAAGTTAATGTTTTGGAATGGCCAAGTCAAAGTCCTTAATCCAATCGTTGTGGAAGGACCTGAAGCGGGCAGTTAATGTGAGGAAACCCACCAACATCCCAGAGCTGAAGCTGTTCTGTATGGAGGAATGGGCTAAAATTCCTCCAAGCCGGTGTGCAGGACTGATCAACAGCTACAGGAAACGTTTAGCTGCAGTTATTGCTGCACAGGGGGGGTCACACCAGATACTGAAAGCAAAGGTTCACATACTTTTCCCACTCACTCATATGTAATTTTGGATCATTTTCCTCAATAAATAAATGACCAAGTTTAATATTTTTGTGTCATTTGTATAACTGGGTTCTCTTTATCTGCTTTTGTTAGACAAGAAAATCGTGTCGCATTTGCCAAGGCCCAAGCTTGCAGAAAGGCTGGTTAGTGGAAAAGTTGCAGATGGTTGATTTTTCTGATTAGTAATCCATTGAACTGCCTCCCAATCACCGCAAATACTGCAGAAGACCTGTTGGAACCCGCATGGACCCAAGATTCACCCAGAAAACAGTCAGGTTTGGTGGAGGAAAAATCGTGGTTTGGGGTTACATCCAGTATGGGGGTGTTTGAGAGCTCTGCAGAGTGGATGGCAACATCAACAGCCTGAAGTATCAAGACATTCTTGCTGCCCATTGCATTCCAAACCACAAGAGAAGCTAAATTCTGCAGCAAGATGGCGCTCCTTCTCATACTTCAGCCTCCACATCAAAGGTCCTGAAAGCAAAGACGAAGATCAAGCCATCTACTGAAGCTTCCCCGAGCTAGCCAAGCTCTAAAAGTTTCCCTCACCTCTGGCATCCACCACCAAGCTTTTGACAACAACTATAAGCAGCCGCTTCCACAATTGAGGTCTTTAACAGGGCCCATTCAGCCTCCAAGTCCCCTACCTCCTCCGGCAGTTTCCCCGCCATCTGATCCAACTCACTACCAGATGGATCAGTTGACAGCTCAGCCCCTCTCTTCACCCTAGTGTCCAGAACATACGGCCACAGGTCAGAAGACATGACCACAAAGTTGATCAGTCACCACTGGCCCAAGGTGCTCTGGTACCAGGTACAGTTACGAGCGACCTTGTGTTCGAACATGGTATTTGTTATGGACAAACCATGACTAGCACAGAAGTCCAATAACATCTCACCGCTCGGATTCAGATCAGGCAAGCTGTTCCTCCCAGTCACCCCTCTCCAGGTTTCCCAGTCATTGTCAACGTGAGCATTGAAATCCCCCAGAAAAGTTATAGAGTCAGTGCTTGGAATCCTCTCCAGAACTCCACCCACTAACTCCAGGAAGGCCGAATACTCTGAACTGCTGTTGGGTGCATATGCACAAACGAGTCAAAGTTTTCCTCCCTTCAATCTGAAGACGCATTGAGCTGACCCTCTTACTTACCTGCCTGGCACTTCTCACCCTGTACAACTCCTGAGAAGGAGAGAGTCCATCCCCTGTCAAGGAGTCTAGTTCCAGAGCCCACACTGTGCATAGTGGTGAGCCCAACTATATCTACAGTGGAGTAAAAAAGCATTTAGTCAGCCACTGATTGTGCAAGTTCTCCTACTTAGAAAGATGAGAGGGGTCTGTAATTGTCATCATAGGTACACTTCAACTATGAGAGACAAAATGAGAAAAAATTCAGGAAATCACATTGTAGGACTTTTTTTTAAAGAATTTAATTGTAAATCATGGTGGAAAATAAGTATTTGGTCACCCACAAACAAGCAAGATTTTTGGCTCTCACAGACCTGTAATTTCTTCTTTTAAGAAGCTCTCTGTCCTCCACTCGTTTTACCTGTATTAATGGCACCTGTTTGACCTTCGTTATCTGTAGTTTGTAAAAAAAAGACACCTGTCCACAGATTCAAAACAGTCAGACTAAAACTCAACCCATGGCCCAAGACCAAAGAGCTGTCGAAGGACACCAGGAAAAAATTGTAGACCTGCACCAGCACCAGGCTGGGAAGAGTGAATCTACAATAGGCAAGCAGGTTGGTGTGCATAAATCAACCTGTGGGAGCAATTGTAAGAAAATGGAAGAAAGAATTACAAGACCATTGATAATCTCCCTCGATCTGGGGCCCCCACCCGCAAGATCTCATCCCGTGGGGTCAAAATGATCACGAGAACGGTGAGCAAAAATCCCAGAACTACAGTGAGGGACCTGATGAATGATCTGCAGAGAGCTGGGACCAAAGTAACAAAACTACCATCAGTAACACACTACGCCGAGAGGGACTCAGATCCTGCAGTGCCAGGCGTGTCCCTCTGCTTAAGCCAGTACATGTCCAGGCCCGTCTGAAGTTTGCCAGAGAGCATATGGATGATCCAGAAGAGGATTGGGAGAATATCATGTGGTCAGATGAAACCAAAATAAAACTTTTTGGTAAAAACTCAACTCATCGTGTTTGGAGGAAGAAGAATGCTGAGTTGCATCCCAAGAACACCATACCTACTGTGAAGCATGGGGGTGGAAACATCATGCTTTAAGGCTGTTGTTCTGCAGTGGGGACAGGACGACTGATCCGTGTAATGGAAAGAATGAAAGGGGCCATGTATCATGAGATTTTAAGCCAAAACCTCCTTCCACCAGTGAGAGCATTGAAGATGGAACGTGGCTGGGTCTTCCAGCATGACAATGATCCCAAACATACCGCTCGGGCAACGAAGGAGTGGCTTCGTAAAAAGCATTTCAAGGTCCTGGAGTGGCCTAGCCAGTCTCCAGACCTCAACCCCATAGAAAATTTGTGGAGGAAGTTGAAAATTACAGACCTCTCTCATCTTTCTAAGTAGGAGAACTTACACAATTAGTGGCTGACTAAATACATTTTAACCTCACTGTAGCTGGTATCTCTCAACCTCCTGCAACAGCTCTAGATCCTCACCCACCCACACACCCACACACCCACACACACACCCACACACACACACCCAGTGAAGTTATGATCCATGTGCCATGAGTCAGTTTCTGTTGCAAAGGCCCATTCCACCAGGGGTCCATTCCTCCAGGGGCCCCCTCCACCCATACCTTGTACCCAATGGGCATTGCACCGCACCCGTACTCTGTATCTTGTGGGTGGTTTATCCACATGATCCACCCTACTGGGAGCTCACAGCCCCCGACGACATAGCCCTGGAGATCATTATACCACGCAAGCCCTTCTGCCACGACAAGACCCCGATCCAGGAAAGGAATGTCCATTTTATCTATTTTTATTATTAACTGTGAAAACATACTAATAATTCCAGATTTTGCAGACATGGTAAAGTAAAGCAAGTGGGCGAAATGCACATTTAAAGTCATAATGTCAGACGATTCAAAATAAAACAGGTGAATTGACTGAATACTAAACAGTGTCCAGAGCAGAGCAGTAACTTGTTTTTCCCTGTAGCCAATAGGAGTGCAGTTTTTATTTAAGCATGTACTGTAGAGAAAGGATTGATTTATGCTGTTTGAATGGATTGTTGGTATTCATTAATGATTTTAAAAAGTCCCGTTCATAATTAACATTACCTCAGATGCATTGGTCTTGACAACAATTTCTGAGTCTACCTTACCCAAGACACCAAGACAATACTGAGTCACAGTATACAACACCTATCACAGTTAAAATTAATACTAATGATGGCGGAAGAATAACTAAACATGCCACACTAGGTACAGAAAACCAGCGCAGCAGAGGCCATATTAAAAATAGTGAATGAATGAAAACTACTCATCTTTGGTTGTGGCTGTGGAATACCGATTGAATTCCTCGGATGCTGCAGCTGGTAGTCAAATAGCATTCTTAATTCTTATGATGAAGACATCAATGGGAAGTCCCAGTCAATACTTAGAAACTTGGAAACTTGTCATACATACTCAGATCGAGACACACTAGCACAATCAATTAACCTAATGCATGTCTTTGGACTGTCTGAGAAAATCAGAGCTCATGGAATAAATGGGGTGGACATAAACTCCACGCACTTGAAGTACGAGGTCAGGATTGAACCGGGGATGCTGGAGCTGTGAGGCCACCTTGCTTATCGCTGCTCCACCATGTTGCCTGTAAAAAACTAAAATATGAAATATAAATCTAAAATATCTTAAATTACTAATGATTGATACTGTTTTTATACCAAATCATGATTATAATCACCTGTTGACATTACCTGTTTGAAATCACATCATTTAATTTTTATTTTACCTCATTACTAGCCCTAAATTGCCCCCGTCCCATCTGTTTTGGAATGTGTTGCAGGCCTGAAATTCAGGAATGGATTTTTATTAACAAATGAAATGAAATTGACGAGATAAAAACTTGAAATATCTTTGATTCATACTATCTGCAATGAAATAAAAGTCAAAGGAAATGTAAGGAACACTGCAATATTTATTATTTGCATTTTCCGTTTCATCCCTACTTTTTCTGATTTGGGGTTATACAAATAAACGCTGAGTCAGAGCTGAGTCTTTACACATAATCGTTCACTGTTAATCGACGGAGTTAAACAAGAATGACCTTTAAACCTCATATTCATGTTGTGCTGCACACTAACTACCTAATGTAACAGTTTTGTGCGTTAAAAATATTAATACAGAATCCAGTTGTTGCAAAGCAGTCATAGTCATAGTCCTAGTTCTGCTTATATAGATGTTTTTTTCAAAGGCTTCTTTACTGTTGTTAGTGTGTAACTGGTGTTACTGTTGGTGGTGGTGTTTTGTCTGGTTCATAATGAGAAGTACCACACAGAATTTCATTGTACTATGACATATAAAGTCATTATATATAGTGTATTCTTCTTGGTATTGATATACATTAAAAATAAGCTAGAAATCCACTAATAGCCATTATGTATGGCATGTGTCAACTAGCATGCGTTGTCTGATAGTAAAATACTTTTTTCCAGCTTCCTTCACTCATTTAAAAGTTTAATGTTTAAATCAGCAAAATCCGTTGTCATGATTTGATTTCCCTGGAAGAATGATATGAGTGGAACAGTGTTTGTATTCACTGTACAGGCTATGTGCACATGTTGCCTATTGTGATACTGTTATAGCTAGTTCATTCCATTGACTTTTAGAATAGTGAGTACCCTGTCTAGTTCCTATTGTGACAAATAAAATTCTTCAACTTGAGTTAATTTGCTGTTCCATGCAGGAGCCTCAACATTCAGTCATACAGAGTCCATACAGAATTCAGCATAAAGTTATGAGTGCACCAAGCTCTAAACAGCGGCGAATCTGCTGGGAAGCAAGAGATAAGCTTTGGAATTGCCTGGACCACAACCAAGACAACATGAACACCTGCACGAAATATCAAAATGAATTTGAGGCCAACTGTCCTGCTCAGTGGGTATGACTGTAGATAATCTGTTTGGTTCTCTTGTGTGTTTGTTTTCTGAGACAGTAGTAGTAAGAGTTTTGTGAAATATTCTGTTTTTAAATTCTAGATACTCTGTCTATATAAAATATTTGTACCCCTTTGAAATAGTTACTGTCTTGTCTTACAACCTGAAATCAAAACTCACAAAACAGTAATTTTTTTCAATCCAAAAAGTTCGATCTTGGATTCATCTGATCATAATGACATCTGATCATTGCCACATAGCATTAGAGTCTTCCAAGTGTTTTTGGGAAAGCATAAATGAGACTCATCATGGCACTTTTTCAGCAATTACTTTCTTTTTTTTTTGCTACCCTGCCATGCAGGCCAGCTTTATTTGAAGTTTGTGAGATTGTTATCACAGAATGACTAGTCTCAGCCATAAAGACTTGTAAGTCCATTAAAGTTGTCATTGGCCTTTTGGTAGCTTCCCTGATTAGTATCATCTTGGCTTGTTCATCTAGTTTGGAAGGTCGACCCAATCTTGGCAAGATGTTGGTGGTGTCATCTACTCTCCACTTCTTGATAATTAGCCTGGAGTGCAAGGTGATTGGTTGTACCTGAGCAGGTTTATAATGGTTACGCCAAAGGGCTGATGTAATTATCCAAACCAAGTATATTACTAATAAAATTACAATAATTTATCAAACATTTTAAAGTGATATTTTCATTTTGATTAGGAGTGTTATAATGTGTAAATACAGTTGGAAATGTTAGTTTTCATTTTCATGGTAGAATTGTAGGATTTCAGTGGGGTATGATTTTCTATAGGCAGGTGTAGGCTACTATACTGAAAGTCAAAATTAATTTCTCAGGTTAAAACACCACTATATTAACTAAGCAAAATCATTGTAATCCCAACTAGCCATCTCTGACGATAAGAATTAAACAAACTAATTTTAAATTTACCTTCATCATTAACATACAATCATTGCTGTTTTCTCAGGGTTAAATGGACCCTTCGGATTAGTTTTTCATTCAACTGTCTGAGATTTGTGAGATATATATATATCCCTTCTGGTGTTCCCTGAATCAGCTGGGTATTATGTTTGCAAGAATAGTCTTTAACGGTCCACTGAAACTGTTGTTTTGGACCTTGCTAGTCCAAGAGCTAGCACAGACTAACATTGTAAGCTGGTTAACGTCAGATGATGCTGCCTCACTTACAGAATTGAGAGAAAATTTTATATTATTATTTTTTTAGGTATTTAATAATGTTTCAAAATTAACTATGGTTACATACTCAAACTAAGAGGTCCTGCCTACTGTCGTCATAGTGCTTTATAGGTTTTATTTGTGAAACGCCTATTTTTACAGCAAGAGTCAGTTTGACTGTGGTATGCATTGACCAACTTTATTCCTTTTTTAATGCATCAGATATACAAGGGCATATCTTGTTTGGAGCATATTTTGCTGATAATTACTTGAAACAAACTGTCAAACTATCAACACTAACAACAGACAAAACAAGCATATAAGAGTTATGTTTTAATTACAGGTAAAGTACTTCAACAAAAGAAGGGATTTCCTGAAATACAGGGAGAGGATTGAGACTGAAGGATTTGAACCTGCTGAGGACACACCAAAATAAGTTGGCAATTAAAATAAACTTTACAATGACTCATAACTGCAGCTGGAATACTTGTTTGCTTTCACTGCCAATTATAAACTATATAGACAAACGTTTGTGGACACCTATGTATATATTATCAATGTATTGCAAGTGAGTCTTGCTGAAATGGAATAGTTCATTAATTAGAAGGGGTGTTCACAAACTTTTGTCTACAGAGTGCATGTTTGTGGTTTTTAACAATGAACAATAATAATGTTTCATGGAAATCATGTGAAATGGCAAATAAACATCAAATGATCAGAAACTTTGATGGACATACTACATGATTAAACATTGTACTTAATATTTAAAGTGAGTTTTTGCTCTTTTGTAAGTGTAACAGCTGTTTGCAGTAGAATAATAAGATTATGGAACCAAATACTGGAACCAAATACCAAACACTGTCGAGCTTACCCTGTGGTAGCAGGGTAACTAACAATGTTTAATCAGGCTTAACCAATAAAAAGTGAAACTACATCAGAAGACAATCTGCAGTATTGTAATAGTCAGTAAGTAAACAAACTGGTAACAAATTCTGTTTACATTTGTTGTCATTTACAGCTTAAAATCATAATGTGAAACCAAATTACAGAGAAAATGTGGTTAATGTCAGTAGAAAATTTGAAGGCATGGTGATGTTTTTTTTTTGCTGCCTTTGTTAAGTGGCTTAAAGTGGACAATTCAAAATGTCCTTTCTGTCAGACAAAACTGCTGTTCTAAAATAAATCTTTCACCCTCTTCTGACTACAAGCTTCCAGTAGCGTTTCTCATTGCTGCCCATGCTGGGAATTCGGTCAGTTGGAAAAGTGGAATGCCCCATGTTGTTATAGCCACCATGACCACCATAACTCCAATTATATTTACCCCAAAACCAGCCTTAACCTGAAAAAAATCCACAGCCATGCACACAAAAGATACAGAAAAACATTGAATGCAGCATTTGTTAGATAAATGTAATGTAACCACATTGGTTTAAGGCATAAAATGTACATTCAAACTCGTACATTTGATTAATATTTGACTCTTGGCATGTCATTAAAGACAAAAACAGCTGCTAAAGTCTCACCATGTCGCTGATCTGCACATGTCCATAACTAAAAACAATGGCATTTGGAGGGTTTCCAACAGGCAGCATGACTCCAAAAGACACACACATAGTGGCTGGGATGAGAGTGTGCAAAGGGTTTATCTTCAAAGTCTCCGACTGAAAGAGCAGAAGAACAGAGAGGATATTTAAAACAAAATGTATATCCATTGTTTATATACACTCTGTAAATCTACAATAATGTAAATTTAATGAATCTGCTGCAGACCTTCAGGACATCCAAATTGTAATAAGGTTTATGTTCCGACAAATACATCACAAGTTGAATGTATTATAAACCGAAAAGTTTAAAATAGCCTATATTGTATTATAGCATGATTATACCTTAAACATGCTTAAAACACATATATTAACCTACAGTTGGATAAAATCATTAACACAAGGCTTATTTTAAAGTGTTGAATATTGTTACGGGGGGCCTGGGGGCACACCGGAAAAAAAAGGAGATAACGGACCCAAGTGCAGGGGGCTCCGTACAAAAGGGCAGGAAAACGAAAGGAACAAACGGGTAAACCCCCGGGTGCATGAGGGAGCTGCTGAAGACAGTCAGCAACGGGATTCAAAACCAGAGTCTCAGTCTCTGGCGAGAACGTTACCACCGCACCACGGATCCTGTGAACAGACACGAACAGAAATGGCAATAAGCCTACGGGCAAACAAAGGAATCGCTTCCTGGCGAACTCAGACTAAAGGGGGTTATCATAAATGTCGACGTAGAGGGGAACGAGGAAAGCAAAGAACGGGAGGTGACCCGTTAAGGCTCTAAACAGAGCGAGGGAAAACGGAGCGCGAACGGCGCTCTAAAAAAATGAATGAACACTGTGTGTGTGCCTGAGAACAGCGCTCTGCGTGTGTGGCTGGAGCGCTATGTGTGTGCGTAGGAGCAGCGCTCTGCGTGTGTGGCTGGAGCGCTATGTGTGTGTGCATTGAAGCAGCGCTCTGCGTGTGTGGCTGGAGCGCTATGAGTGTGCATAGGAGCAGCTGGAGCGCTCGACTGCGCATGTGCCGGGGTTTTCTCGGGCCAAGCGTGGCCGGAGGGATCAGCGCGTCTCTCGAACGCGAAATAAATGCGATAAAGCCCGGGGGAAGAGAGGAAATACTCGTCCCGGGATACAGCAAACATAGGACAAAGCCGGAGACTGAGGGACACGGGAACGGAGCTATCTGCGTCTACAGAAGAGACGGCCGAAGCGAGCGGAGGCCGCGGGCACCTCGGGCAGAGGAAAAGGAGGTTAGTGGCGTTACCCAACTTTCCCTCACCTAACCAAACTACGACCCTAACGGTTACCTCAAGTCTTTTGACTTTACGGGATCCCGCCTCCTGTGTGAGATGGGGCCACCACTTTCCTTGATCGGCAAAGCAGGAGGGTAAGGCCGAGCAAAACACTCCGAAAAGTTGCGTGTATGAGCAGATAGTGCATTAAAGGCCGGCTCTTTTTATAGGAGGCCGGCTGCGACGTCTAGCAACCCTGCGGCGGCCCCTGATGGCCCCAAGTTGGCAGAACGGTGCCTCCGAAAGTCACGGATGAGGGCCCGGTCCAGGGTGTGGCGTGCCGGGACCCACGAACGTTCCTCCGGCCCGCGACCCTCCCAGTCCACCAAGTACTGGGTGCTACCTTGAACCTGGCGGGAGTCCAGCAACCGACTGACCAGAAAGGCCGGGGACCCCTGGACAACCCGGGGAGGAAGAGGAGGAGGAGGAGGAGGAGGCCTGAATGGGACTAGGGTCTGGCAGAGGTAGGGCTTGAGCTGGGAAGTGTGGAACGTGGGGTGGATCTTCATGGAGGTGGGTAGGTCCAGTCGATAACTGACTGGGTTGACCCTGCGAAGCACCTTGAAGGGCCCCACGTATTTAGGAGCCAGCTTACCTGAGGATCCCTTCAGGGGGAGATCCCAAGCGGATAGCCAGACACGTTGTCCCGGGCGATAGGAGGGAGTGGGCCTGCACTTGCGATCAGCCTGTCGACTCATGGACTCCGCGCTACTTGTGAGGGCCGAGGAGAGGCTGGCCGTGGCCCCTACCAAGCGGCAGAAAGCCGTCCAAAAGTGGCTGACAAACTGGGGACCGCGATCAGACAGCAGGTCCCGGGGAAACCCGTGAACTCGAGCAACGTGCCGGAGGATGAGGTCCGCCGTCTCCCTGGCAGAGGGCAATTTGGGCAATGCCACGAGCTTGCACTCCTTGGAAAACCGGTCTACTGCCACGAGGATGACCGTGCTGCCCTTAGATGGGGGCAAGCCTGTGACAAAGTCCAGGGAGACGTGCGACCACGGACAAGTGGGGACGGGAAGAGGCTGAAGAAGGCCAGGGGGCCTCCTGTGGGGGGTTTTGTTGCGGGCACAAACCTCACAGGAGGCCACAAACTGCCTGATCTCGTCCTCCATGCGTAGCCACCAGAAACTCTGTTGGAGGAGCTTGTAGGTGGCCGTGCGGCCAGAATGCGCCACGAACGACGCCTTGTGCCCCCAGCGCATCACTCGGGAGCGAGCGGAGGCAGGGACGAACCTGCGACCCGGGGGGCCGTTACCGGGGTCAGGTTCGCGACGAAGGGGCTTAGTGAACACAACGTAGATGGCCCAGGTGAGAGCTGCGACCACCCGAGGGGCCGGGAGTATGGGATCCTGGATGAGGGTGGAGTCTGAATGATCCCACTGGCTGGATAAGGCGTCGGGCTTGACATTCTTGGAGCCCGGCCGGAAGGTGTCCGTAAAATCGAACCTGGCGAAGAACAGCGACCAACGAGCCTGGCAGGCGTTAAGCCTTGTTGGATATACGCCAGGTTCTTATGGTCCGTCCACACCAGGAACGGAGTTTTGGCACCTTCCAGCCAGTGCCGCCACTCCTCTAGTGCCAGCTTCACGGCCAAGAGTTCCCGGTCCCCAATGGGGTAGTTGCGCTCGGCGGAGGACAGACGTCGTGAGAAGTAGCTTACGGTCTGGCCCGGTGTGCTGAGAAAGGACGGCCCCCACGCCAACATCGGACGCGTCCAACTCGACAATAAACGGTTCCTCAGGATCAGGAAACCTGAGGACCAGGGGGTTAATGAGCCGGTCTTTGATGGCCTGGAATGCTCGGTCGGCCCCCGGAGTCCAGCGGAAAGGGCCCGGGGTCTTGCGCGTGAGGGCGGTCAGAGGGGCAGCAAGAGTTCCAAAGTTCCGCACGAACCGCCGTAAAAAGTTCGTGAAGCCCAGGAACCACTGGACAAGCCGGAGGGAGGTGGGTTGTGGCCAGTCTTGACCGGGTCCATTCGCAGCGACCCCTGAGACACAATGAACCCCAAGAAGGCCACCGAGGAAGTGTGGAAAACCGACTTTTCAAGTTTTACGTACAGTCGGTTTTCCAGGAGTAGCTGCAAAACCCAGCGGACGTGACCGATGTGTTCCTCGAGCGTTCGGCTAAGATAAGGATATCGTCGAGGTAGACGAACACGTATTGGTCCAGGGCCTCCTGGAGCACGTCATTGATGAACCGTTGGAAGACAGCCGGGGCATTCATCAGTTCAAAGGGCATCACCCTGTATTCGTAAAGCCCTGTGGGTGTCAAAAAGGCTGTCTTCCATTCGCCCCCCTGCCGGATGCGGATGAGGTTGTAAGCACTCCGGAGGTCCAGCTTGGTGAAGATGCTGGCCCCCTGAAGCGCCTCGAACGCCGTCGCCATGAGGGGCAGGGGGTAACGGTCCTTGACAGTGATCGCATTGAGGCCCCGGTAATCGATACACGGGTGCAGGGAGCTCTCCTTCTTGGCGACAAAGAAGAAGCCTGCCCCACCCTGGCGAGGAGGATGGCCGGATAAAGCCCTGCTGGAGCGCCTCAGCGATGTACTGCCGCAAGGGCTCCTGTTCCGTGCGGCTCAGGGAAAAGAGGCGTCCCCGGGGAGGAACTGCACCCGGCAGGAGGTTAATAGCGCAGTCGTATTCCCTGTGTGGCGAAAGGATCTGAGCCGCGCCTTTGCTGAATACCACCCCTAGATCCCTGTAGGGTTCGGGGACGGTTGATAAATCGGGGACAACCTGCCAAACCCGGGGATGGGGGGTGGATCGAGGGATTAGGCAGGACTCCCGGCATCGAGGGGATCAAGTGTAAATAGACCGGGTTTGCCAGTCGATCCGTGGGTTGTGGAGTCGCAACCACGGATAGCCCAGGACGAGCTGGAGATTGGGCGTGCGAGTAACGTGGAAGACAATTCTCTCCGAATGAGGAACCATCTCCAAAGTGACGGGTAGGGTCCTGTGTGTAACAGGTCCCCTACCCAGGATCCGGCCGTTAAAAGCCCTGAGCGGCTGATGGCTGGGGAGGACCTCAACGTGAAGACGTAAATGCTGCGCAAGGGCCTCATCAATAAAGTCGCCCTCAGCCCCGGAATCAACATAGGCGGAGAGGTGGGCCCGACCACCTTCCTCCTGACAAAGAACGACCAGGAGGGTGAAGCCTGACAGGGGGCGGGTGGATAGGCCTAGGCGATGGTAGTGGCGAGACTATAGAGGTCGTCAAGCGAGGCCGGGGGATCCCGAACGGCCAGCTCACCCTTCATAGTCTCGCTAAGCCCCCGTTCATAGCTGGAAATGAGGACTGCCTCATTCCAGCCACTCTCCGCAGCCAGGGTTTGGAACTCCACGGTGTACTCAGCCACCGACCTGGCACCCTGCGTGAGTCGCGCCAAGCGAGACGCCGTGTTGCAGCACCCCAGAGGGTGAAAAAAGGTCCCCTTGAGGGCCTCAGGAAAGGCCATCTCATCCTCACAGGCGGAGGACCCAGCCTCCCACTGCGCTGTGGCCCAGGCCAGAGCCCGGCCTGAGAGGAGGGAGATGATATAAGCCACGCGGGATTGTGGCGTGGGGAATTGGGACGACCGCAGCTCAAAAATGAGCGAACACTGCATTAAAAAACCCCTGCAGCGCTTCAGGTGACGGGGGAATCCCCCGCGGGGTGAGGAGGAAGAGGCGGAGGTGGTGCAGGAGCAGGCGGGGGGTGACCACCTGGAAGCCGGAGAGCTTGGCGGAAAGCTCCTTGACTGCCTCAGTAACAACCTCAACCTGCTGGGTGAGGAGGGTTAGTTGCTGCTCATGGTGGCACGTGGTGCCCAAGGTGGCACCGTGGTGGCGGAGAACAGCAGCAGCTGGGGGTGGGGACCCCACTGGGTCCACACTGGGCGCCCCTGCTGGGTCCATACTGGGCGCACTATACTGTTACGGGGGGGCCTGGGGGCACACTGGGAAAAAAAGAAGATAACGGACCCAAGTGCAGGGGGCTCCGTACAAAAGGGCAGGAAAAAAAAGGGAACAAAGGGGTAAACCCCCGGGTGCGTGAGGGAGCTGCTGAAGACAGTCAGCAACGGGATTCGAAACCAGAGTCTCAGTCTCCGGGGGCGGGAACGTTACATGATACACTTCCACAAACATGTGTTGTGAAGAGCAGACTTTAATAGATCCCTGTTCTTTAAATAAAACAGGGTGCCCACTCACACCTGATTGGCATCCCATTGACTGAAAACACCTGACTCTAATTTCACCTTCAAATTAACTGCTAATCCTAGCGGTTCATATACTTTTGCCACTCACTAATATGTAATATTGGATCATTTTCCTCAAAAAATAAATGGCCAAGCATAATATTTTTGTGTCATTTGTTTAACTGGGTTCTCTTTATCTACTTTTAGGACTTGATGTTGTTTTAGGTCATATTTATGCAGAAATAGAGAAAATTCTACAAGGTTCTCAAACTTTCAAGCACCACTGTATGTACTAAGTCTGAGCTTTTGTGAGACTGACTTGTGATCCTATGTCTATACAGTTGTGTTCAAAATAATAGCCGTGTGTTTAACAACATGAGTTAAGCACAAAATCTTTATAGTAGGTTTTATGTCCATGCATCGGGAACATTGCATACTGTTTTCCAAATCAAAACATGAAGAGAAATGTATATAATTTGTAACTACTTTAGAGAAAATAATAAAAAATGACCATTGGGCTGTTCAAAAAAATAGCAGTGTGTCAAAAGGTGTATCTGTACTCCTTTTTTATGATTTAGCATTCCTGTGAATCACTAACCTAATATTTAGTTGAATAACCACAGTTTTTTAGAACTGCTTCACATCTGTGTTGCATAGAGTCAACCAACTTCTGGCACCTGTCAACTGGTATTTCAGCCCAGGATGCTTTGACTATATCCCACAATTCATTTGCATTTCTTGGTTTTGCCTCAGAAAACGAATTTTTTGATGTCACCTCCCCCACAAGTTTTCTATCGACTTTTTTAGTCCGGGGATTTGGCTGGAGGCACTCCATAACTTCAAATTTTGTTTTGGACTGGAACCAAGATTTGTTGCCTTGTTTACTGGGTGTGTTTTTTTTAGGGTCGTTAAATCTTGTTGAAAAAAACACCCATTTTCAAGGACATTTCCCTCCCTCTCAAAGCGTAAGGCAACAATGACCCTTGGTTTCAAGTCCCTTCTGATATATTGCAAACTTGGGTCATGATCCCTGGTATGCCGCGGTAATATGGCCTCAGCCACCCTAGTAGGAAGAAACATGCCCATATGATTTGAATGCCTTGCACCACCCCATGCCCTTCACTTTCACTGTCTTTTAGATGTTGTTACTGTGGCTTGAATTCAAGAGTTTTTTGGAGGTCGTCGTCCGACAAAACTGTCCTACGGCCCTTGGACCCAAAAAGAAACATTTTACTTTCATCAGTCCACAATATGTTTTCCCCATTTTTTCTTTGGGCCCAGTTGATGTGTTTTTGGGGGGGCAAATTTAATAAAAATTTAAATTTAATCCTCTTCCAGTACAATGGTTCCTTTTTTTTTAACATGGGACTTTTTGCGGGGACTTCTTGCTAAATAGATTAGTTCACACAGGCCCGTCCCTTCTAACTGTCACAAGTTTATGCCCAGGTAACTTGAGAATTGTCCTTTTGAATCATCCTGGAGCTGATTCAATTGACTGAGCCTTGGTCCATTCTGGCCTATTCTTTCTTTCGATCCATTTCGAATGGTAGTCTTTGTTGCGTTTTTTTGCTTTTCCACGTCTCTCTGGTTTTTGTGCTCTCCATTTTAAAGCATTTGGAGAATCATTTTGGTTGGCTGAACACCTTATTATTGTCCTGCCCACTTTATTTATAAGTTTTATTAAACCCTCTCTAATCAACTTTTTTAACAAGTTCGCTGTGCTTCCTTCTGAACAATGGTCTCAACGACCCCTATTTCCTCCGGCCCCTTTCAAGGAAGAAAATTGTACAGCATGTGCTGGCTTCAACAACCCTTAAATAAGGGCCACCTGATTTCAACCCCTGTTTTCCCTCAACAGAATGATTGTCCCTCCTCACTAATTGAACTCCACACTGCTATTATTTTGAACACACCCCTTTCAATTAATTATTCAAATACACAGACTCAATAGCATGTATATCATGAATGCTGAGACTGTTGGCTTTCTAAGAATCTACTGCACCAACTGGCAAATTGTTTGTCATGTGGTAATATAATTTATACCAAAAACAGTGATTAATCTGGTTAGTTATATTGGACTGCTATTATTTTGAACACAACTGTATATCCTATGATCCTTTGTCTTGGCTGAAATACAAGTCACGTGTCTCATACAAGTTTAAGCAAGTGCATGACTCCTACAAGTTTATGTGTGCCAAAGAATGACAAGTGCTGAGACAACTTTGTTCGGAGAACCACATTCAATGAGTTATGAGGTGGTCAAGTGTCAAAGTATGACATACTTCAGTTTGCATGTAGTGCACTACATGGGGAGTACAGAGCCATTTTAGGTTATTGGAGAGGTCCCAGAGCACAGCTCTGCCTAGTTCCAATACAAATTAAGCCTTTTTAGTTAGAAAATCAACAAAACTTGTAATTTGACAAGCAGTGTCCAGACCATTACCCAAGACTGTACATTAGAACCTGCAGTATTATGTGTCCATTTGTGGTGTCATCTTGGAAATGCATGTTTTACCAGGGCAGAAAGTATGGGCAGGAATACAGTGAGTGTGGCAGGGTTACTGGCGAACTCGGTCACAGCAGACACGAGCAGGCAGGCAAGCAGTGTAACAGCCCAAGTAGGCAGGCCACTCATTGGCTCCAGTTGTTGCCCAATCCACATGGAGAGTCCTGACACCTGTGTAGATCATCCACAATACATTTTCACACAGCATTTAATTTTCATGTGTTTTATGTTTTATGTACTTTATGTATTTAGGCAATGCTGACCTTGCACTTGCAATATCAGCGCAGCTTACAATAAAAACGACTCACTGTTGTAACCTTGGGTGGCAGGGTGATGCAGTGCTTAGCACAGCTACCTCACACCAAACACCCAGGCTTTAGTCCCAGTCTGGTTGCTCTGTGTGTGGAGTTTGCATGTTTTCCCTGTTTATACATGGGTTTTTTCCGGTATTTCGGTTTCTTCCCACATTCCGCAAACCTTGTTAGGTTAATTGGTATACGTTTAATCGGGCTACAATTGACTGGCACCGTGTCTACAGGTACTTCTTGCCTTGCACCTTGTGTTGCTAGTTATCCCCCCAAACTTCTACTGGACAACTAAGAGGGTATGGAAAGTGGTAATATGTAATGTGACCTCCGTTTGTTTGTAGCAGACATGTACAGCTACATTGTTCATTTTGTTATGCTAATAACATGGGACATGTTCTGGAAACAGCAAGGTTTATAGTTGTTACTTTGGTTATTATATCGCTACCATTGAAGTCTTTTCCTGGGCATCGTAGTGCTTTACCATTGTCACTTACAGTTATTAAGTATTGGTAGGATTTTGTGCCTTACCTTACATCCTGCTGCCAGTGCATACCCTGCTCCAACCAGAATCACAATTTCCCATGGCATCAATCTGAGAAAGTCTTTCCATGTGATCATGGGTGCCAAAGGGTCTGCTTCCTCATCCTCATTGTAACAGTTCTCTGCATGAGAATGAGCAACCTGAAGCAATGCACTACCAAAAACACCTGACTAATTACTAAAAATTCTTTGACTTAATTTAAATGTGACTTATTAAGAAAGACTGTTTTGGTGTTTAGAAGTATGTTAGATATGACCTTCTTTCCTCCCTGAGAATGCAGATGGCCCAGGCTTGCGTGCAGGTATGAGGAAGAGAAGGAAGCCAAGGAACACTGAGACTGTGGCATCTGTCCTGTAGCCTTTCCTGCAAGGCAGTATGGAATAAGACAAGTCACAGATTCTCAAGTCGTTTGTGACAATGTTTAGACCTAATTTAATTCATTTAATTTAACTTAGTTCCACTTAACTTCAAAATTACATAGGTGCTAATTTGCCTAGTATAGTGAAAACACTGTAGAAGTAGGCAGTTGTACTCAAATAGAAAGATTTGGGAAAATACAAAATTTTTACAAACTTCTCAAACAGGGATGTCCAGCCAGGGACAAATCCTGGTTCCCTTGTGAACCAAAGCAGAGTCATCAGAATGAAGAAGAGGCCTGTCATAACTTCAGGATAGCTGTTTGGCAAAAAAAGTAGTTTGGTAATAAATTGCAGGCAATTTAATATATTGATGTGTATGTTATACCTGTCAGTTCCCTAGTCTGTGATTTACCTTATGGGACCAAGCTTCTGGTACTCTTCATAGATGCGTTTTTCAGATCGAATCTCACGCTTGGTTTTGCATTTCTTACTCCAAGAACATGTCTCTCTGAAACTAAATGTTTTGGCAAAGCAGGTTTTACATATAAAACACAATTCATTGTTTCTTATCATGCTTTATTAAGCCATCACAAAATGTATTAGTTGCCTTCATCACTGTCAAAGTACAGCAACATACAATATCTCTATCTCTACACCTATATATGCTTTTCTTGATTTAATATTTGGTGACTATAAACAATTTCAAGCAACTAATCTATGTTCAAAGACACATTAAATATTTCTTACTTGCAACCAAGAAACAGGAAGTGAAGCCACAACCAAGTTAATATCAGCATAATAATAGCAACAGGCAGGCTGAAGATGAACCAAGTGCCAAAGTTGATGACCTTAGCGTCTGGGTACCGACTGAAAGAAAGTTAAACTGAGGTTGGAGTTTTCTTGTATCTAGATAGCACTTATAAATGGGTTATAAATGCAATACTTTGTTTATATAATTTAGGTAAAATGTTTGTATAGTGGGCAATGTGGTGGTGCGAGTAGTTAGCACAGTCACTGCACAGTCCCTGGTACTATCCTGACAACAGAATCTGCCTCTTTGGAATTTGAATATCCTCCCCTTGTTGGGGTACTCCAGTTTCCTCCCATATTCCAAATATGTGTTTGGTTAAATAGTATTGGTATAACCTTGCTCCTGTCATAGCCACTGATGCTGATGTGATGTTAAACAAAGAAACTAATGTTTGTAGTATTATGAGATTTTCATTATTTCTAAGGAAGTTTAATATGAACAGTAATAGGTAGGCTTTTTATAGATATATTTATAGACTTTTTATAGATATATTTCATGTTGGTTTATTATTTATAGATATATTTCATGTTGGTTATTTCATGTCTGCTCTTCACTAAGCACGCAAGTGAAGACTGAAAATGCAACTGGATATACATAAAAATAAATAAATAAATAAATAAAACAACTTTCCTTGTGTGTTCTGTTGATTTATCCATATCAGATCACTAACAGGTTCTGGTTGTGTTACGGTTCGCCATCTAAAAATTGTGACGAACCGTGAAAACTGAAAAAGAAGGGCTTGGGACCCAACTGCAGTTAGCTCCAGATGGTATTAATGAACTAAAATGAATAAAAGAAATAAAACAATAACAAATGAAATACAAATAAATGAATAACAAGAAAGAAGTGAGTCTCTGTGGGTGACAGATTTCACAGCCGCGCTAAAGCGAGGGAGATAGAGTAAGGCGGGGGTAGGAATTCCCCTGCTGCACGTCAGGTCTGGGGGAATTCCCCGCCGCACATCAACTCTGCAAAGCGCAGGCACAGATCGGCGCGCAACGCTGGGAAGACGCGAGGGCCGAAGTAGAAAGAGAGGGGAACGCGTTAGAAATAAAATGAGCGTTTAACAGCTCATCCTACACTATCTACTTCCCTACCGATTACCTCACGCTTCCCAGCGCTACGGGAACTGACCTCCTTTGAGAGGCCAGCTCGTCCTCTTTCCCTGAACAGAAAATAAAAACAAAAGAAAAGCGCGGAAAGCTCTATATAAAAGCAGGGAGACGGGTGAGGTCTCAAATACACGCAAAAACAGCCGGTAGGGCCTGTGACCAAGCATCTGCCCAGGTACCTCTCGCTTGCCAGACACGCTCAGGTTTGAGCGTCTGGCGTAGCGGGAGACCCTGGTAGGCAGGACAAGCCTCCAATCTGGGGCTGAAAGGGAGGGTGGGGCAGGTCATGGCCGGTCCGACGCCCATAGTTGGCTTAGTGACCACAGAACTGAGCGCTGGAGGCAGAGGAGCAGGGTTCGGTGGCTCAGAGGCGGAATCCAGCATCTCAGGAGCAGAGCTCAAGACCGGTGCCTCAGGGGTGAAGCTCAGAGGCTCAAGGGCGGAGCTCGGCCCTGGCGGCTCAGGGACAGAACACGACCCAGCGAGGACCGCCAAAAAGGTGGGCGCAAGATGTCTGGCTGGGCGAAAAGGAGGAGGACACCCATGGCCGCAGGAGAGTGACGGGGGGCGACTGTGGAGTGCTCAACAGCGGCACTAGGTGGAGCTGAGGCTGGTCTGATGGACCGGGACGTGGGAATCGGGGCCAACAATTACGGCGTGGGAATAGGTCTAAAGAACCGTGGCACGGGGGTTGGCGGCAACGACCGGTGCGCAGGATGCCCAGGCCTGGAGCTTAAATGCTCAGACACGGGGCTGAAAAGTGAAAAAGGCTCCTGTACGATGCTAGGGGCGCTAAAAGTTGAACTGTGGAGCCTGGTAGCTCAGACACCGGACTAACGGGCACGGCGGGCCCATGTACAGGGCTAGGGGGCGCCAAAGGCTCAGGCACGGGGTCTGACTGCCCAGGTGCAGAGCTTGAGTGCATGGCGAGCCCAGGTTCAGAGCTGGGGGGTGCCGAGTGCTCATCTTTTGAGCTTAACAGCTCAGCGCGCTCCTGTACAGGGCTAGGCGGCGCTAAATGCCTCACCGTGGAGCTTAAACACTCAAACACGAGGCTAACATGCGCAGCGAGCCCAGGTACAGGGCTAGGGGGTGCCAAACGCTCAGGCACGAGGTCTAACTGGCCAGGTGAGGAGCTTAAGTGCGCGGCGAGCCCAGGTTCAGAGCTGGGGGGCGCTGAATGCTCAGGTTTTGAGCTTAACAGCTCAGCGTGCTCATTAACGGGGCTAGGTGGCGCTATATACTCTGGCATGGGACCGGGTGGACTCGAGCTGTTATTAAAATGACCCTTCCTCTTCCTCTCATGCTGCTCGAGACGGGCCTCTGCCAATATGGCCAGTTCGAGCAGGTGGTCAAAGGAAGAGGCACGTGGAAGGAAACGCAGCTCAATATCCACTTGCTCATTGAGCCCTAATTTAAAGGGATCAATGAGCTCCGGTCCATTGAAGCGACAATCTGCGGCTAGGCCAAGGCATTCAGCCAAGGAATTCCTGCACATCCCTGGAAACTTGAGAGATGTTAAAAATGGATATAGGTTCGGGGGCAGGAATAAGTGACTGGAGGTCCAGATAGGCTATGCCGACATTACCTATCTGAACCCCTGAAGAACGCCAGCGTTCACAGCGGCGAGGGCTGGGCCGTTTGGGAGGGTCTGGATAGAAAAAAATCGACGCTGAACGGCCCCCCAAATGCCAGCCGAGACCCGGGTAAGCAAACCCGCTGGCCGCGGCTCCTGGGGACCTCCATACTGGAGGTCCAGGAGCTAACGCTGGGTACCTTTGTTGGTTGGTTCCTTCTGTTATGGTTCGCCATCTAAAAACTGTGACGTACCGTGAAAACTGAAAAAGAAGGGTTTGGGACCCAATTGCAGTTAGCTCCAGATGGTATTAATGAACTAAAATGAATAAAAGAAATAAAACAATAATAAATGAAATACAAATAAATAAATAACAAGAAAGAAGCGAGTCTCTGAGGGAGATAGAGGAAGGAGACGGGGAAGAAGCAGACGGGGGTGTGGTCCGAGCGCAACTCAGCTCTCAGAGAGCGCAGAGCAAACTGCGGGGCAAAGCGCAGGCGCAGATCAGCGCGCAGCGCTGGGAAGACGTGAGGGCGGAAGTAGAAAGAAAGGGGAAGGTGTTGTAAATAAAATAAGCATTTAACAGCTCATCCTACACCATCTACTTCCCTACCGATTACCTCATGCTTCCCAGCGCTACGAGAGCAGACCTTCTTTGAGAGGCCACCATGTCCTCTTCCCCTGAACAGAAAATAAAAACGAGAGAAAAGCGTGGAGAGCTCTATATAAGAGCAGGGAGATGGGTGAGGTCTCAAAGACACGCAAAAACCGCGGCGATCGCACAATAAAACACCGTGGCGACAATCAGGGCATAAATAGCGTGCTGGTGGAAGGAACCAACACCAACTACGACTGGGACTGCTCTTAAATAGCCAGAAGTAGCAGGTGTGGATCCTTTGCTGCAATCAGCTGTCTCCTGACAGACAGCTCGTTTGCAGCGGCTGCCAGAGATCCTACCGGAGAAAGAAGGCCAACGCTGACCTCTAGCGTCGACAGCCGGTAGGACCTGTGACAGGTTGGATTGTGTTCTTGGGCTATTGCTTATTTGTATTAACATGATTTTGGTTTTGTCTACTAAGAAGAATACAAAGCTCTTCTATAAGTCGCTCTGAATAAGGGCATCTGATGAATGTAAATTTAATTTAGTTTGGTTTGGTTAATATTGGGCCTACTTGGGTATTTAGTAATTTATTACCACTTTTATAAATAAACGCATAAAAACAGATATTTACATTTACAGTATTTAGCAGACGCCCTATCCAGAACGACTTACAATTGATACAACCTTACAATCTAAGCAATTGTAGGTTAAGGGCCTTGCTCAAGGACCCAACGGTGGCAGCTTGGCAGAGGTGGGATTTGAACCCTGGACCTATAAGCATATATAGAAGTTTATGTTACTTCATCCATGTAGGCTATAGAAGCTGTTTTCTGATTTCTGATATTTTTCTGTGTTTTTATACTGCGTACACATTTCCTGTATTATTGTATTCTAATAAAGAGACTGAGAAATACACTGCCCGGCCAAAAAAAAAAGCTCACCACCTGGATTAACTAAGCAAATAGTTAAATAGGTAAAAAAAGAGCCTCCGTCAGATAATTACTGCATTGGTGATTATGTTTCAGCTGGCAACAAGTTATTTAACCCTAACTGATGCAGTGAGTAGCTTCTCATTTGTTAAACAACCATGTTTAATCATTCCATGGGGTTCAAAAATTCCATACTTGCACTCTACTATATAACTATTAAAAATGCACCCAGATAGAAATGTCAGATTGCTTCGAAACTCAGCATTCAGTCATGTCTCAGGCAGCTATGTAAATGATTACAGGTGTGGTCTGATTAGACACTGGGTCTTGCCACAAGAAGGTGTAAAAGTGCTTCTCGCACTGGCGAGCAGCTTCCACAGTTTCATTGTCCACCTTCCAGACACAGGTGGCACCTTCACTACACACCCATGCCTCTGCCCAGACCATATCCAGGGGCTGTGTTGCCTCTCATGGCAGGGCTTCCAGCTGGCATTTTTTAGCAGGATAATGCTCCCCTACACACAGCAAAGGTTTCCCAGGAATATCTCTAGCAGATTGCAACACTTCCTTGGCCTGCTGGTCACCAGATGTATCGCCAATCAATCTAATATTATAATCACTTGCATGCATAACCGTGGGAAGTAGGAGTGCTGGGGGTGCTGTAGCACCCCCTTTTGGTGCTGAGAATATAATTGGAAAATACCTGTAAATGTAAAAATATCAGTCTGTGTGTGGATATTGCGTTTTTCTATAGCAATTAACTTTTTTTAAATAATGTTTTTAACGCTAATAATGCTTTTTCATTCGCCTAGGGAATACTGTGTCTGAAACTGTTACTGCGGAACGGGGCGTCTCACAGGGCTCCGTTCTTGGTCCTATTCTATTTACAGTTTACATGCTTCCCATGGGCTCTATTATATGGAAATATGGCCTTTCTTTTCACTGCCATGCTGATGACACGTAACTTTATCTTAGTTTCAAACCATCTTCATCATTTTCATTTCCTGCTCTTACTGATTGCATTTCTCATCTGAATTCTTCGCTCTGTGCCAACTTTTGAGTTTTGTTTGTTGGCACTAAATATGTGCTTTCCTCCGTTTCTACCTCCTCACTGTCCATCGCAGGTGTGTCTGTTTACATGTCCTCTACGGTTCGTAATCTTGGTGTGCTTTTCGACTCAACTCTATCCTTTACTCCTCACATTAAATCTGTTTCTAAGTCTGCTTTCTTCCATCTCCGTAACATTGCTCGGGTGCGCCCTTTCCTTTCTACCGCTGCTGCAGAGATCCTGGTGCATGCTTTTGTTTCCTCTCACCTTGATTATTGCAACTCGCTTCTTTATGGTCTCCCTCTACATCAATTCGAATGCATTGGTGAAATGGCAAAAAGGACACATCTTTGAAGAGATATAGAGAGAGAGGATAGAGATAGATATATAGCAGAGAGAGATATAGATAGATATATATACACCACATACACCACACATATATATATATATATATATATATATGATAATATATATATATATATATATATATAATATATTCTCTAATGGTCAGGACCCCCACTGGATGACCACGGATCAGGTACTGTTTTAGTGTGTTGTGTGTGTTGCACTGATATGACTTTATCAGACACTGCAGTGCTGCTGGAATTTTATAGTAAAAACATACTATATTAAAGATAAACAGGATGTGGAAAAAAAAATTAATTTCACACAAAAAGGCTGTTTTTTCCTTTCTGCAGAAAACCTGGAAAAGGCTTTGAGTGGATTAGGTATGCCTGCTGCTTATGCCTGCTTAAAAAACATAGAAAGCAAATCACTAAACATTTCCTAATCTCCGAATTTAGCAAAAAAAAATTGTTGATAAGAAACATCTTACTTGTTGAACTGTTCTGCAAAAATTAGATTGGTGGAGGTGCCAGTAATGGTGATGAGTCCACCAATTGTTGCCGCATATGTGATGCTTAGAGACAAGCACTTGCAGATCATGTGGTCCTTCTTGGTGGGGTACATGGAGTCTCTCCGGATATTGAGTTTCTTTGGCACAGGAATATCAATTATAGCCTGCAGAGTGCAGTATGTGATGTTAAACCTCAACTGTTATATGCATGTTCTCAGTTATCACCTAGATGTACTATCACAACGCTTTCAAAATTTTTTGTGTATGGACATAATAATCTTGACTAATCACCAATAAACTGAAGAGCCTCACCAATTTGTAAAATCAGAAATTCATATTATGACAATTTATCTGAAAATGACAACAGGAAACTTGAAAAACATTTAGAATAAAAAAAAAACTATTGTTATACAATTGCTTTGATTATAAGTCACTGGATGTCTTCTGTGACTTAACCTTTAAGGATGACACATTTTAAAACTTGGGCTTTATAAGAGTTTAAGACAACCGTCCTTCTAATGTACAGTACAAATTTTCCTACCTGAGGTAAATATCCATTAATCTTCTTTGGAAAATCTGTTTCCTGACCTGTTTTCAGTGTAACACCATTATCTTGCTGTCGGATAGACAAAGAAACACATGGACTTTGCCACCCCTCAAAAATTGTGGTATTATGGCTGACATGACATCACGCATCTTACCTCAGATTCAATGTAGAGGTCTGGCTTTTTATAACTACAAAAACAAACAAATAAATTGTAACTTTGTGTTAGTCTGTTCAAAGAGTTGAAGAATAATTAAAACATATTAATTTCACTACCGGTCTTTGCAGTGCAAAAGCTCATGTTCATTCTTTCTCAGATTCTCCTTACTATCTGCAAAATGATAATAAAGATGATCAAGTTGTGACTCAGTGAAGGGAATTTTATAATAATTCAATCTTAAAAATAGCTGAGCATTAATCAATGTGATTACTATATCATAAACTTTGTACTTTGAAAGTTGTGTGAACCCTTTAGAATTTTCTATATTTTCTATATTCTATATTTTCTATATTTCTGCATAAATGACCTAAAACCTCATCAGATTTTCACACAAGTCCTAAAAGTAGATAAAGAGAACCCAGTTAAACAAATGAGACAAAACAATTATACTTGGTCATTTATTTATTGAGATAAATGAACCAATACTACATATTAGTGAGTGGCAAAAGTATGTGAACCGCTAGGATTAGCAGTTAATTTGAGGGTGAAATTAGAGTCAGGTGTTTTCAATCAATGGGATGACAATCGGGGTGAGTGGGCACCCTGTTTTATTTAAAGAACAGGGATCTATCAAAGTCTGTTCTTCACATCACATGTTTGTGGATGTGTATCATGGCATGAACAAAGGAGATTTCTCATTACCTCAGAAAAAGAGTTGTTGATGCTCATCAGGCTGGAGAAGGTTACAAAACTATCTCAAGAGTTTGGACTCCACCAATCCACAGTCAGACAGATTGTGTACAAATGGAGGAAATTCAAGACCATTCTTACCCTCCCCAAAAGTGGTCGACCAACAAAGATCACTCTGAGAGCAAGGCGTGTAATAGTTGGCGAGGTCACAAAGGACACCAGGGTAACTTATAATGCAACTGAAGGCCTCTCTCAAATTGGCTAATGTTAATGTTCATGAGTCCACCATCAGAAGAACACCGAACAACAACAGTGTGCATGGTAGGGTTGCAAGGAGAAAGCCACTGCTCTCCAAAAAGAACATTGCTGTTCGCCTAAAGATCACGTGGACAAGTCAGAAGGCTATTCTAAGAATGTTTTGTGGATGGATGAGACCAAAATAGAAATTCTGGTTTAAAAGAAGAGCGTTATGGTGAAAGGAAAACACTGCATTCAAGCATAAGAACATTATCCCATCTGTGAAACATGGTGGTGGTAGTATCATGGTTTGGGCCTGTTTTGCTGCATCTGGGCCAGGACGACTTGCCATCATTGATGGAACAAACAATTCTGAATTATATCTGTTACGAGTCGCCATGTTTAACTGGCCAGCAAACTGTTGAAAAAATAAAATATATTTAAATATTTTATTTCATTTTATTTAGGACCCAATTGCAGCTCCAGATGGAATTAATGAACCAAAAAGAGATAAATTAACGGGCCTGTCGTAAATGCGAGACCCGGGACTTGAACCACCGATCACTAGTGTCGCGGGCGAGTGTAATTACAGCAGTGGCGCGATAGAGAGGCTCAAGACTGAAAAAGCAGCTCAGCAAACCTCTCTAAGGACACGGGGGGGCCCTAGTTTACCTCCGGTCTTCTGATCCGTATACTACCAGTAAGCCTAACAGAGACGGCGTAGCGATAAAGAAGCAAGGTCATCGAATGCAACAGCAACCTGCTAAGGCTCAGGAATGCCTTATATACCTGAGTAAGCAGGTGCTGCCCATTTCTGATTAAATACTGTCAACGTGGGAGCATGCGCGAAAGCAAAAGCATGCCCAGGACTGAAAACAGAGTCAGCGCTGACCTCTAGCGTCCAAAGGGCGAAAGTCAGCATGGGCTGTAACAGCCCCCCCAAGGGGCGGCGGCCCGACGCCTCTAAGCACATCCAACACCCCCTCTACATTTACATTTACAGCATTTAGCAGACGCCCTTATCCAGAGCGACTTGCAATTGATACAGTCTTGCAATCCAAGCAATTGTGGGTTAAGGGCCTTGCTCAAGGACCCAACATTGGCAGCCTTGGCAGAGGTGGAATTTGAACCCTTTACTATTTGTTCCATAGTCCAATACCTTACTATCTACCTTACTGTCGAACACGCTCAGGAATGAGCGCCTGCCGGACAGGGAAGCCCAAGTAGGCAGGAGTGGTCTTCACATAAAGGTTAAACGTGCGGGCAGGTGATGACCAATCAGAAACAGGGCTAGGGTCAGGCTCGAGGCCAGGGCCAGCCCCGGTTGGCTGGAAACCCTGATAGCCCAACATAGCCTTCCAGAAGGGGCTGAACAACGCTAATCACTCCAGAATCACTCCTACTAGCGCAGCGTGCTCAGATATGGAGGTAGGTGGCACCAAGTGCTCAGATAACAAGCTTGCAGACACGGCAAACTCAGGTATGGAGCTAGGCAGAGCTAAATGCTCAAATGCGGGTACGGAGCTAGGTGGCACTAGATGCTACGGAACTTAATTGCTCAGGCACAGAGCTTACGAGTGTGGCGTCCTCAGGTACAGCGTCAGGTGGCACTAAATGTTCATGTACAGAGCTTACATGCTCAGGTACCGAGCTTACAAGCGCGGCGTGCACAGGTAAAGCGCTAGAGGGCAGTAATTGCTCAGGAACGGAGCTTACTTGCTCAGGTTCGGAGCTTACAGGCGCGGTATGCTCAGGTATGGAGCTAGGGGGCACAATCGCTCAGGAACGGAGCTTACCTGCTCAGATTCGGAGCTTATGAGTCAAGATCACGAGGACCGAAGCCTAGTTCAGCCAGACCGCCCACTCGACACTCCCGGCTAGCGGGGAGTGTCTGGTGGGCGGTCTGGCTGAACGGGGCTTCGGTCCTCGTGATCTTGACTCATGCATCCTTGCCTTAGAATAAGGGCAGAGCTGGGGGTTCATAGTCAAAGAGTCTTATGGTGATCAGAGACGTTGGGTTGCTGTCTTCTGCCTCCAGTGGGGTAGCCAATGTCTCATGTGATCCCTCTTGGCTGTGTTACCTTCCGGTTCTCTTCTTTCTAGCTATGCTGCTACAGCTAATGCTGCCGGAGTCTCATGCTACACATGGCATCAGTGATTGTTAATAGACACTGTGCGCTTAATCAATAACTAATCAATACACTAGAAATCAATACACCAGAGTGCAGTAACTCTATCCCTCTTCCGGTTATCTGGGGATGAAGTGCCGCCAAGGACTTTCCTGCTTAGACTCAAGATCCTGGAGTGACTGTGTATCGGACTACTTAATACCGATGTGCCTATTTTACATTTTACTTAGACTATGACTCCATGACTTATTAGTTTAGATAAATTACTTTCATTCTTACATTAATCATCTACGCCACCCAAGAAGGTTGGGTCCCTTTTTGAGTCTTGGTCCTCCCAAGGTTTCTTCCTCATAACACTTATAGTTTTTCCTTGCCACTTGCCTAGGTTTGCTCAATTTGGGATTGGACGTAGATATTAGGAGATAATCTAAAATTGTAAAGTGCTTTGAGACAATGCTCTAATGTAAAAAGTGCTATATAAATAAATCTGATTTGACTTGACTCATTTGTTTAACTATGTTCTCTTTATCTGCTTTTAGAATTTGTGTGAAAATCTGATGATGTTTTAGGTCATATTTATACAGAAATATAGAAAATTCTAAAGGGTTCACAAAACTTTCAAGCATCACTGTATACACAAAATTACAAATGGACAATAATCTTGAACATACCTTAAAACTTCAAAGGAAAAATTAAACTTATTGCCTTTCATAATATATCATAATATAAGTAATAAAATAATAAATCAATATAATAAAAAATAATAAAAAAATATCATAATATAAATATATCATATTTAATGTTGTTCCATTCAGAGGTTAACAATGCCCCTGCTTGGCAAACCCCTTTGTGTGGGTATAAATAAGAAATGACCATACACAGTACTGTGCAAAAGTCAGAGACCAAGCATTCATTTATTTAATTTCCAGTTAAAATGGCTATTAAATTCAATGGCTATACAAACACAGTATTCAGAAACTGTAACAAAAAATCCAAACGATTTTTAAATAGAAAATTAGACAGAAGCCTTGATATAATATCCAAATAAAAGCCGAAATATAATATCAAATTTTACACTATTTAGTGTGTCCACTCTGTTTTTTTATAGCTTCCATTATTTCCCATAAGGTAAATTAATCTGTAGATAGTCTGCAAAAAAAGTCCACTACATTGTTTGTTTTCATTTGAAAATAGATGGGCTTTAGTAGATGCTGAATATTCGCAATATATTCAGATAATGGCATTCAGCTGTAATCACAACCATGTTTATTGATGTTGACTTCTGGGCTCTGGGGTGGCCAGCTCATTGTTCTTAGCACAAGAGCAGCTAGTTTGTCTTGAGCTTTAGTTTTCATCTCTGAAATAACGTCTCTGTGGTGTCAACTGAGGTCTGGGACATTGGGTTTGAATGGGCCTTGATCAAATACTCAGTAGGCGCTTTGGCACCGGAGGAACTTCTTCATTGTTCTTAGAACTGTGTCCCCTTCGGCAGGTTTATACCGCATAAACTGGAGACCACTGTAGTTATGAATGCCATGTATAGGGACTTTGTTTTTAGCTTCTACTTCAAGGCAGGGCCTTTTCTCAGTGCATAGGAACCCTGAGTGACTTAAATATGCAGTGATTGGTCCAGACGCAAGTGCCTATGTTGAGCTCAAACACCATTTTTGAATATACTTGTACATCGTAGCCATATAAACAACAAATCTTCATGCTAAAATGGAGGAAAAACGTCTGGGCTTTACTGAGCCTATATGCAATGGTGTATATAAAACACGATTTGAATCATTTAATCAAAATTCACGCAGCTTACGTCACTTTGTGTGTCACACAGCATTCCTACTCGCTGTGTAAACGCAAAACAAAAAGGCCATGGAACTAATTTAATTCTCTGGGGGGCTCTGCAAGAGTGAGTTCCTCCCTAAATAGTCCCTAGAACTGTTTGGTACGAAAGTGGCTTATGGTAGCAACCTGAGAACAAGCTGAAGGAGGCCTCTCTCTCACCTTATTGATCTCACCTTCTTGAAACTGTCTGTTACCACATCTGTCCTAAATGTAAACGCACTCAAAAACTCTGTTTTAATAACCTCATTAGTATAAACACAGATAGTTCCCATAGAAATAACAACCTTAGACTAAAGCTAGGATTACGTAACATTACATCACTTACAAAAAAGCAGTGATTGTAAATGAAATGATCACTGATAAATGCTTACACAGACTCTATCTTACTGAAACTTGGATTAGACCTGATGAATATTTAGCCTTAAATGAAGCCTCACCTCCTGGATACAGTCATGCTCATCGCCCTTGTCCTAATGGTCGGGGGGGGGGAGGCGTAGCCACAATTTTTGACAAAGAGCTAGGTGTTACTGCTAAATTCCATTACAAGGTTAATTCGTTTGAAATACTGATTCTTAATGTGATTGATCCATCGTTATGGAAGTTAAAATCACACTCTTTTCAGCTTATCACCATTTACTGCCCTCTAGGTCCTTTTTCAGAATTTTTCAGGAATTTGCTAATTTTCTTTGCTGCTTAGTATTTTCAACAGATAAGGCTTTAATTGTAGGAGATTTTAATATTCACCTTGACAAGGAGCAGGATCCACTTTAAACTGCTTTTGAGTCTACAGTCCCTGACAGAAGTTCTGTTGCTTATCCATGTTGTGGAAACACAAGCTTATAACCGGACTTTAAATTCATCCATTGGTTTTAGAAATGACTCATATGAAAGCTGAAACCCTCCCAAATGAGGTTTAATTTAGGAAAATACATTTGCTTTACTGCAGAAATATTGATCATTTAATGAACACAGAAAGGTCAGATTTTGGAAAGACAAAAGTTTTGTAGCCCACAGAAAGTAATGTGAAAATCAAACAAATAATTTACTTCAAATACAAAGATATGTTTCATAACATTGGCAAATGAGGTTGTGGTGCTATTAGAGCCTTATTTAATATTTTGTGTGACTTCCATGAGCTTCAAGTACTGCATGCATCCAGTTCGACAATGATTCATACAATTTATTGATGAAGTCATCAGGAATAGCAAAGAATGCAGTCTTACATGCCTCCCAGAGTTCATCAAGATTCTTTGGTTTTGTCTTCCAAGCTTCCTCTTTCATCCTACCCCAAACATGCTCAATGATGTTCATGTCTGGTGACTGGGCTGGCCAGTCCTGGAGCACATTGATCTTCTTCGCCTTAAGGAACTTTGATGTAGAGATGGATGTATGAGATGGAGCACCATCCTGCTGCAAAATTTGACCCCTTTTATGATTGGGAAAGTAAGAGGTAGCTAATACTTCTTGATATTTTAGGCTATTGATATTGCCTTCCACCTTGCAAATGTTTCGCACACCCCCATAATGAATGTAATCCCAGACCATGACCTTTCCACCACCAAACTTAACTGTTTGGGTGAATCTTGGATCCATACGTGCTCCAGTAGGTCTCCTGCAGTATTTGCGGTGGCTGTGGTGTAATTCAACTGAAGATTCATCTGAGAAATCCACCTTCTGCCACTTTTCCAGCGTCCATCCGTTTAGAACACTGTGGGCCTTGGCAAATGCCACATGTTTTTTTAATTGCCTTTTGTTTAGTGCTGGCTTCTGGGCACTGATTCGACCATGGAGTCCATTTCGAGACAGAATCCTGCAAACTGTTCTAGTTGACACAGGGACTTGAGATGACAAGGCCTGGTGGAGCTCTGCTGTAGTGGAAGGGCTGGCTTTGGATTTTCTAACCAACAAACGTTTCTCCCGAGCAGTTGTCTTGCAGGGTCTGCCGGACCTGGGCTTGTCAAAAACATCTCCAGTCTCTTCAAATCTTTTTTTAATTCTTTGTATTTGACGCTGAGACACAGTAAAGGTGCCAGCCACCTCTGCAGTGGATCTGGTCTTCTGGTCCTCTTGATAATCAAGGCTTTGGTCGCAGGTTGGATTTTTGGCATGTTGTCAGAGGTCAAGTTGCAGTTCAAGTGAAGGTTTGGGGTGCTGGGGTTCTTTTTATACACACCCACTAATTAACCGATCAATTAGTGAGCACAGGTGAGGCTGTAAACTAGGACTGGGTGCATTATATGACAAGGCGACAAAACTTTTGTCTTGCCAAAATCTGACCTTTCTGTGTTCATTAAATGATCAATATTTCTGCAGTAAAGCAAATTTATTTTATTAAATCAAATCTCATTTGGAGGGTTTCATCTTTCATATGAGTCATTTCTAAAAACAATGGATGAATTTAAAGTCAGGTTATAAGCTTGTGCTTCCACAACATGGATAAGCGACAGAACTTCTGTCAGGGAATGTATTTTAGAATCCATGAGTATCACTCAGAATGTGATGGGACCAACCCACTGCTGTAATCATTCTTTAGATCTAATATTAACATTTGGTATCAATATAGATAACCTTGGTGTTTTCCCACAAAGTGATTTGATTTTTTATCACTATTAGTTTTTGAGCTTTTTCTAACAAATAAAATCCTACTGCCTCGTTATCACACCAAGTGCACTATTACATCTCGTACTCCAGCTGTGATTAATAATAATCTACCAGACTTAATGTGTAATACACCCACAGAGCCCGATCATCTTAAGTGTGTTAACAATCAATTTGAACATGTGTTTCGCTCAAGTCAAGTCAAGTCAAGTCAAGTCAGATTTATTTATATAGCGCTTTTTACAATGGAGCATTGTCTCAAAGCAACTTTACAAGTTTAGATTATCTCCTAATAACTACGTCCAATCTCAAATTGAGCAAGCCTAGGGCGACAGTGGCAAGGAAAAACTCCCTAGTTCTAGGAAGAAACCTTGGGAGGACCAAGACTCAAAAAAGGGAACCAAACCTCCTTGGGCGGCGTAGAGATAAATCTAAGAGCGAAACTAAAAAGGTCATGGAGTCAAAGTCGAATAAAAATGTGAAGTATTCACATCGAACATAAGTGGCCGGGTATGATGATAAACGAAAAGAGCGAAAATAAAGTTCATGGAGTTCATGTCGAATTAAAATGTGAATTATTGCACAGTGGGAGGCCTCAATCAGATGTTAACATAATGTTGTGGGGCAGGGAAACTGCCGGAACACAGCTCGGAGAGAAACAGAAAAGTAATTAGTTATTGATTAGAGACAGTGTTTATTAACAATCCCTGATGCCATGTCAATCCACTGATGCCAAGTGTACGCATGAGGACCACGGCAAGGCATTAGCTATAGCAGCATAGCTAGAAAGCTAGAAAGAGGAGGAGACACTGGTAGGAAACAAAGCCAAGAGGGATCACCATTTGAGACATGGCAACCCCACGAGTGGCAGAAGGACAGCAAAAACCCCCAACGTCTATGATTCACCATAAGACTCCTTTGGACTATGAACCCAGCTCTGCCCTTATTCTAAGGCAAGTGCATGAGTCAAGATCAACGAGGAAAGAAGCCCCTGTTCAGCCAGACCGCCCACTCGACACTTCCCGGCTTAGCGGGACAAGGCAGGCAGGGCCAGACATGACTCCAAGACTTGGCCCCAAGCACGAAACCTGCAACTGGTCTAAATCTATCAAAAGCCGCTGCGAAATAAGTATGTCTTTGCCTAGACTTTAAAACTGTGGAGGGTGTCTGAATCTCGAACGGAAAGTGGAAGTTATTCCATAGTCTGGGGGGCCCATGTATGAGCAAGCCTTTCCCCTGCTGTGACTTTTTTAATTCTAGGAACTAAAAGAAGTCCTGTACCCTGCGAACGAAGTAGATGGATTGTAAAACTCTAAGAGTTCACTCAGATAATGTGGGGCCAGTCCATGTAGAGCTTTATAAGTTATAAGAAGTATTTTGTAATCAATGCGGAATTTGACTGGTAACCAGTGTAGTGATGATAGAACAGGAGTGATATGATCAAATTTTCTAGTTCGAGTTGAGCTGAATTCTGAACTAACTGAAATTTATTTATAGATTTACTATAGCGTCCAGTAAGTAAGGCGTTACAGTAATCCAACCTTGAGGTTATGAACGCATTAACAAGTTTTTCTGCATCATTAAAAGAGAGGATATTTCTAAGTTTAGCGATATTATGTAATTGAAAGAAAGCAATTCGCGTGATGCTGCTAATGTGCGCATCAAAGGAGAGATCTGAATCAAATGTGTCACACCCAAGTTTTTTACAGATGGACTGGGCAGTACTGGACAGCCATCTAGATTTAGGATAGACGTAGCCAAACTGTCTCTCACAGCCTTGGGTCCCACTAACAGAACCTCAGTTTTATCTGAGTTAAGTAAGAGAAAATTAAATAACATCCAATCTTTTATTTCCTTTAAACAGTTCTCAATTTTGTTGATTGTAAGGCTGTTATTAGATTTGGCTGATATGTACAGCTGTGTATCATCTGCATAGCAGTGGAAATTAATGCCATGTTTACGAATAACTGAGCCTAGGGGCAGCATGTACAGAGAGAATAAAAGCCAAGCACTGACCCCTGAGGCACGCCATACTTCACTTTTGAGAGCTTACACCTTAGATTATTTATATGAACAAACTGGTCCCGGTCGTTTAAGTAGGATTTAAACCAAGAAAGTGCTGATCCCTTAATACCTACAGCATTTTCTAGTCTGTTTAGTAAAACATCTATAGTGTCAAATGCTGCACTTAAATCTAACAGAACAAGAAAAGAAACACATCCCTTATCTGAAGACATTAGCAAGTCATTTAGTACCCTAATTAATTCTGTTTCAGTACTATGATGGGGCCTGAAGCCAGACTGAAATGTTTCATAAATACCATTCCTTTGGAGGTAACTACAGAGCTGCTGATAGACGGCTTTTTCTAAGATTTTGGACAGAAACAGTAGATTTTAAATTGGGTCTATAATTAGATATCACACAAGGGTCAAGATTGGCTTTTTTAATCAGTGGTTTGATAACGGCAGGGACTTAAGGATTCGGGCACATTGTTATGGGTGGGCCTGTGAAGGCGCACCAAAAAAAGGGGGGAGATAACGGACTCAAGCGAGGGGTGGTCTAACTTCACGGCCCAAGGAGAAGAAACGTAAAAGAAATCCCGGTCACTGAGCGGGAGGGCTACTGAAGAAGACCCGCCAACGGGAGTCGAGAGAACCAGAGTACACAGTCTCCGGGGGGCGGGAAACTACCGCTGCGCCACAGATCCTGTGAGCTGTAACGGAAATTCCTGGCAATAAGCCTAAGGACAAACAAAGGAGTCGCTTTCTGGCGATCTCAAACAAAAGTGGATTAATATTAATAAAGGTAAACGTAAAGGGAAAGCGAAACTTGAAGGAAAAGGCGGGATAGGACCCGTCAGCACTCTAAACTGAGCTGAAGGAAAAAAGGACATGCACAGAGCTCAGAGCGTGCGCGAGCCTTATGTGTGTGCGTGGGAAAACTCTCTGTATAGAGAGCTGCCTGTGTGTGTGTGGGGGGAGCAGCACAATGAGCACACGTCTGCCGCACGCAGAGTGTGAGGAAGCTGACTGTGTGTGTGTGTGTCTGTTGCGCTATGCTTCCACGCGCTGTGTGTGTGTGTGTGTGGCGAGCGACAGCGCATGTGCCCGGGATTTCAGCGAGCCAGGCGCAAATCGGCACGACTCTAGAACGCAAGGAACGCGTTCTAAAGTCCAGGGAAAGCAAGACTATGCTTACTTCGGGGTGCAGTAAGCACCGGATAATGCCGGAGACAGCAGGATCCGCGACAGAAGCTTACCAACGTCCGAGGGAACGGAGAAAAGCGGAAAATGGCCGCGGGCGTCTCGGGCTGCAGAGAGACGGAGGTTAGTGGCGTTACCCCGACTTTCCCTAACCTAACCGGCTAAAGCCCTAGCAATTACCTCAAGGCTTTTGCCTTTACCACATCCCGCCTCCTATGCGACACGGGATTACCACTATCCTTAACCGTATGCAAAGGGTAACGCCAAACAGAAATGAGCTCTCTAAAGTTCGCATAAGTAGCGAGACAGTGCGCCGAAGGCCGGCATTAGGAAGCTCATTTTATAGGAGGCCGACCGCGGCGTTTAGTGGTCCCGCGGCGACCCCTAGGGGCGGAAATGCGCCCCCTGATAGTACGCCCCTGACGGTCCCAGATCAGACGAACGGGTCCTCCGGAAAACGCGGATGAGGGTGCGATCCAGGATGTGGCGTTCCGGGACCCAGGACCTCTCCTCGGGACCGCGGCCCTCCCAGTCGACCAGGTACTGGGTGCTACCCTGGACCCGCCGGGTGTCTAGCAATCGACGGACCGTATAGGCCGTGGACCCCTGAACCACACGGGGTGAGGGAGGGGCCCCAGACGGGCCACGGGTCTGGCAGAGGTAGGGTTGAAGCTGGGAAACGTGAAACGTGGGGTGTATCTTCATGAACGAAGGCAGGTCCAACCGGTAGCTGACCGGGTTGACCCTGCGAGGTACCTTGAAGGGCCCCACGTACTTAGGAGCCAGCTTACCCGAGCATCCCTTCAGCGGAAGGTCCTGAGCGGACAGCCAGACGCGTTGCCCCCGGCGGTAAGAGGGCGCGGGCCTGCGCTTGCGATCCGCCTGACGACGCATGGACTCCGCGTTACCCGTGAGTGCCGCCCGGGCCTTGAGCCAGGATTGTCGGCACCGGCGGACGAATTGCTCCGCCGAGGAGACGCCTACGTCCGCCTCTTGGCGAGGGAAGAGGGGAGGCTGGAAGCCGAACCGGCACTCGAACGGGGACATGCCGAGGGCCGAGTGCCACAGAGTGTTATGGGCGAATTCGGCCCATGGCAGATGTTACGTCCACATGGAGGGGTTGCCCGCCGTCAGACATCGAAGCATGCGTGCCAGGTCCTGGTTCACCCGTTCAGTCTGGCCGTTAGACTCCGGGTGAAATCCCGAGGAGAGACTCGCCGTGGCCCCCACCGAGCGGCAGAAAGCCGACCAGAAGCGGCTGATGAATTGGGGGCCTCGATCCGACAGTAGGTCCCGGGGAAACCCGTGCACCCGGGCCACATGCCGGAGGATGAGATCCGCCGTTTCCTTGGCGGACGGCAGTTTGGGCAGCGCCACGAGCTTGCACCCCTTGGAGAACCGGTCCACTGCCACGAGGACAACCGTGTTCCCCTTGGACGGGGGCAGACCCGTGACGAAGTCCAGGGAGACGTAGGACCAGGGGCGAGCGGGAACGGGAAGAGGGTGAAGAAGGCCGGGGGGCTTCCTGCGAGGGGTTTTGTTACGGGCACAGACCTCGCAGGAGGCCACGAACTGCCTAACGTCCTCTTCCATGCAGGGCCACCAATAGCTCTGTCGGAGGAGCTTATAGGTGGCTGTGCAGCCTGGGTGTGCCGCAAAGGACGCTTCGTGCCCCCAGCGCATCACTCGGAGGCGAACCGAGGCCGGGACGAACCTACGGCCGTTACCGGGATCGGGTTCGCGATGAAGGGCCTTAGTGACCACGTCGTCGATAGCCCAAGTGAGGGCTGCTACCACCCGGGGGGTCGGGAGAACAGGGTCCTGGAGAAGTGGGGAGTCGGTGTGATCCCACTGCCTGGATAGGGCGTCGGGCTTGATGTTTTTCGAGCCTGGCCGGAAGGTGACAGTGAAGTCGAACCTGGCGAAGAACAAGGACCAACGAGCCTGCGGGCGTTAAGCCTTTTGGCTTGCTGGATGTATGCCAGGTTCTTGTGGTCTGTCCACACCAGGAACGGGGTCTTGGCACCCTCCAGCCAGTGACGCCACTCTTCCAGTGCCAGTTTCATGGCCAGGAGCTCCCGGTCCCCAATGGGGTAGTTACGCTCGGCGGGGGATAAACGCTGCGAAAAGTAGGCACACGGGTGGAGTTTGCGGTCCGATCCCGTGCGCTGCGACAAAACGGCCCCCACGCCGATGTCGGATGCGTCTACCTCGACGACGAATGGTTCCTCAAGATCGGGGAATCTGAGGACCGGGGGGTTAGTGAGCCGGTCCTTGATGACCCGGAACGCTTGGTCGGCCTCTGGCGTCCAGCGGAAAGGGCCTGGGGCCTTGCGTGTGAGGGCGGTAAGGGCTCCAAAGTCCCGTACGAAGCGCCGAAAAAAATTAGCAAAGCCCAGGAACCGTTGGACAAGGCGAAGGGAGGTGGGCTGGGGCCAATCGGCCACGGCCTGGATCTTGACCGGGTCCATGTGCAGCGACCCCTGGGACACGACGAAGCCTAAGAAGGCGACTGAGGGGGTGTGGAAAACTGACTTTTCCAGTTTCACGTAGAGCCGGTTTTCCAGGAGTAGATGCAAGACCCGGCGGACGTGACCGATGTGTTCCTCAAGTGACCGGCTGAAGATAAGTATGTCGTCGAGGTAGACGAACGCATATCGGTCCAGAGCCTCACGGAGCACGTCATTAACAAATCGTTGGAAGACAGCCGGGGCGTTCATCAGCCCAAAAGGCATCACCCTGTATTCATAGTGCCCTGTGGGCGTCAGAAAGGCTGTCTTCCATTCGTCCCCCTGCCGGATGCGAACGAGGTTGTAAGCGCTCCGGAGGTCCAGCTTGGTGAAGATGCGGGCCCCCCGGAGCGCTTCGAAGGGCCGTTCAATAAAGGGGCAGGGGGGGTTTTAGCGTCTTTGACCGTGATCGCGTTTGAGCCCAGGTAGTATATGCCGGGCGCAGGGTGACCTCTTTTTTGCGACAAAAAAGAAACCGCCACCCCGCCGGGCGAGGAGGACGGTCGTTATGAAGGCACTTGTGGAGCGCCTCAGCATTGTATTGGCGCATTTGTCCTGTTCGTGCGGATCAGGGAAAAAAAGCCGTCCCGGGGGGGGGCGGTTTTTGTGCCGGCAGGAGGTTGATGGCGCAATCATATTCCCTGTGTGGCGGCAGGACTTGGGCCGCCCCTTTACTGAACACCACCCCCAGATCCCGGTAGGGTTCGGGGACGGTGGACAGGTCGGGTACCGTCTGCCGAACACAAGGTTGGTGATGGGGGGTGGACAGCAGAAGCAGGCATGACTCCTGGCACCGGGGGGACCAAGCATAGACGGATCGGGTTTGCCAGTCGATCCGCGGGTTGTGGAGCCGCAACCATGGGTAACCTAGGACCAGTTGGAGAGTAGGCGTGCGGGTAACTAAAAAGGTGACTCTCTCGGAGTGGATACCCGTTTCCATGGTAACAGGCAGGGTCCTATGGGTGACAGGCCCCCTGCCCAGGACCCGACCATCGAAAGCCCTGAGTGGCTGGGGGCTGGGGAGGACCTCGACGCGGAGACGCAAACGCCGCGCGAGTGCGTCGTCGATGAAGTTGCCTTCGGCCCCGGAATCGACGTAGGCGGAGAGGCGGGTCCGACCACCCCCTCCCTGACGAAGGACGACCGGGAGGGTGAGGCCTGACAGGGGGCGAGCGGATGCGCCTAAGACCGGCCCCCCCCGACCGGTCCTGGCCCTTGCGTTTCCCGACCCATCAGGAGTCGGGGAATCGGCCCCACCGGAAGGGTTCCATCCAGCCCGCCAGGAGTTTCGGAACGGGCGCTGCGATGGACCGCGGGGTCGCGGCCAGGCCACAGACTGCCTCAGACGGGAGTCGATGGTGGTGGCGAGGTTGTAGAGGTCGTCGAGCGTGGCGGGGGGGTCTCGAACGGCCAGTTCATCCTTCATGGATTCACTGAGTCCCCGTTCGTAGCTGGAGATGAGGGCCGCCTCATTCCAGCCACTCTCCGCCGCCAAGGTCTGAAACTCGATGGTGTACTCCGCCACCGACCTGGCGCCCTGCACAAGGCGGGCCAAGTGAGAGGCCGCGCTACGGCCCCCCAGTGGGTGAAAAAAGGTTCCCTTGAGGGCCTCAGCGAAGGCCTCTTCATCCTCGCAGGCGGGGGTCCTGGCGTCCCACTGGGCTGTGGCCCAAGCCAGGGCCCGGCCTGAGAGGAGGGAGATGATGTAGGCGACCCGGGATCGGGGCGTGGGGAATTGAGATGAGCGCAGCTCAAAGACAAGCGAGCACTGCATAAGGAAACCCCTGCAGCGCTCAGGTTCACCCGTGAAGCGTTCGGGAGCGGCGATGGGGGAATCCCCCGTGAGGCGAGGGGGGGGGTAGGAATCATCGGAGGCGGAACCAGAACGGGCGGAGGGGAGGCAATAGCCTGAAGCCCGGAAAGGTTGGCCGATAGTTCCTTAACCGCTTCAGTGAGAGCCGCTACCTGCTGAGTGAGGAGGGTAAGCTGCTGCTCATGACGCCCCAGGGTAACGCCGTGGTGGCGAAGAACGGCGGCCGCTGGGGGTGGGGACCCTTCTTGGTCCATATCGTGCGCCCCTGCTGAGTCCATACAGGGCGCACTGTACTGTTATGGGGGGCCTGGGAAGGCACACCAAAAAAGGGGGAGATAACGGACTCAAGCGCGGGGGTCTACACTTCACGGCCCAAAGGAGAAGAAACGTAAAAGAAATCCCGTCACTGAGCGGGGAGGCTACTGAAGAAGACCCGCAACGGGATTCGAGACCAGAGTCACAGTCTCCGGGGGCGGGGAATCTACCGCTGCGCCACAGATCCTGTGAGCTGTAATTGAGAATTCCTGGCAATAAGCCTAAGGACAAACAAAGGAGTCGCTTTATGGCGATCTCAAACAAAACGTGGATTAATATTATAAGGTAAAAAGTAAAGGGAAAGCGAAAACTTGAAGGAAAAGGCGGGATAGGACCGTCAGAACTCTACACTGAGGCTGAAGGAAAAAGGACATGCACAGAGTCAGAGAGTGCGCGCGCCTATTTGTGTGCGTGGGAAGGAAAACTCTTGTATAGCGAAGCTGCCTGTGTGTGTGTGGGGGGGGTAAGGCAGCACCCAATGAGCACACGTTGACGCCACGCAGAGTGTGACGAAGCTGACTTGTGTGTGTGTGTGTCTGTTGAGCTCTGCAGTATACCGAGCTGTGTTGTGTTGGGTGTTGTGTGTGTGGGTTGTGTCGAGCGACTGCGCATGTGCGGTGATGTCAGCGAGCAAGGCGGCAAATATCGGCACGGAATCTAGACGCAAGGAAAGCGTTTAAAGTCCAGGGGAAGGAAAGCAAGAAGACTATTGCTTACTTCGGGGTGCAGTAAGCACGGATAATGCCGGCGGACAGCAGGACCCGCGACAGAAGTTACAAAAGTCCGAGGGACCACGGAGAGAGAAAAGCGGAAGATGGGCCGCGGGCGTATCGGGCTGCAGAGGACGGAGGTTAAGTGGCGGTTACCCGACTTTCCCTAACCTAACCGGCTAAAGCACTAGCAATTACCTCCAGGGACTTTTGCCTTTACCACATCCGCCTCCTATGCGACACGGGCTTACCACTATCCTTACCGTATGCAAAGGGTAACGCCAAACAGAAATGAAGCTTCTAAAGTTCGCATAAGTAGCGAGACCGATGCGCCGAAGGGCCGGCATTAGGAAGCTCATTTTATAGGAGGCCGACGCGGCGTTTAGGGTCCCGCGGCGGACCCCTAGGGGCGGGAAATGCGTCCCCTGATTACAATTAACCTAAGGTAAGGGATGAATTTTTAAAATAACTAAACACTGATCTATAACACAGGTGGTTAATACTTGTTTGAGTAAAAGTGTAGGAATTAGATCTAAAAACATGTTGATGACTAGATGAGCTGATCAGTGCGGATAGTTCAGTATTAATAATTGGGGTAAAAGATTCTAATCTTGATTTACAGCTCATTAAACAGATGTCTTCACTAGTGCTGCATCTGGAAGGTTGCTGAATAGTTTGGTGATGTGATGAGCATCGAGTTTGATGCCTAATATTTTCTATCTTATCATTAAAGAAAGTCATGAAATCATTACTGATAAAATTACACAGAATGGGAGAATCACTTTCTGTAGGGTTTTTTGTTAATTTGGAGACTGTATTAAAGAGAACTCTTGCATTATTCTTATTTTTCTCTATGATTGAGGAGAAGTACGCAGCTTTAGCTTTCGTAAGGCCATGCTTATACTCTGCCACGCTGTCCCTCTAAGCAATCTTAAACACCTTAAGCAAACATTCTAATTGGTCATGTACATACTCAAGATGATTGATCTCCGTAGGTGTATTAAATTTCAAGTCTGGTAGGTTTTTGATAAACGCAGCTGGAGTAGCAGATGTGATAGTGCGCTTAGTGTGATAATGAGGCAGAAGGATTTTATTTATTAGAGATAGCTCAAATACTAAAAGATAGTGATCTGAAATCGAATCACATTGCGGGAAAACATCAAGGATATCTATATTGATACCAAATGATAATATTACATCTAAAGTATGATTACAGCGGTGGGTTGGTCCCATCACATTCTGAGTGATACACATGGATTCTAAAATGGACTCGAAAGCAGTTTTAAGTGGATCCTGCTCATTGTGAATATTGAAATCACCTACAATTAAAGCCTTATCTGTTGACAGTACTAAGTAGGAAAGAAAGTTAGCAAATTCCTGAAGAAATTCTGAATAGGGACCAGGAGGGTGGTAAATAGTGATACGCTGAAAAGAGTGTGGTTTTGACTTCCATAATGATGGATCAGTCACATTAAGAATCAGTATTTCAAAACAATTAGGCTTGTAATGGGATTTAGTTGTAACACCTAACTCTTTGTCAAAAATTGTGACTACGCCTCCCCCCGACCATTAGGACGAGGGCGATGAGCATGACTGTATCCAGGAGGTGAAGCTTCATTTAAGGCTAAATATTCATCAGGTCTAATCCAAGTCTCAGTGAGACAGAGAGCGTGTAAGCGTTTATCAGTGATCATTTCATTTACAATCACTGCTTTGTTTGTAAGTGATCTAATGTTAAGTAATCCTAGCTTTAGTCTAAGGTTGTTATTTCTTTGGCAGCTATCTGTGTTTATACTAATGAGGTTATTAAAACAGACTTTTGATAGCGTTTACGTTTAGGGCAGATGCGGGTAACAGACACAGTTTCAATAATGTGGGTTCTGGGTGACGGTGCATGGCTACCAGCAGACAGTTGGTTAAGCCGGTCTGTCTGCTGCCTGACCCCTGCTCTGGATAGTCAGCCCCTAACCAATCGGGCCATAAGACTATGGGCAATGTTGCAGGAGATGAGAGCAGCACCCTCCCGAGTGGGATCAAACACATTATGGAAAAAGGATAGCACCATAAAGTAAATATCTTAGAGTTTAGAACGCAAGTAGTGACATAGTAAATTGGAGGTATTTAAGATTGCTTGGAGGGATAGCATGGCAGATTATAAGCATGCCTTCACTAAAGCTATTTTGCCTCACTCATAGAAAAAAATAAGAATAATCCTAGATTTCTCTTTATTACAGTCTCCAGATTAACTAAAAACCTTTCAGAAAGTGACTCTTACGTTCCGCCTAATTTTAACAGTAATGATTTCATGACTTTAACTGAAAAATTTAATGATTTCAAGACTATAATCTTTTACCCCCATTTCTAATACTGAACTATCCACACTGATCAGTTCGTCAGTCATCGTCATGTTTATTAGAACCAATTCCTACACGTTTACTGAAAGAACTGATACTTAGTATTATAGAGCCACTGCTTATTATTTTAAATTAATCCCTTACCTGTTGTTATTTGCCATAATCCTTTAAATGTGCTGTTATTAAACCACTGATTAAAAAATCTAATCTTGACCCTTGTGTGTTGTCTAATTATAGACCAATTTTAAATCTACCTTTTTTCTCCAAAATCTTGCAGAAAAGCTGTAAGTCAACAGCTCTGCAGTTACCTCCAAAGTTGTAGTATTTATTAAACATTTCAGTCAGGACTTAGTCCCCATTATAGTACTGAAACAGCATTATGGTAACAGGATTATGGTACTAAATGGTTTACTAATGTCCCCCCCCCCCCCAGAACAGTTTCAACTCTGGGATGTTGGTGGGTTTCCTCACATTAACTGCTCACTTCAGGTCCTTCCACAACATTTCGATTGGATTAAGTTCAGGACTTTGGCTTGGCCATCCAAAACATTAACTTTATTCTTCGTTAACCATTCTTTGGTAGAACGGCTTGTGTGCTTAGGGTCGTTGTCTTAGTGTATGACGACCCTTCTCTTGAGATTCAGTTCATGCACAGATGTCCTGACATTTTCCTTTAGAATTCTCTGATAAAATTCAGAATTCATTGTTCCATCAATGATGGCCCAGATACAGCAAAACAGGTTCAAACCATGGTCCTACCACCACCATGTTTCACAGATGGGATAAGGTTGTTATGCTGGAATTCAGTGTTTTCCTTTCTCCAAACATAACGCCAAGTTCTATTTTGGTCTCATCCATCCATAAAACATTCTTCCAATAGCCTTCTGGCTTGTCCACGTGATCTTTAGCAAACTGCAGATGTGCAGCAATGTTCCCATCGGAGAGCAGTGGCTTTCTCTTTGCAACCCTGCCATGCACACCATTGTTGTGATCCCTGTTCTTTGAATAAAACAGGGTGCCCACTCACACCTGATTGTCAGCCCATTAATTGAAAACACCTGACTCTAATTTCACCTTCAAATTAACTGCTAATCCTATATGCTCACATACTTTTGCCACTCACTAATATGTAATATTGGATCATTTTCCTCAATAAGTAAATGACCAAATATAATTTTTATGTCTCATTTGTTTAACTGGGTTCTCTTTATCTACTTTTAGGACTTGTCTGAAAATCTGATGATGTTTTAGGTCATATTTATGCAGAAATATAGAAAATTCTAAAGGGTTTATAAACTATCAAGCACCACTGTGGGTATTAAGGGATTGGCACTTTCTTGGTTTAAATCCTACTTGCCCGACCGGTACCAGTTTGTTTATGTAAATAATCTACGCTCTAAGCTGTCAAAACTGAAGTAAGGAAAATGACTGGATGTCATTTAATTGTCATTTTCTCAACTAAAGATAATACTGAGGTTTTATTATTGGGACACAAGGCTGTGAGAGAGGCAGATTGGCTACATCTATCCTAAATCTAGATGGCTCTTCAGTATCTCAAGGTTCATCTGTAAAAAAAAGTGGGTGTCATATTTGATGCAGTTCTCTCCTTTGATGAGCACATTGCTTTCTTTCAATTACATAATATTGCTAAACATAGAAATATCCTCTCTTTTAAAGATGCAGAGAATCTGGTTCATGCGTTTATAACCTCAAGGTTAAACTACTGTAACGAATTACTTACTGGATGCTATAGTAAATCTATAAATAAACTTCAGTTAGTTGAGAACGCAGCAGCTCAACTGCTAACTAGAACTAAAAAATTTGATCATATCAGTCCTGTTCTATCATCACTACACTGGTTACCAGTTAGATTCCGCATTGATTACAAAATATACCTTGTAACATATGAAGCTTTACATGGCCTGGCCCCACAGCATCTGAGTGAACTCTTATACTCTTACAATCCATCTCATCTACTTTGAGTGCAGGACTTCTTTTAGTTCCTAGAATTAAAAAAGTCACAGCAGGGGGAAAGGCTCTCACACACATGTACATGGCCACCAAACTATGGAATTAACTTCCCGCTTTAAGTCGAGATTCAGACACTCTCCCAATTTTTAAGTCTAGGCTAAAAACATATTTATTTACGCAGGCTTTTTTGCTAGACTTTTACTGGGATGCATGGCTCGGATCACTGGGGCCGGAGTCTGGAGTCAGGCCGGAAGTGTCTGGTGGGCAGTTTGGCTGGGCTGGGCTTTGGTCCTCTTGATCTTGACTTGTGCATCCTCGCCTTAAACTAAGGGCAGAGCTGGGGGTTCATAGTCAAAGCCTTTTGTGGTGATCTGGGATGCTGTCTTCTTGCCTCCTATGGCGAGGTGATTTGCTGATGTCTCATGTGATCCCTCTTGGCTGATTTACCCTCTGGTTCTCCTCTTTCTAGCTATGCTGCTATTGCAAATGCTGCCGGAGTCTTAGGCTATACACAGCATCAGTGGTTGTTAATACTCTTAATCAAAAACTTGATTTTTGATTATTGTTAACATTTTCTCTTTTGTCTCAGAGCTTGTGCTCTGGTACCAGTTAAAGCCCCACACACCAAGATGTTCCTCTGCTTCAGCTCCAATTAAGTTGTTTCCATCATCAGCTCCAGCCCCACCATATCTGGGTCACACCAGAGGGCAGTAACTCTCTCCTTCCTCCGGTTGGCTGAGAACAACATGCCACCAAGGACTTTCCTGCTGAGTACTCAAGATCCTAAAGTGATTCTATGTATCGGACTAGACAATGATGATATGCCTAATTTTACGTTCAACTATTACTATAAGACTTATTTGACTATTTAAATTAGTTTAATTCTTAAATTCATCATCTATGCCACCCAAGGAGGATGGGCCCCTTTTTCAGTCTTGGTCCTCCCAAGGTTTCTTCCTCATAACGCTTAGGGAGTTTTTCCTTGTAACTGTCGCCCTAGGCTTGCTCAATTTGGGATTGGCCCTAGATATTAGAAGAAAATCTAAATTTTTTAAGTTGCTTTGAGACAATGCTCCATTGTAAAAAGCACTATATAAATAAATCCGACTTGACCGTTAAGGTATGACTCAATTGACAGGTATTGGTGAAATATAAGGGTGGGGCCTCTTGAATCTTGGGTTCAAGAGGAATAATGCTTGTGTTCTTCTCAGCCTGTGAAACAGTGAACCAGCTCTGTTCTCTTACTCTGCATTGTGAAGGGTCATAAGAGTATGCTAATCCAGTCTACATGTGCTCTGTGGATTTGGAGAAGGCATGTGATCATGTACCTTGGCACATGCTGTGGCAGACTCTGCAAGCATACAGGGCCACTACTTCATGTAATTTGATCTTTTTGTGATTGTATTGACAGTTGTGTCTGCAAACTTGGTGTTAAGATGATGTGGTTCAAGGTCTTTGTAGGGCTTAGACAAAGTATCAATTCACAACTAAAGGTAGACATGGCAGGCCTCGTAGATGTTGTCTCTTTTATTGTTTCACTGTCACAATCTGAAGCCACTCAGTATCTCCAAGTCTGAGGCCATAGTACTCGCCTGGTGTATCACACAAGACTGGGGTTCTCTCTTTAGCTGAGGAGCAAAAACCTGACCCTAAGGGAAGAGTGCAAGTACCTCAGGAACTTGTTCATCGTTTTCACATTATTGAGTTTTGCCACTGTTGCCCTAGACATGCTCATTGGATCTCTGGAGTTATTTGTAAAACTGCTTTGTGGAAATATATATACATATAAATTTCATTCAACAGCCCTTTGGGGGCATACCTAGTGATATTAAAGATTTCCTATACCACTTCACAAACTACATTTTAGATGTCCATTTTTTGTGTTGGGAAGGTATGGAAAATCCAAATAAAAATATATGCAGTGTTATTTACATTTAGTTTTACTTATTTTATTATTTCATTGCAGACAGTATGAACCCAATATATTTCAGTTTTTGTTCTGTTCAGGTTCATTTCATTTGTTAATAAACATACATTCCTGCATTTCAACACATTCCAAAATAATAATACTAAGTAATGATGTGAATTCAAATAGTCAATTCAAATAATGTCAACAGGTGTATTATATTCCTGATTTGGTATCCACAGATGGCTGAGTCTTTCAGAATTAAATTAAAAAAGATCTGGATTCCTGATTGGTCTGACCACAATACAAGTTTCCACTACGTGATGGTCCATCCCAGATGCCTCCAAGCCTAGAGAAGATGATGCTGCTTGTAATGCAAGATAAAGGTTTGATTAAGTAATTCCTTAAGAACTGAAATTAAGCTGACCAGAAAAACCCTGAAATATATTGGGTTCATACTGTCTGCAATGAAATAAAAGTCAAAGGAAATGTATGGAACACTGCATGTATTATTTAATTTGCATTTTCCATACCATCGCAACTTCTTCTGATTTAGGGTTGTACTTATTTTCCTCAGTAATGTGTTCTTGGCAACTGCATATCCTTTCAGACCCATACTGACGAGTTTACTGTTTGTCAGTGAAACAATTAAGTTTTTTAGTAGTTCTCAAAGACTAAAGCTGACAGTTTTGGTAGTCTACCTGGTCTCAGGAGTTAAAGGAACCATTGTCTGTATATATGTTGATAATTGGAAATGTCTGCTTTTTTAGTTATTTTCCTTTTACTTTCACCTCCATTAAAGTGAATTAAATTACAATACAGTGCTTAAAATTCATTTAATCACTTTACATATTAATAACAATACACTACTTAAACTCTAAGTGATTTTGTGCAATAAAAAAATCAGGTGTAAAATAAATTCCATAAAGCAAAGATACTATAAGTACATGCTGAACGTGTGTGGAGAGACATGTGTTACCACTTTCACTCTCTTGTGTCTCCACAGTGCACGAGTCATCTTGTGGGTCTGCATTGCTGGTGTAGATAAGCTGCTGCAACACTGCCTCTGCTATGGGCATCACCATAGCTGTAGTAGATGTATTACTTAGCCACATTGACAGAAACACAGTGCAGCACATGAATCCTAACACCAGCCTGAAACATATCAGTCAAATTGTGGGCTGTATCATAAAACCAAATATCGACCAGTAACACATTAATTCCAACATAAAAAACAAGTCAATTGAGTCAAAGTCTATAAACATGATTTAACACCTCAACTTCACCATGAACCAGATTGCATCACATCAACCAATACAGCTCATCATCAGACTCTATTTAGAAAGTGAAGTGTGCTTCCTGAGAGCCCCATTCAAAAAATAACCTGTCAACCTCTAACTGTATACAAGTAATATTCAAAATCTTTATGATAAATTTATGTGGCCTTTATCGCAACTATGGATAAGGATAACTTTCCTCATGCACTGGTTGTTGGGCTTTTTTTCCACATAAGTTCCTTATTTAAGTTGGTTATGTCCTTTTTTGTGTATCTATATACAGGGGGTCCTCGAGTTACGACGTTGATCCGTTCCTACGTCGCGTCGTAAACAGATTTTCGGTGTAAGTTCGAACATACGTACATACTGTACGTAAGTAACATACTGTAAGCACTTATCCTATTCTAACACCTATCCTAACACAGTAATTATCAAAAAATGAGCCGCGTAACCGTGTATTCTTCCGCCGCGCACACCAAACACGAAGTTCGCGGTACGACGTTTACGATGCAAAACCACTTAAGTTGAAACAAGGCGTTATACAATAAATGGGAGATGTGTCGTAACCACAAAACACCGTAACTCGGGACTGACGTAACCCGAGGACGGCCTGTACATTTACATACATTCATTAGTTTAATTGCAGGATCTAGAAATCATATTTCTAAATCAGCTTTTTCTTTAGAGTATTTCAAAATATGGCTGATAAACTACATAAGATTTTTTGACTCGAATACAGCTAAGGATTAAGTTTATGGAGTTACTTAAATTAGTCTGTTGATCTGACTGGATTGGATCCAGCAAGCATAGAACCAAGATCTATCAATATACTCTAGACATATCAAATAACACATAAACCTTAAGTCATTTTACTAGAAAACGAAATGCATATCTGAACAATTTGTCATCTTTAAGAAAGATTTGTCAAGTGTACATGTAAAACTGTGTAGGCATGACATACATTCCAGGTTTGGCCCCTGCTATCATGACCATGCGCAGGGCAATTCGTTTGTGCAGGTTCCACTTTTCTATGGAAGCAGCAAGGCATATAACTCCCATCAATAAAAGTGTAGTGTCCTTAAAGTACTCTGATGCTACCTGAAGACACAGGCATACACACAGATACATGCATGTCAGTAACATAATTTAGAACATTTACAATTATGTAACTTAAAGGTACAGTCGTGCTTGAATGTTTGTGAACCCTTTAGAATTTTCTCTATTTCTGCATAAATATGACCTAAAAGTCAAGTCAAGTCAGATTTATTTATATAGCGCTTTTTACAATGCAGCATTGTCTCAAAGCAACTTTACAAGTTTAGATTATCTCCTAATAACTACGTCCAATCCCAAATTGAGCAAGCCTAGGGCGACAGTGGCAAGGAAAAACTCCCTAGTTCTAGGAAGAAACCTTGGGAGGACCAAGACTCAAAAAGGGACCCAACCTCCTTGGGCGGCGTAGATGATACATCATCAGATTTTCACACAAGTCCTAAAAGTAGATAAAGAGAACCCAGTTAAACAAATGAGACAAATATTATACTTGGTCATTTATTTATTGAGGAAAATGATCCAATATTACATATTTGTGAATGGCAAAAGTATGTGAACCTCTAGGATTAGCAGTTAATTTGAAGGTGAAATTAGAGTCAATCAATGGGATGACAATCAGGTGTGAGTGGGCACCCTGTTTTATTTAAAGAACAGGGATCTATCAAAGTCTGTTCTTCACAACACATGTTTGTGAAAGTGTATCATGGCACGAACAAAGGAGATTTCTTAGGACCTCACAAAAAGAGTTATTGATGCTCAACAGGCTGGAAAAGGTTACAAAACCATCTCCACCAATTCACAGTCAGACAGATTGTGTACAAATGGAGGAAATTCAAGACAACTGTTACCCTCCCCAGAAGTAGTAGACCAACAAAGATCACTCCAAGAGCAAGGTATGTAATAGTTGGCGAGGTCACAAAGGACATCAGGGTAACTTCTAAGCAACTGAAGGCCTCTCTCACATTGGCTAATGTTAATGTTCATGAGTCCACCATCAGAAGAACACTGAACAACAATAGTGTGCATGGCAGAGTTGCAAGGAGAAAGCCACTGCTCTCCAAAAAGAACATTGCTGATCATCTGCAGTTTTCTAAAAATCACGTGGAAAAGCCAGAAGGCTATTGGAAGAATATTTTGTGGACGGATGAGACCAAAATAGAACTTTTTGGTTTAAAAGAAAAGGGTTATGTTTGGAAAAAGGAAAACACTTCATTCCAGCATAAGAACCTTATCCCATCTGTGAAACATGGTGGTGGTAGTATCACAGTTTGGGCCTGTTTTGCTGCATCTTGGCCAGGTCGGCTTGCCATCATTGATGGAACAATTAATTCTGAATTATATCAGAGAATTCTAAAGGAAAATGTCAGGACATCTGTCCATGAACTGAATCTCAAGAGAAGGTGGGTCATGCAGCAAGACAACGACCCTAAGCACCCAAGTCGTTCTACCAAAGAATGGTTAACGAAGAATAAAGTTCATGTTCTGGAATGGCCAAGTCAAAGTCCTGACCTTAATCCAATCGAAATATTGTGGAAAGACCTGAAACGAGCAGTTAATGTGAGGAAACCCACCAACATCCCAGAGCTGAAGCTGTTCTGTATGGAGGAATGGGCTAAAATTCCTCCAAACCAGTGTGCAGGATGGATCAACAGTTACAGGAAATGTTTAGTTGCAGTTATAGCTGCACAGGGGGGGGTCACACCAGATACTGAAAGCAAAGGTTCCCATACTTTTGCCACTCACTAAATATGTAATATTGGATAATTTTCCGCAATAAATACATGACCAAGTATAATATTTTTCTCTCATTTGCTTAACTGGATTCTCTTCATCTTAAATTGGAGATTACCTTATACACTTGTGTAAGGTTAATCAACTGTAAATTATGATTATAGTCAAAATTTGCAATGTTATGGAAACCTGATGTGGTAAGGCCTGAAATAATTCCCAGTATTACTGAATATTGCAGCAATGATAACACAGTGCATAGAGAATTAACATGGTGTTGCCAAATTTGTAGAAGTGTAGATCACTGCCACTGCTTACAGTACACAAATGATGTCTAAACCTACAAACCAGTGGATTTAGAGACATAAAATACTGCAATTGATTATCAACAACTGCTGTTAAGAAGAGATACTTTATGCTAAATGAAAAAACACCAGTTCTGTTAAGTTCACACAGCCTGGGTTTGTTTCACCTTATTTACCTAATAGCTTATGTTACCATTAACCCTAAACTGATGTTTGACCCTGAACATCCTATCAAAGTTTCACAGCAGACTGAGCAGAGGTCACTTCTACCATCTGAATAAATATGTGCCACATTATTGAGGTATTTTTAATTCAATAATGCTTCTAGATACATTATTTAATGGGTTTACAGTAAGCCAGCAGTTAGTAGGGGAGAACAAAAAATTACATGCAATGTGCTGTTTAGCATATCCTGTAAGAGGCACATGATGTGCATACATGTACAAAATAGTCAGATGTATTTAGCCATATGAGTAGCCTTGTGGTGTACACAAAGCCCCTGGTTTGTATTTTGGTGTCATAACAAAGTAATACAAATGATAGATAGTTTAAACACTTTCTTGCAGAATGAAAGATATGTTCAGGTTGCCTTGCATACATGTGTGTGTTTGAGATCTGCCCACAAACTTTCCAGTAAATATCTCTTTAACATGCACAACAAAATACACTAAATGTTGCTTCTTTTAGTTATACAGGTGTACTCAGCAGTATTCCTGGATCATAAGACGAGAGCATTTAACAAAAGGTTGAGAGCACATGGCAGAGCCCCTGCTGTGAGGAAATGTTATGCAAGTTCCCATGACCTTTACAACTATTTCTCATTCTGTCTTTCTCCCCCTCTTTCTTTACTCAGTTTTAACTGACAGTTATAAAGATTTCAAATACAGTACCTTCAAATTTGAAACAAATCAAGATTTCAAACATCATATAACATAATAAACTGAATTTAATTAAGATTTACTTTCAGAGATGATTATTGTAAATAGCTTTATAGTGAAAGCATTACATTTAGAAACATCTTTCCCACCTCTAGAATTGCCAGTGAGAGTTACCACATACAATAAGCCTTAATTTCAAAATTAGGCAGAAAAAGTTGTCTGACCTCACTTGACTTAAGGACTCCAAACAACGGGTACAGGAAAGCTGGCACCAATGCAGCAGCTCCCAAGGGAACTGCCTCCGACACCCAGTACACCGCTGTCACAATCAAAACATAGGCACAGGAGGACTCCTACATTGAAAAAGAAAAAAATCCTTGCATTTTATATTTATAATTACATAAAAAAATTACGCATCTATCTTAGCCTATGATATGGTTACCAATTAAAGTGAGATATCCATTCTATTCTAAATTATTCACTCAATCTTTTTCCACTTACTAACACTGCCATGTAGTAGAGAGGAGGTTAATCAGGTGATTCCTATTCATGTATTAATCAGGTTTTGTAACAGACTTACAGCACACAGAGGTAAAGCTCGCAATTATATAGCAATTTAATATGCAACAGTAAATCGACATTTTGTGTACAGGTCACATTCTGGGCTTTTCTTCTTTTGAAAGAAGAAATGTGGACTTGGAAATGTCATTAATGTGGGCATGGACATTTCAACTTAATATGGTTCAACAGCACTACCTAAACCTTTGCTGTAATATCTCCTGCAGTCTGTGCTTGGGCTCAAAGGTGAAGGCATGCTGCAGCAATGTGCATAGCTGGTAGATTAATTTTCAGGCCAGCACATAGTGTTTTACTCAACTCTAATCTGTTTATTGCTAATGGACTCGGTCCATTCTAACACAACTGGCTTACATGATATTTTAAATTGACATTTTCAAACATCCTTTGAACAGTCTTACGCAAGAATTTTCAAATGATAAATTATAGTTTTTTCCTGAAGTTAGAAAATTAACACAACCTTTGCAGGAAAACATTGAAAAAATTGAATATAAAATATGGAGCATGCAAATTCTTGGTCAAATATTTGGGCAAAACACCAGTGTTTTGTAATGCTTTAGAATGTAACCAATCTGTTAATGATTTACGTACAAATACAAATACAGATACGTACAAATAACAAAACATAAGAATAATTTTTTCCATTATTGTTTTATAGAACACACTTTAAATTGAACATTTTCAGTATTTGCTGATCTTAAACGTGTACACTTTAAAACATTTATATAGACAAATTGGGACAAATATATCAACAAATGTAGTACACATCAGAACCCTGTCTTACCTTATCTAAGAGAAATTTTGTCTCTATATCCATTAATTAATATTTAAGTCTAATAACATTGAGATTTTTTGTTTTGAGAAGTTGCCAAGATGGTATGCATTTTCTCTAAAAAATAAATATTTAAAAATGAATGAAATGCTTTGAAATTCCATGGTGTAAGAATATTAGTTGTGACACAGCTTCTGATCAATTTGTTAACCATAAAATATATCTAATGATCATTTTTTTAAAGCAAAACCTCACACAGAGTTGATATGGATAAGAGTTGACCACTCATAGTTAAAAAACCAAAACCATTTTCTGTCTGACTCAGAAACTTTTAAAACTTTTTTAAAATGTTAAAACAATTATTTAATCTTAGCAACTATGTCTTAATTACAGATCTTTCATGAACTTTAATAAAAACTGCATGTGGCTTATGCATTACTGATCTTGAATATAACATTCAAACATTTTTTCTTTCATAATATAGCAAATTCAGGGGCAGCCAGTAGTTGAACTCAGCTTGCCCAGACCATAGGCAAGCACACAAATCAGGGTCCAACCCATTAGTCAAGGCTAGAAAGGCTACACATACAGTGGGGCAAAAAAGTATTTGGTCAGCCACTGATTGTGCAAGTTCTCCTACTTAGAAAGATGAGAGAGGTCTGTAATTTTCATCATAGGTACACTTCAACTATGAGAGACAAAATGAGAA